>JAHLJT010000631.1:178490183-178581507 GCA_031308135.1 Acheta domesticus | reverse complement strand
CACTACAAATGATACAGCATTTGGTGCAAAACTAAATATTTGCCTGCAAATATCAACATAAATTAGACAATTATAACTCCTTTTCATACAGCTCCATTAGGTCACAACAATGACACTAATTCACAGATATTCGCGAGCGCAAAGTGAATTCCATTGTTGCAGACCCTGCATTGTCGCTATTCTGAGAGCTATTAATTCTTTTTACTTATTTCAAATATTTCAAAATAAACAAATTCTAAAATATTAATGTGTAAGTCTATCACAAAGATCGAATGTAAGAAACGAAGAAAGAAATAATATACAAAATTGCACATTCTAATTTACGACGCATCCAGCTGTCCGAAGCGCAGTAAATTTACAGCGGCCTATTACGTTTGTCACAAAATTAAAGAAAAACTACTCGTATTTTGAAAAAATTAAGCATGACCGTATTTATTTTATTTATTTATTTGTCAAAATACAGAAACAGAATGGCACAGACTTTCCCGTATTAGTTTTCTATTTTCCTGGGTCTTTCGCTAGCTATTCGGAATCGCCACATACTCTTTCTTGCCAGCTATCATCTATCATCGCCAAAAGTACATTTTGTTTGTCATTTTCTTAATTTTTCGGTTTCCTATTGGTACAACAGAAACATTAATTTTAGAATATTAAGGAACACAAAAACCTAGCCGTAAATGGCAATTTTCTTTTAAAAAATTATGTGCCGTTTAAGAGAAAATGGCGTTTTTAGCACTACTAAAAATGCGAAATTTGAAGCTCATTTTCACAGAAAATTTTTGAGTTTTCAAAATACTTTATTTGAAGTTATTTGAAGCACTTACATTCACAAATATAATCATCTTTACAAATTGCGGATAATGTGCATATTAAAGATGTGAGAGATCTTTCAAAAAAATTACATTTATATAATTTTTAAAAAAACAAAAAAAAACTCAAAATAAACTTCACGCTATACTAATGAGTGTAATTAGCACTATCCGTTACAAAAGTTTCAAGAAAAAATTGCAGCCATATACGAGAAAATGACGTTTGAGCATTTCTGAAAATGCCGAAATTTGAGCTACTTTTCACACAAAACGGTAGTGTTTTCGAAAACTTTACTTGATATTATTTAAAGTATATATACTCGTAAATATAATAATGTAAAAAAATCGCGATAATGTAAATATTAACGACGTGAGAGACAAGTAAACAAATTTACATTTTGGTAATTTTTGAAAAAACCAACCGATAGACCAAAATGCCTTTTATGTCATTGATAGAGTACATTTACCACTATCCCTACCAAAAGTTTAAAGAAAAAATTTGGAGCCGTTTTTGAGAAAATCTTGTTTTTGTAATTTTTTAAAATTGCACATATTGCACGCAATATTGCACGAAAACTACCAAAATTGTGAAAAACATTTACATAACCTTTATTAAAGAACTCAATATGCAGAACAAATTTTATTGGAAGAAAAAATCTCTATCTTCAATTTTGTAGTTGGAGAAAGACGCCGAAAAAAATTCAAACTTTCACAATTTTCGAAAATTCAGAGCTGTACGTGAAAATCGGACCTATGCCATGTTAAAAAGTGTATTTTCCTCTATTCATACAAGAAATTTAAAGAAAAAATTTGGAGCCGTTTTTGAGAAAATGTTGAAAATCCCCGGGGGCTTCATATAAAGTACCCCCAAATTTTAAAGAATCTTTTTCAAAATCACAAAGCTTCGACTAGAATCAGATCGACTGAGGAATATCAATTTTGAAGAAAATCGACCGAACGGTTTAGGCGCTAGCGTTGACCACAGACGGACAGACGGACGGAATGCCGTCAATCGATTTTTAAGTATAAAGAAGCAACAAATCATGGATTTTGACCACACCACGAGATAGAGGATTTTGTTTCTTAATTTAGCAACTGGTTTTATCCACTTATTCGTTTTCACGGCCCGGCAATTAATTTTTTTCCGCCGAAAATTGGCCATTTTTTCGCGCAGCATTACATAACTTTCCCTATACTACGTATATCACTCCGTGTATACGTACGTATACGGGAAAGTAAAAATGCTACTATGTCAGTCACAATCGACGAAAAACAAAATTTATGGCTGTCGGAATTCAAGTGCTTATGATTACAGTCCTATATCCAGCGTGTTCATTTGATCGCGCCCGGCATTAGATTGAGCCCGGCTCGAAATTAGTAATATAAATTAGAACTTCAGTTGGACAGCCGGGCTTCAGAATTGCAGCGCACTCGCGGTTTGCAAATAATAGTAATGATCTGCCGAATTTTCCTCTGCCTGTCGAATCTTGAAAATGCGGTTCTATTATATGCGGTGACAAAAAATGTAGTGACTAAGATCCAACGACATAAAGGCTGCGACAAAATTGGAAATTATAGAAAAAGACAGTTCACGGGAATCTGTGCTTCTAGGGCCAAAATGATTAACGAAGTATTTCTTGCTAAAATAGTGTGGGAAACACTGGTGTGTTTTTACTACATGAAATAACACACCTTTATATTCAATTACTTTCTAACTTCGAGTTTCTTCAATCATTTTCGTAGTGAATTAACTCTGGCATCATTAAGAAAAAATCGTTTTAAACTCTGCACAACCACACTTCCGTTATTCACACAGACATTTAGAAATACATTTATTCTAAATATTTGTTTTAAACGCAATGAATACGTTTTGATTAATTTCTATTTAAAAAAAGAGGTATGCTAACAAAAAGAGGTATGCTAACAGGTTATTTACTGCCAAGAAACTTTGGAGTATCCACTTTTGTTCACTTTTTCAGTAATAGGAATCCAGAATACGTTATTTCTGTCCCAGCATTACAATACTTTCTTTATTTTATGTAAATAGTGTAGAAGAAAAAAAATATAAAAGGGTATTCTGGTGATAACGTCAGAACATGCTCAAAATATAAAAATTATTTATTGATTTAACATAAACTAAATGTTTGAAAGGGACCTTACGTTTCGTAGCAAAAGTACGTTCATTGACTATAAATATTAAAATGTAATAGATGAGTTTTTAATGGACAGCCAATTTAATACTTCGTTTGCTTTGGACAAATATTTTCGTCTGCTCTTGTCCCTTTCTTTCCTCTGAAACGGACTGAGGGAAGTTAAGTAGTTTCGAAATGCACGATATCGACATTGGACGTCACCTAATCACTATTGAGGTTGCGGCGCAGGCCATGACATTTCTTTTAAACGAGGTCCAAAAATGTCGTAGAGTTACAAAACTTTGTGATTTAATAAAATCAACCTACAATTTCGCCATTGTTTTCCTACAAGGAAGTACTTGTAAAACGGAGGAGACAGCATTGTTCTTGAGGAAAGGGACAAGGGGGTACCGGGGATCGAAGCGACCAACGGCCATTATGAGCAGCTCTCATCCCACTCGTCCGTTCTCATCCTTTCCTCCGCTCTCTGCTTCTTTCAGCCCCGCTGACCACCGCCTTGCTCCACCACGCCCAATCGCTCCCTTGCACCCACACCCCCTCACTCTCTCACGCGCCACCGTCCACCCGGGCCCCGCCACAGCGCGCGCTTCGCCGTGGCAAGCCCTCAAACATGGCTCGGGGCGGGGGTGGGGGCGGGGGTGGGGGCGGGGGTGGGGGCGGGGGTGGGGGCGGGGGTGGGGGCGGGGGTGGGGGGCGGGGGTGGGGGCGGGGGTGGGGGCGGGGGTGGGGGCGGTGGCGAGGGTGGTGGGTGGGCGGGGCGGCCTATTGGAAAACTCGAGCCCGAACGCTTTAAACCCGCTGTCAATAAAGGCGAGCGGGCCGCGCAACGCCATCGACCGCTGGGTCCCGGCGCTCGGCCCCGCCGCCAGGGCAGGGGAGGGGGAGGGAGAGGAGGAGGGGGAGGAGGGAGGACACGGAGGTCGGGACAAGTGGAGGAAACGGCGAGTCAGGACGGTGAAGTGGGAAATGATGGGAACGCATGGAAATGCGGAGATTATGGCTGGTGGCGATGGAGGACGACGACACGTGTGGTGGCAAAGGTTGGATCGTTGTCGATCGAGAGGAGGGAAGAAGGGATGGTAGAGGGGGACGAAGTGATTAGTGGTAAATTGACGTAGAAGTATGAGTGGTTTCTGTGGGTACCGAAAATAAAGGGGAAACAAAAGGCCTTTCTGCTGTAGTGGCGAAGGTGACAAAAAGTACAGGAAGAAGAGGGAACGACGGTACACACTGCAGTGTGGATGATTTTGGAGATAAGAGCGGTATTGGAATGTAGAAACAGTCGCTCAAGAAGAGATGGCTGCAAGAGATCGTAGTGCCAAGCAGTAGTTTGGAAGAGATGGTGATAGTGAATAAAGAAAGTGTAAAGCTTTTTGATTTCACGTAAACACTATATTGACTGCGTTTTATATTTGGTGAAAAAACAAATTTAAAAAAAATATTTTGTGCACACTCTTGCCATAATTAAAGATTCTCTTACAACCTAATTAATGCAATATATTCTTCAATTTTATATTTACATATCATTTTATGTATTCTTTTTCAAACTACTAGTTGTTTTTACGTATTTTTTATTCTATTGCGATACTTTTTTTCTACCGAGTATAACATCTTCAGTGTTCATGTCTTCATTAATCCAGCATATTCCTTAAAATTAGATCATGGATTTATTTTATTCATACATTTTCAAAATATTATTTCTTTTGTAATTTGCGAAGTGTATGTTTTAATTTTTTTAAGTGGTGACTAAAGGGTTATTTGGATAGTGGACACAATATAATATTAAGTTAACCGTTACCAATTTCGTGAAACGATGTGCTGTTGTAGCCACTAGTTCGGTGAGCGATGTCGGTGTGGGGGTGGAGGGTGGAGTGTGGTGTGAATGGGGTGGGGTGGAGGCAGCGGGTTGGGGAGCGTGGGGTGTGTGAGTGCGGCGGGGTGGGGGCTGCGGAAGCGCACTTCGGCGAGCACGCATTCGGCGCCGCTTCTGGGAAATAAAAACCGAGCGAAGCGCGTCAGCGGAGACAGCAGCTCAGACCAACAACGGCAGAGGCGGCGACGGCGGCTTTTTGGATGTATCGATGCGGATGGCGGCGATTCCGGAAAGTCGAAGCGGTGCGTGAGGACAACGCCCTCCCGTGGCACGAGCGGCCGAGGTGACGGAGAGGGGTGCGATGCCGTTGACGCGCTGGTCGGAGAGGTCGAGCAAAAAATGGGGAAGTGCGAAGGAGCGACGACCCAATCTGCGCTCACAAGCACGTGGGACTCGTGGCAATGCCATTGAAACCTGCTGCACGCGAAGAGGTAGCAGATGAGTGTGTGCACAGAAACAAAAACGTATTCGTGTCTATTTTCGATTAAATAGAGTGACCTTTGACGTTCCATCAGTTGAGCCGTGGTTATCCAATCGGGAGCTACAGTACCAAACATTCAGTCGTAACAAAAACTCCCGATTGGATAACCACGTCTAACTCAACAAAAGACACAAGTCACTATTTCTTTTGATGTATACTAAAGTAACTTCTAAAGAGCAGTTTTAGAATATGCATAAGGAGGGACCCACAGCTGCAATTGCTGCTGATCACTGATGTGGCTGCATTGCAATTGCCAAGATAGAGCATTGGTAGAGGCGTGGTGGGTCGTAAAGCGGCAGGCAGTACCGATGGGTAATTTTTGTTCTGGGGCCGTCGGAGGGGTGACTAAGCCGACAGCGGCGACCGGAGCAAGGGTGGCGAGGATGGCGAGGGTGACGGTGTGGGTGATGGTGGGTGCGTGATGGGGGCGAAGTAAGAGGGAAAAATCCAAGCGCTCAGCCGTCGCATTGACAAACGAATCGCTGCGGGGAGCCAAACAAAAGACGAGCCAATTGCGCCGCTTGCGTCCAATTAGCGAAGAGTCCTTCGTTTGCCTGACAATGGCCGGTCGAGCACGCGGCGAGCCGAGCGCAGAGCTGACCTTTGGGCGCCGCCGCCGCCGCAGCAAAAGCTGCCGTCTCACCGGGTTTCATCACCATCACCACCACCCACCCACCCTCACCAACTACCCACACAAACCACCCTCAATAACACCATCCCCTTACCATGACCATGATCCCCTAATAACCACCACCTTCAGCCTTACCATCACTACCATCGCCACCGTCACCACCCTCTTCACCGCCACCACCCTCATCACCGCCACCACCTTCATCACCGCCACACACCCTCATCACCGCCACCACCCTCATCACCGCCACTACCCTCATCACCGCCATCATCACCACCTTCACCACCCTCACCGCCCCTCATCACCGTCACCACCCTCATCACCGCCACCCCCCCCACCATCCCTCATCACCCGCACCACCCCTTATCACCGCCACCACCCTTAGCAAGTACCCTCACCAACACCCTAGTCCTCAACATCACCACCGGCACCAACACCACTATCTTCTTCTTCTCTACAACCACCAACTTGCTACCTCCACCCCATCACCTTTTAACCCCCTCTATACCACCTATTTTTTTTTACGTAAATGTACAGGTTCACTGCCTTTCTTTCTTCTAATGTTCAGTGTGAAGGTATCCATAAAGGTAAATCACCAAAATTGTAATAGAAATTTCAAAAAGGTCTCATTTTGAAGAGTAGTTTATCGTAAGCAGTGTAGCTGGTGTACATTTGGGAAAGAGCAAAGATGGTTTTAAGAGTTGAGGACGCATCGTTTCCGAGTCATTCACGATGGTGTGTTGCGACTCCTGATTTCTTTACACAATACTCAGTTTTTTATCTTTACGGTATTTGCCGCACCACTGGAGGAAGTACCCAATCCAATAATAGTAATATTACATGGTTTTATATCTATGATATCTTGTAAAACATACCATACCAGCATATTTAGTATACAATAAGAATGTATTGGTGAAAATCACATTACTTCTAATATTGATTTACTCCTCACACACAATATCACTAAAGAAAGAATTCCATTGCCACATATGGACGACTAGAATTACAATGTTCAATTTGTAGTACTGTATTTAGTATGTAGAGCATTCTACAAAGAGTTGGTGTTGAAAAAACTGTTCTGTGGGATGTATTATTAATTACAAAATACGCTCTTTTTAAATTGATTTTAATTTTTTATGATAAAGTGTTTTTCACTTTTACGGACAAATATACATTTTTTATCCCTGTGTAATTTTTAATAAGTAGTATTTTCTATTCATGGTTGCATTACAAGATTAATTGGCTGATATGGGCGAAAAAAAAAAGTTAATTGCACAAGGTAAGTGGCGGATCCAAACTTAACAGATTTAAACAATATTAGCATTTTGTTTCTTGCAATGAGTGCTTACGTAGTATGTTAATTAGAACAGAATAATCTTGGTATATACTTTTTGCCGCCATTCTTATTAATGACATTAAAACCTGATAAATATACACGTAAAAAGGTTTTGACAAAAGCATGACTAATTTCCGAGATTAATTCATTGATGATTGTTTCAGAAACAGTAATAAGCATCTGAACTTTCATTTCTCCTGTTATTTCTTCACCTCATTATCTATGATCATCAAAGCACATCGATAGTAAAACATCAAAATAATGCAAGATTCTAATTCGGATCAAGATACATTTACGACTCAAAAGCTATAAAAATATGTTGAGGGGTCTCGAAATAGTTAGCCGTATTTCCTAAATTCAAGGAATTTGTTAAAAAACAAAACGACTTTGATCACGATAAAATATCGTGCATATTTCACAAGGTATTATTTATATTTAAACATTCTTCTGAGAAAGGAATGCACAGAAAATCGAGAAAAACAACAGAAACTGGTAATAAAATCGACGAGAACGTTTAGAGAATATAGCGACGGCGTGCACTTTATGGTGGTATCCATATACAAATCTCTTTGTCAGCGCTGTAAATAAAGCCTAGAAGCGCCACTGGAGAGGGACGATGCGGATTCTATATTCGCATCAGTGGGAAGCGATAAATATACGACTGGGAATGGTCGGCAACACAGTTTCAAAGCGTTTGTGTTATTTGGACGCGTATGACACACATCTAAATGCAGCATTCTGTGTAGGCATAAAAGGATGATATTTGGGTTACAATACGTGCGCAGTGTATTGACTCTAGCACTCGTCGTCACGATAAAGGGTAAAACTAATAAATGCTCTTTAGTACGGAACAGGCGGGAAATGGTTATTAAATACTAGTGATTGCATATTCGAAAATAAACGTATCTATACGTTATGAAATAAGGATGTGTACGTAGAAATAATATTTTATTTAAAATGTGCAATTATAGTACAATATCAAAAAGACACGTAACAAAAAATCAGAAAAATGTATGACGATACGAAAAAGAAACCTAGAACGTACCTAAGATAAATGTATGCAAATATTTTACACGGTCGTAGAAAGGAAATTTAGATTTTGAAGAAACAGTATATTACCTTCTTTAGATCTTGAGTCCCACGAGCAAAATTAAATAAGAAACTGAAGGCTGGTCAATATTAGATATTTTGGAGTGATGAGAAAATTGATTGTATTTGAGTGAAATAAATGCGAAAACGTTTTAATTCATTACCTTTCCAAAATTCATTACTTTTAACTTTTCTCGTAATTTTCATTACAGAGGAAATAAAGAAAATCATTGAGTGTTTTAGTGAAATGAACTCGAAATAGGTTTAATTTACTTTTGCAAAATTTATTTACGCTTTCTAACATTTTCTTGTAATTCCCCTTGCAATACAATAGGATTGGTGAGCATGTAAGAAACATGAAAGAAATGTTAAAAGACGTTTAGTTCAATCATTTAAATTTAACTACTCATGAAAATGTAGAATATTCCTTTAAAAAAGATATCAATACATTTTGATGCATATTTTAAGTTCTCGATTATATTGTTAAATTCTGGCTTTTTTTACTCAAATTTGTATTCAAAGGTATAGTTATTTTTACATGCTTTTCAAATTTTCAACATAAATGAAAATGATTTCTAAAGAAAAGCGAAGTTCAACATAATTTTCAGTATTATGTTTATCTTGCAATCGAATTACATCGAATATTAAAATAACCTCGTCTACAATTAACAATTTGAAAATAATTGGTACATCTCTCATTGTAGAATCTATTCTCTACGATATTTTGTGAAACGCATGCACTTTTAAATGTATGAATTTTAGGCGAAATGTATTTTATTTACTTATTGATCCTGCAAACTCTCTTTAAGGGTTAAGACCTTCTGCTACAGCAGGGTGCAAACATCATATGAAATTGCTTTTACACAAAGTTAAACAAACTGAAATTACAAAAATTAGGAGAAATTATTGATTTACAAACTCATGATTTCAATCTTTGAGAAAAAAAGAACTATTTTAATGCTATTTCTATAACTACATTGAAGGTTTGAATGTTTTATGCTCTTAGTCTACAGTCTAATAATTTATTTTGCCAATTTACCGAAACCTCAGAGACCTTAATCTGTACTTAAATTATCTCACTGCACACAATTACTAGCATGTAATGACGTTTGCACCAGCGGTGTATTTTTATTGAATGTACCATGTATGTCCACACGTGTTTAACCTTGGCACAGTAATTCTTCTAAATGTGAAGAATAAATATCACTAAATGTACGTCAATACTTTCACTACAGAGCCTGTATCAGTCCGCCTGGCACTGCCAATCGCAGAGGCGCACAATGTTACCGCATTACATTGTCGGAGGATGCGGCGAGAGTGCACAATAAAACGAGATGGCTCTCCATTAATGTGCTAACTCTCGTAATTATTCGCGTCGTCGTGGATGTGCGTTGTGTGCTGAAGAGTCTTTGCAGTTTGACAATTCGGATGCGCGTGATTTTACAGCCAATCATCCCGGCGATGAAGTGACCCCGCGGTAAAGGGGCGAGGTCATTTGGGCTGCCGTTTTTTACCCATCGCCGTGAAATCACTCTTGTTTCACATTGGAGAGATTCGAGTGTCAGGAGGTAAAAAAAATACGATTGATCCCATTCATATTTGATATTTAGAGACAACGTGCGGGAACAATAAGAGGAAGCATATGAGATACTTATTCCATGGGACATCACTTGATATGACAGGCAAATAGAGATCAGCTTCAATTTTTTAACTTTCTATACGTCTTCAATTTACATCTTGTTCTGTTACAACGTCACATTTTCAGTACAATGGTTGCTTCCTTTTTATCTGCATCTAAAATAATTAATTTGTGCGTAATTGTTATAACACTCAATAGCACATACATATTCTACAACCGGAATTGAAATTAATCGACTGCTGCGGAAAATGAAGTAATCTAAATGGATTGCTAGTGTGGTCTAAATTGATTACTAGTCCTCTAAACGTGATATCGAGTGAACATTGCAAATGAGGATGTCATTTCAAAATCAAACTGACAAAAAATTAGTGGTTAATTGAAACCCAACATGGTAATGACCAAACCTTTCAAGAAGCTGCGACTGGCGTATGTGTTAATTCGAGATAAAAAGAAAAGTACCTGTATAACATTATATAATGTAATGTTTACACGAGAACAAAAAAAACGCAGAGCCACAAATTCAGATCCATCGATATCTTATATTATTCTACTAAACACACTGTTTGGTAAGAATTTATTTAGATGGCCCTTGCTTTTAGCTAATTCATTAGCATTGTTTCAGAGAAAATCTGGTCGTCGTCGTGGCGCTGAGATTGGAGCAATAATTCAAATATGGGATTACTAAAGCGCACTATTTGGAAACAATACATTTGAGGCACTTAAAACTGTTTTTGTTATTGTTTTCTATCTTTACTCTCATACAATGAAGTATATACTAAACTACTATTTACTAATATACTCCACACTCTTTGAAAGTGTGTGCGTCTGATTGGTTTGGTGCGGTATTTTGGGCCCTTCTGCCACATGTCGGCTGTTCTGGGTACTCTGCCTATAACAATGAGCAATGTTATCCGTCAGAGGAGTCACTGATAAATTTAGATATTTGATATTCTGATCAATTTTATCACAAGAGTACAAGTCTTTTTTTGTTAATAATCACTTGACAGTATTAAAACGTTTACCCCTCCGTGTACGAGATATATAATGATATAACGCACGTGTTGTTGACAGTCCAAGGCTGGATTCTACTATAAAGTTCTTTTCACTTTTGGAACAATGTTCCACAATTTTCAGAATGTTCAAGCGGGTCTATTTACTGATTTCATACTTTCATTTAACTTAAATAATGTAACAGAAATATTTCGAAAAGCTGAGTGAAACGTAAGATGGAATGTTTTTTAAGTAATGTGAGGACCATTTCTATGAACCAAAGATGTACAGAGGCTTGTAGATTCCTTCGTTGTTATAGGCTCAAGTCAAGAATATCCAAATGGCGCTTCTAACTGCAATTGCCAAACCTGAAACTTAAAGTTTTAAATCTAATTTATATAGGTAAATGAAATATCATAAATTATATTCAACCGGTTTTCCAGCACAGATATCACAGATATCATTATCAATTTTGGTCATCAAGACTCCCATCTCTGGGAGCCTATTCTGAAAATAGATTTTGTAAACATTTCGACCACGTACTTCCCGATGGAGGACGGACAATAGTGCTGAATCATGTGAAAAACAAACACGTGAGTTCATCCTGAATTTATTCTGCACCATTCCCAGTTTTACGTCACAAAGTTTATCAAAGAAAATGCTGCCAAATAATTTTTCGAATATGGGCCCCGGTCGAGCGATAGATGCCGATCGACTCACTCAGTGAGTGCGTAAACATAGGGGCTCATGCGGCGGACGCGCTATGGGCTCCTCCCCGCCACACACACAAACACAGCTCCGCCTTGCTGTTTGCATATCTTTGCAACATTTATCATCAATTTGTTATGTTGATAAATTATATTGCTACTCCAAACCGCCAAATCGTTGGTTATATGACAATTTTTTATAAAAAGTTGTAAAACCGTTTATTTGAGCTGCATATGTCACGTCTACATCTGTACAGACAAACCACCGTTTGTTTTACATCAGCCTCTCTCTTCAAATTAATCATAGACAATTAAGATCTAAGTACGGTTTTAAAAGATTTAAACCATCCCAAGTTTTGAAAATGTTCTAATTCCACGTTCTTTGCTTTCTCGAAATAATTTCCTCTCTTGTAGTTGAAGTAATGATAAGCAATATTCATAATTGAATTTTCGGTTGACGTGTAATTTTTAACCGATCTTCTTTTACAATGTTTATTCTTTTTCAAAAGTAACCGTTTATTTAGGGGTGTCAAGATACTTTATTCGGAGTCCCTGGCTTCACGGGTTGCACAAGCCTAGCTGAGCCATTGAGTATGAATTATTTTTTTGCATTTCATTTTGTTAATGATATTATTAATGTATTATATCATATATATATATATAATACAAATATCACATTATAGACTTGTTTTCAAAATCAAGATCTTCTATTAATATAAACGTTCAAAACATTTCGAATTATCTTATGTTGTAACGGGAAAATAAATTTGAAAGCGGAATTTAATTGTTTGTATTTTTCGTGGAATTTTCCTTAAACTTTTGGTAAACAATTAAATTTCTTAGCTCATCTTTATTTTTACCTTTAAACATTATATAGCTATAGTTTTACTGCATGAATTTTCTTCTGGACGATAGCCTTTCTTGAAGTAGACTGAGAATTTGATGAAGTCTTTGATAGCGCAACCGACACTAGAAACTGCTCGTCCTTCATAGAGGCTCCTACCGCCTTTTCTCTCTTGACCCAGTATAAACCAGTGTCTCAATCTCCAGACGCAAGAAAGAAAAATATACCCCCGTTATCAAGGGAAAAAAATTCCCCTGTTATCAAGGGAATTATACATACTTCATTAAACTTGCAGTAGGCCCATCTTAAACTTGTTTATTGCTTGCAACTTAAACTTGCTTATGCCCATCCAAAGTAACGTTTTCGCCTATTGTAATCCTCCCTCGCTCCATCTCGGCCAACGAGTTACGGTTTGTTGCCGTTTCATTTCCATGGCATCATTGAGGCTGCGGAGGTTTTGCATCGGAGAGGGCCTTGCTCGCTTCACCGCTAGAGTCGCAGCGATCGCGGTCGGTCGGTCGTTGCGGCAGTGTGGTTGTTAACAGCCCGAATGGGTATGTAGATTCGCTGAAAGTAGATTGTGTAAACGGTAGCGATATTTTCGAAGCGAGATTTCTGTTTATGTAACTCAGTCAATTCTCGGCGAAAGATCCGTGCTCGTTTTGAGTGACAGTGCGGTTAAATCTTTTAGAAAATGAAACAATAAAAAGGCTTTCTTTCACTTTACTGCACCTGGTAAAGTTTATATATATTTTTAATTACCTTTACGTCATAAAATACGTAATAAATTCACAAATTGAAGGCAAAATTATTATGAATGACAAACAGTTTTTAAGTAAACTTTCATTTTTCAATGAAACACTATTGGGCACGCAATGGAACACTATACCTAATTTTTGGTCATTTGCTATCGGAACAAATGGAAGTACAGTCTCGCTCTAGCCGCTGAGGTGTGAGCATCGTAACCGAGGCAGCTCTTATCGTGGACTGTTGAGGCCAAACCTACAGTTTAAGTGAATGGTTTGAGAGTGCGCGAAGGAGATCTATACTGATTTTGCTAATTTATCGTGTGATTTTACCATTGGTGACGAGTGCTTCGTGAATTGTGAGTGAGTGTAAAAAATCTCCCCTTGTTCGGTGCTCGGCACCGGGCACAAGCTCCACCATGGCATCAACCTCAGGAAACCAACAACCTACCGATGGCTCAAGTAAGAATTATGCTACAGTAACCGCAGCGAACCTTTTCCCCAAAAAAGAAAACGCAATTGTTATAGACTCTGTCAACCAAGCTCCAACCTTAGATTTCATACAAGTGCTTGCCCAAAAAATCAATCCAGCCCATATAAGATTTGTGTCAAAAATTTCAAATAATAGGCTGTGTGTATATCTCGCCACTAAAGAAGTTGCTGACGAACTTGTTGAAAAACACAAAAGTATAACAGTGTGTAGGCAAGAATTCCCTATAAGACCCTTAATATCCAGAAATAAAAGAATAATACTTTCAAATGTGAGCCCTAGTATACCGCATGCGCTTATTGAAAATAAGCTATATTCGTTTGGCATTAAAACAGTAACACCAATGTCATTTCTTAGAGCAGGTTTTTCTAGTCCAAATCTAAGTCATATTCTAAGCTTTCGTCGACAAACATTTATTAGCCCAGAAGATGAAAGCAAACTACCTGAATGTTTTCAAGTAATTTTTGAAGAAGTACCACACTGGATTTACATCACATCGGATACCCCTACGTGTTTTCAATGTAAACAACAGGGTCATTTAGCTAAAAATTGCCCACAAATCAATCCAGATTTTGTGGAGATAAATCCAACATCCAATACCATATCACAAACTCCCATCATAAGCACACCCCAACACGTTGCCTTTCATTCTACTACATCCGCCCCTGCACAAGTTGAAACTATAACCGTTTGCAAAGAACCTCATATTCAAACTCCAAAATCAGTCTCAGTTCCTGTAACCTCGACGAAGGCCGCTACCACCGATAAGCTCACAGAAGGACAGGTCGACAAAAGTACCCCAGCAAGAATGAAAAGACCTTTATCTACTACCGACTCAATCATTACGTCAGTAAACCAGTTATCTGAAAGCGATATTGAGTCTACAGACTACAACTCTGGATCAGATTCAGAAATACAAAACCCAGAAGAATTTAGTACATCACGAAAACCTAATGCGGGAAAGAATCCAAAGAAATTAAAAATCAAACCAGATAATAGTCAAGATAATTTATGGACAGACACAAAAGCACTAGTAGAGAAAAATGTTACAAAGTATCCACTGTCATTCAACCAATTAATAAACTTTTTCGATAAAACAAAAGGAACTAAATTCACAGTAGACATCGCGAAAGATTTCACAAATGACCTTTCCCCCCTAATAGCAATGCTAAGAGAAATTTATCCCACCTTACGTGGTAAAGGTCTAAAAAATAGATGTTCAAGAATTATTAAAAAACTGGAGGCCTCGAAAGATACTTCCCATGAATTAATTGATCATTCATCGTCGGATGAACCGTAACTAGAAACCAAGCTTAACCAAACACATCATGGACATTGTTCAATGGAATTGTAATGGTTTTTATGCACGACTTCCACATCTAAAACTCTTAATTAATAACCTTAATCCACAAATTTTATGTATACAGGAAACCAATTTCAAAAACAATTCCAATGCAAAAATACGAGGATATAGAACATCCTTCTACAATAGAAGGCAAGCACAAATCGCTAGTGGAGGGGTAGCAATTTTTACAAAAAACGAAGTATTCATTCAAGATATTCCTCTTCAAACGACGTTAGAAGCAGTAGCAATCAAAGTCAGAATAAATTGTACTATAACTATCTGCAATATTTATCTACCAAATAGTATTTCATTAAATATTGCTGAACTAGATAACATCCTCGCACAACTGCCAAAACCGTTTATAATATTAGGAGACTTCAACAGTCATAACAACCTGTGGGGTTCCACAACTGCAGACAGAAGAGGAAAATTAATTGAAGAATGGTTAGACAATCATAATGATTTGGTCATATTCAATACGGGAACGCCGACCCATTTCAACGTTAGTAACGGTACAGAAAGTGTCATAGATTTAAGCTTCGCGTCCACAGATATTGCAACAAAACTTTCATGGGCCTCAATGCAAGATCTATATGACAGCGATCACTATCCTTTATCCATAAACTGGTCAATCCAGCAACAAAAAATAGAGCAAAGAAATCGCCCTAAATGGATAATAAACAGAGCTAATTGGCCTCTTTTTCAATATATTATCAATAATAATATTAACAATCTTAAAGTGCTAGATTCGCCTCAACAATATGAAATCAATACGATAGTTGGTGAGTTTATCACTTTGATTACAGAAGCAGCCAAGCAGGCAATCCCCCAAACTACAGGAAAAGTAATGAAACGTCAAGTACCATGGTGGAATGAAGAGTGTACAAACGCTATAAAAGAAAAGAAAAGAGCGTTCAGGAAATTTAAAAAAAGCAAAACAATAGAAAATTGTATTTCCTACAAGAAAGCAAGAGCTAAGGCCCGCTTAACACTTAAGACCACAATGGTCCAATCATGGCAACAATTTACGTCATCCATCACGAATAAGACAGCAATTTCTGAAGTGTGGCACAAAGTCAAGATAATTAGCGGATCAAACACATATCACCTACCTAGAATGCTAATTGACAAGAATGGAGAAAAACAATTCTGTCCAGAAGCCATGAGTAACTTACTTGCTGATTCTTTTGCTAAAAACTCTAGCAACTCAAATTACGAACCAACATTTTTAGCACAAATTGCATCGTCTTCTACCCCCTACTTGGAACTCAACAAAGAACTATTAGAAAACAATGAGGATCAGTATAACCAACCATTCCACATGCATGAGCTTAGCTATGTACTAAACAAGAGCAAAAATTCAGCACCAGGGCCGGACGACATACCAAACAGTTTTCTTAAGAATCTCCCAGAGAATGGATTAAAATATCTTTTACAAATATACAATAGTATTTGGACAACCCATACCCTTCCTAACCAATGGAGAGAAGCCATCGTAATTCCTTTCCCTAAACCTCTTAAAGACCATTCAAACCCAGTGAACTTTCGTCCCATTTCGTTAACCTGTAATATATGCAAGATACTAGAAAAAATGGTTAACAATCGATTGAGATGGACCCTGGAAGAGAAAAATCTGATATCACAGTATCAAAGTGGCTTCAGATCACTCCGGTCAACAAATGATCATTTAGTTAGTATAGACACAGAAATATGTGACGCCTTAGCTACAAATCAACATGCTATTTTAGTCTCTTTAGACATTGAAAAAGCATACGAGATGGTATATAAAAAAAGACTCCTAAATATCCTTTCTGATATGGAAATAAAAGGTAATACACTAGCTTTCATAAATAATTTCTTAAGTCACAGATATCTCAAAGTAAGATTACAAGAAAAAACATCGAAAGCTGTAGAAATGATCAATGGACTTCCGCAAGGGTCAGTACTTAGTGTTCTCCTGTTTCTCATAGCTGTCAACGAAGTCAGTACATTAGTAAAAGGCCCAACTAAAATATTTTTATTTGCAGATTATATCACCCTTCTGTGCACTGGAAAAAATATTCAGTTAACTGCTAAAATAATCCAAGAAATATTAAATAAAATTGACAATTGGGCTAGTTCTACAGGATTTATTATTTCCAAAACTAAATCTGAATTCATAGTATTTACCAGAAGATCCCATGAACAGAATGCAAAAATTACATTGGAAATTGGGAATAAAGAAATAAGAAGATCAAATACCTGCAAAATCCTTGGATTAGTGTTTGATGCCAAACATACATGGAAACATCATGTTGCAGCTCTAAAAACAGATTGCAAAAACAGACTGAATATCATAAAAATGCTAGCATGTAAAAAATGGGGAGCCCAGTCTGATTCTCTAATAAAAATTTATAAAGCCCTAATACAATCTAAACTCGATTATGGGTCAGTGGTGTATAGCGCAGCTGCCAAAACACTACTGAATACTTTGGATCCCATTATCCACAGTGCATGTCGCATAAGCTTAGGAGCCTTCAGAACTAGCCCGTGTACCAGCCTTCTAGCAGAGGCAGGTCTCATGCCACTGGAATTGCGAAGAAAGCTACAATGTTTAAAGTATGCATATGCAACATTCAGCATACCTCCAAACCAAACAAACGCATATATCTTCAACTCCCCTAAAACAGAAATGTATAATGTACATCCAAATTTTCCAAAGCCTCTGAGAGAAAGACTTCCCTTATACCTTAACGCTCTAAATATAAATAAACCCCTCATATTCCCAAGAAGCTATCACCCCATCCCCCCATGGCACTTATTCATTCCCACCATAAATCTTGAGTTTAATCAACTTCCACACCCTTTCTCACAATCTGAGACCCTTCTTCTCCCATTTATTGCTGAATATGAAGCAAAATTCAATAATCACTGAAAGATCTACACAGATGGGTCAAAATGTAATGTTAAATGCGGTTGTGCTATAATTTCAACCACAGAGGGTACTGAAGAAGTATTTCGACTACCTGATTTCTATTCAATTTATTCCTGTGAAGCTTGGGCAATCCTAAAAAGTATTGAAACCATTTCTGCAAATAAAGTAAATCCAAACATACTTATCTTCTCTGATTCCCTGTCCTCTTTGAGAGCCATAAATAATAGATATACAAAGAATATCTATATACAAAAAATACAAAAACTACTGTATGATCACCATGAGGCAGGAAATCAAATAGTTCTTACCTGGATTCCTTCCCACAAAGGCATTATAGGTAATGAAAAAGCAGATGAAGCCGCAAAAAGAGCAACAAAATTACCAAATATTGACAATAATGTTTATGGTTCATATGAAGATATTAAAAAGCTTTTTAAATCTCAAATAGTTAAATACTGGGACACACAATGGAAGAACATAACATCTAAACTGCATCTCGTTAGGAGATCAATAAATGAATCTCCATTTCCACATAAGTTGGTTAACAGGAATAATCAGGTTACTATCACCAGACTCAGAATAGATCATTTCAAAGCCAGTCATGGACATCTTATAAAAAAATCCGATCCAGAACAATGTCCTAAGTGTGGAGCTAGAATTTCTTCCCCACATCTGCTACTTGAATGCCCAGAAACCAACAGTCAAAGAGCAGCAATGAAAATCAATGGCAATTTATTAGACCTTCTTAATTCCATAGAGAAGTGTGATCAAATTATCAAATATTTAAAAGTAACGGAATTTGACAAACTAATATAGAACCGCATAGTGAAATGAATGGGATACCAAGTAAGGGGCTTATTTACTAAATTGTGGATATGAATATATATATATGTGTATGTGTTGAATGTGAATGTATATGTATGTATATGTTTATTATATGTATGTATCTGTATATATGTATATGTAAGTCTATGTATATGTACTTTGACATATTGTAAATAACATTTGCTATTCTGTGTACTGAATTTAAATACCTCTATGTATAATTCTGTCCAACGGGCAAATTGATAGATGAAATTACCACTTAAACCCACAGAAGTACAAATTAGAGCATTGTACTGGGAATTAATAGTAACTTAGAGATCTATTTAAAAACATGAAAGTTATGTAATCTAAATTTAAATTTTTCCTTTGAATTTTATTGTACTTTCCAGTAACATAAACTGAATTAATAAGCTAATATGGATTCTGAAATTGAGCATTAATTTCCTAGGGATACAATGGATCTTTACATTGATTCAAACAGTTAACAACTGGTTCATATGAGGTTGCATTATTGTGTCAAGTATGTAATGTATTGCATGTATTGCTTCTATGTAATTTATGTATCTAAATATCTGACTAGTGTACTTGTGTATTACTGTGGTCGCTTATGACCCGAGCAGTTTAAAAGCGACCTAAAATAAATAAATTAAAAAAAATGGAAGTAGAATTAGAAGTTAAAGGATGCATAAACATTTCAAATAATAAATGAATTACTAATTGTTCTTGTTGAACCTTTAGAATTTTTTTAAATACTGTACATAAACTTTTCCATTACAAAAACTACAAATACTCTACTCTCGTACAAAAATAAAATAAGTTAAAACAAACAGTGTTTACGAATACTGTATTAACATACTACAACAGTATAATGTAGTGGAAACTTATGCTACAAAATTTCACGGGGAGTTTAAAGCCGAATTTTATTTCATTTGTTCAGTATTTATTATATTTATCTACTCAGATGTGAAATGGAATGAATTCTGCCTATAGTGTATCCCCGTTTTGGCTTTACCTGCTTTATTGCCCAAATTCTAGTCTTCTCTACCACGTCTTATTACGTCTCTACCAGATTGTGATTGGTAAATAAACAAATGTATTAGTATAGATATACACAAACATGTAAGTTACCGTGAACATCGAGGATTATCAGCTTTCAAGCAAAACCTTATATGCTGAAAAAAGTTTAGTAGCTCACTCGGAAAAGGGATGTCTGTGTAACACGTTTAAGAAATGATACATTCACAGTACAAAGGTTTTTTACATACAAAGAATATCAACAACATTAACATTTCAATAATTTATAACCCAATATTTGTAACCCAATATGTTAAATAATGAATTACCAAAAATGAAGTATTTTGGAACATTTAGAACCATTTAAAGATATCTAAATTTTTATATTGATATTGAATTAGAAAATTAAATTTTCTGGCGAGTGCAATTCTAAATAACTAATGGTCTGCCACGAAACAAATTCTATTGAACGAAACCAACTAAAATGGGTTTTCAAAAAGTATCCCACACAATATTCAAAACCAAAATACTCTCGTATAACACTAAAATAAGTTAAAAACTTCAAAAAAACAATATTAACGAATACTGCAATAACATACAATAGTGTAGTATATACGAATACATAGTAAAACGGTTCTATCAAGGCCGTCTAGAATAGACTCTAATATACTATCCTAGACGGCCTTGGTTCTATGCGTACAAAGAATATAAAAAACTTGGCATTTTTTAGTCCGTTTACAATGCCTTATTAAAAATGCAACAATGAAAAGCGTCTATTTATTGGCGAGCGGTTTCTTTCTCGACGTCGTGCGATGACATTCCGTCAAATATGTGGAAAACAGTGTCGCACTAAGTATGAAAATTAAGTCGATAGCTGCGGTATGAGAATAAGTACAATAATTATCAAATGTTTGCATTTTACAACCAGAAACGAAAGTGATTATTTGTTAAATTATTTTTAATTAGTCATTAGTGACCATTTATACTTATTATTTGTTTCACATTTAAGTGATTGTTTCAGGAGTTCCTGTACCGTAGAAAATTCTGAAGTGGTCAGAGTTTTCTTTTAATATCTGCTCGTTTTGGAAATTAATAATATAGGTTGGTACGAATGTTCTTATGTAGAGAAGGTTACATTTATCCAAAGACGATATAGATAGCTATATGTATGTAAACTTTTTGATGGTTACCTGAACACGTGCGAATATGTTGCATATCTTCTAGCAGGATTTAAACTTCCCGTTAAATCATTCAGGTACATACCAGTATAGGCATACCAGTACTATGTGCATATCAGTGCTATACAATCAAGAATATTAGTACTATGTGTGATTAAAAATTCTAACAGCGCTTAACAAAAATATTGATTTAATGTGATTAAACAGCGAAGAACGTGAAATTGTAAAATTTAAAATTCCAAAATTGTAGTAGATTTAGCATTTGCCAATAGTCATCTTGATAAATATATCAGATTATCGACGTATATATTATTTACCACGTTGTACGTCCAGATTCTGAACTGTGTTTTCACCAAATAGGCTTGGTGTTGTATGTGAATAAAAAATCTAAGAGTTTATTAAGTTAGATAGATACTTATACCCACGCCATTAAATAGCTCATAAAATCAGTTAATTTCATTCTACATAAAATTCAAGCTTCTGTTTATTTATGATCGATTTGATGCAACCGAGTGTGAGTTCCCAGAAGAGCTAAACCGTCAAAAATGTAATACAATGTTATAAAGATATCATGTCCTATGTAAGGTCCAAGCAACGTAACTTGTAACCCACCTTCGTAAACCTGGCAAATGAGCTTTCAAGAGTATTCAATCCACCATTTCAGATTTATACATGATCAAGCGCGCAGGAGAACTTTGTAATTTTCCTTTGATATTAACGTGATTTTTTAAGTATACCGTCTGTTTATTAAACGTTTGAAAAACGATATTTCTAAAGTCATTCACTTGAAAATATTCAGTGGATATGAGAGACGTTTAAAGTATCATTAAAGAGAAATAATATATTCCACCGATAAAATTGACGGTGGTCATTCTTCTTTGCACCTCTGTTTATGATCTCTCTGATGATGATCGTTTAGAATTCAAGCTATTAAAAAAACAAATTAAACAACTCTGGTCTTCTTATTCACTCTGTGAGAGATATCAACTATTCCAACAACGGCTCACATAACTTTTTTGGGCAATAGCCAAGAAATGGACATTTTAAAAATTCCTTTTTGTAAATTTCAACCAAAAACACATCAAGGATACAAACAATATGACGTACCTCATGTTATATTTGAAACGCCTGAAAACTCTGATGTGTGAGTGACCTTTAATTATTAATGAAAGTTTTAAGGCACACATCAAATATAAATACTTATACGTCATTTAATTATGTCTTTCATATATTTTGGAATAACATGTCTGAAAAAAGTAAACCATGTTCATGGAAATATTTTTAAATCTCCCATTTTCTTTAGATTATATTTTACTTATTAACAAGGCAAATAAACAGTAGTACTGAAACAAGAGAAATGGTGGCGTGCTCTAGTTAACACAGTTTAATTATCTTTACCACCGACAATAGAAGCCGTACAGCAGCCCGAGATTATCTGCGGACTGGCGCGCAGTTCGTTGGAAAGAGGGTGGGTCGATTTCTCTTATTTCCCTCTGCAGTTTTGCCCCCGCAAAACGACCCGCGAGTGCTTTACTTGCATCGTTGTTCCTGACACGTTGGCCTGCAGTTGCCAGCGAAAAACTGCTCTGTGGGCAATTACCGCGTGCATGGCTGCACCACACTCGCCCGCAGCACCTGCAGTGGCACTGGCCGCAAAGCACGACAGGCACCAGGCCCATTGCAGTGAAACCTGCAGAGCGCCAGCACGAGGCTCCAATGGAGTTGCGATAGTGTTGCTTTCTGGTGTTAAGGGTAAATCGCTTGACATTAAAGTACGTAGCTGTACAATTGCCTGTACTGCGAATAAAATAGTAGGAAGTTTATATCGAAAATACCCAAATCATTGATTTTGTAAACTCCGCTCTCCCTGTGAATTGCCACGTAACCTCATTTTCAAATACATACAATATTTAGTTTTTTTTAAACTTTTCATGACGTACACGTGTCGTAAAATAGATAGTTAAGTTTCCTAAAATAGGCAATTCATCTGCATGTGGTTGTGTCTGTATTATATTTTATGTGAGAGAAGCACTCATTATACTAGAGTGTGTTTTGATGTAACATATTTTTTAAAAAATGTTTAGTAACAGAAAATACAATTCAATGAGAATAGACATATTGGCAAAACAATAAAAATCATTGAAAAATTCGAATGTGTACAACATAGTAACAATTTTTTATGAATTGAGTATACCACTCTTGTTGAAATGTAGAAAGGAAATAGTATGAAATAAACTACTGCTTCTGGAAATGAGGGTTGTTTTATAATAACTTGAACCTAAACTGCGTCTAAAGCTAACCACTGCATATACCGACTTTCTTTTGTTTTAATTCATAGCTACTTATAAGAAAATCACAAATTATAAAACCTGTGACAAACGATACTATTTTTTTCGTTAGCTCTTTCGTAACACAATAGATGATCGGGCAGAGAATTTCGTGACTGTAGAAGATGAAAATTTGTTACTGAAACATAGGCAGTGAGCCATGTGTTATTCTGAACGTTCAGAATATATAGTGAAAAAACTGCATTGCTTTTCGCTCCTACATTTCCGTATTTTACACGAGTAAGATTGTCTGTTGAGTCACGAAAACATTTATGAAAAATTAAAAGGCATTACAAAATGTTTGTTGATTATCCATAGCCCGGACAACTGCAAAAACTTGTCAAGTACTATACAGAAGCTGTCACAATAACTCAGTTACTGCCCATTGTGAACAAGTGCCATTCAAGTCTTCACCTCTCCCTCACCACTGTTCCACATGTATGAGAATTTATTTAGGAATATATTAAAGATAGGACATCAGTTTAAACAATAAGTTTCAACTTGTTGAAACCACTTTTGCTGAAAACTGAATGACGTAAACGTTTATTCGTGCAGAAATCTATTTAATATTTTCATCAGTACTGTAATCACACAGCAAACATTCAATAACAATAGTTTATGACAGAAATATGTATACTGTCTTATAAATATTATTAAACTTGTATCTGTGACAGAAGAATTCTGAAATCAACTTTAACTTCAACTTACAATGTATGACAATGTAATGAATAATGAAATGGAGTACTTGAACGACGGATTGTGCTCTTCAATCACATTACAGTTGCTAGAACACAGTAACCTACAGCAACGAACCACTCAAGAATAATTGACATCATGAAGGGTAATCGGAAATCAGTTTTCGCTGACACGTCTTTTGAGAGAAACCACTATTTCTTTGGGAAACAGTGCGGAACATTTCAGTACGCCTCTTAAATTAAACTTGCCCTAATTTTTTTACTTTATTGCCCTTCCTTGTAAGAAAAAGTACTGTATTCTTGCCCCTGAATACGGCGAATTTTTGGCAGAAAATCTCTTATTGCCGGTCTCTGGTAACAAAAAAGGACATAAATATGTTCCTATATATATAGTAAATTACTTCTAATATGTTCTGTTGTCATAATCCATGTTTTATGGGTCCTTGATACAGAAACATTGATAGACGACAAAACGTCTGTTTGTCCGCCTGTCAGACCGTCTGTGCTCAACGCTACCAATTAACCGTTCAGCCGATTTACTTCAAAACTGATATATTCCATCTATTTAAATGAACTCGAGGCAATTTAAATGAACTCTCGGTTTGAAACGGATCTTCTGATTTTTTAGGGTACTCTTTATGAAGCCTCAATAAGAATTTCAAAATGTTCTCAAAAATGGGTCCAATTTTTTTAAACTTTGTCTTCGGATACCATAAAGGTAAGAGAATGATGCAGGTCTCATTCTCGGTAATTCCTTGACTTCTTGAAAATTCTAAACGTTCAATTTCTTTTCAATGTCTTCATAGAACTCTAATATTGAATATAGAGAATTTCTTAACGAAATTTGTTCTTTAATTACAGATCTTGAAATAAGGTCATGTACAATGTTTCAAAAATATGAGAAGTTTCCGCATAATTTTGCGTGAAATATAACCAATTTTCAAATGTTTCAAACAGTTGTTTTTCTCAAAAACTTTTTCAAAGTTTCCTTCGCATGTCTTAAAAGGACCGTAAAAAATTGTGGTAGTCTCATTTCCGGAGAATTTTCTGTTTTTAGAAATTGGAAAACTGTAACACTGCAAACAACAAATTGAAAGAAAATTTAAAATTTAAAGATTACAAAATTGAAGATAGAAATCTTTGCGTTAAACAGAAGCTGTTCTAAAATGTCAGCTCTTTTAAATAGTCATATACAATTGTTTTGAAAAAAAAACAAAGTTTTTGGTAATTTGAGCATTAAATTATTGCGATTTAAAAAAAACTATTTTCATCAACCGCTCCTATTTTTTCTTTAATGTTTTTTCTACCGATAAAGCAAGGAACGATCAAATGAATGGCGTAGATCCCATTGTCGAACTTCATTAATTTTTTAAAATGGCAAATGCAGATATGCCGCCAGAAAATATGTTCTGTTGTAGCGTCACTTGTTACTTTCTCGCTACCGATTACGCAATAGAGAGAAAGATATGTAATGCTGCGGGAAAAAATGGGAAATTTTTGGCAGAAAAATTCTTATTACATAGCCCTTGCAAAGAGAAAGTAGATAAATTCAGTTGCTGAATTTAGAAAAAAATATCATTTATCATTTGGTGTAGCCAGAATGAATATTTTGTGGGTCCGTTGTACCGAAAAAACCGAATGACGGCAAAACTTCTGTCCGTCTTTTTTTTTTGTCCGTCCTTGAACAACACTAGCGGCTAAACCGTTAAGATTGTCTCCAAAATTGATATTCCCGTACCGATCAGACTGATAACTCGATTCCTTGAATTTGAATACTATATTTTAATTCTGTGATGTACTTTACATTTTCTTTAGCTTATCTTCAAGAAAAAGTAACATTAACTTTATTTATTCTTGCAGTGCCTATATGTTTAGAAGTCTCTGCCTCCTATTTTTTTAAGGTGGTGTGTTATTTTGACAGAGAAGTTTTAATGAGATTAGTTAACAGCCTCCAATGTAACCTATCTACTGTAGTTAAAGAAAGACTTCTTCTCACTACTTAAATATTCCCAATGAACATGTTTTTGTGAATATTAGACTTCATTTTCACGTTCTCGCTACCTCTTACGCAGTAGAAAGTTATGTAATGCTGCGCAAAAAATGACGAATTTTCAGCAGAAAACTCTTATTACAGAGCCCAGATAATGAAAACTTGGAAATTATGTTTTGTGTGTCCTTGATACCGAAAAATCAATTGCCGGCAAAAACGTGTGACTATCCGTTAGTCTGTGACGCTAGGGGCTAAACCGTTCAACCGTTCTCCAAAATTGATTTTCCTAAATCAATCAGGCTGATGTCGCAGCCCCGTGAATTTGAAACAGATATTTTAATTTTTTGGAGGGAAAAACATTACATAAAGCCGTGGGACATTTTCAAAATTTAAAAAAAAATGACTCCATCGCTTTAATTAAATTTTGTTGTAGGATAGTGTGAAGGACATTTAAGGGAATGGCGCCTCGTCTTATTTTAGTTAAACACTGATTTTTCAAAAATTGCAAACATTCAAAATTATTTCGGCGTGTTACAACTACAAATTATACATATAATGATTTTCCCCCTAATGAAATAGGTTGCTTAAATATATATTTTGAAATAAGGTCATGTACAATTTTCGAAAATTCGAGTAATTTTTGGGTAATTTTGTGTAAAAATAGGGCGAGAAAGACCACGCTGTTTTAACACCAATAATTTTTAGTTGTTAAACTGTAAACGATAAAGGAAAGTTTCTGGGATTAAAAAGAGGAATTACAAAGAATTTATTGTAAATTCATTGCAAGTATTTACGTTCGTTTCGTAAGCACTTAGTATGTTAAAAAACGAAGCAAAACGAGGTAAAAGTTATCACGCAAGTAATCGATCACGTTAAGACTTCAATATCAACGCAGCGACGGGGCTTTTTGCTTCACATTATTGGATAAAAGTATATTTCATGGAAGATCATTTCCTCTCTTTACTTCAGAGTTCGTTAGTGAAGCACCTATGACGTGGGCTCAGATGTCGTATGGAGGCCGGCTCGAGGTTAAGTTTTTGAAGAAATTGTGGGCTACTTAATTTACATGAAGTTAAAATTGATATGTTAGTTGAGATTAGCAATTAGTTTTGATGAAACATTTCCTGTACCAATTAAAAGTACTAAATTTTAATTGAAGTCCTGTAAATTTATTTCAAGCATATGAGTGGAAATTAATGTACCATTACATTGACCTGTAGGATGCATCTTATGGATCAGGGGTTGGAACTACACGGCGTTATTTGACAGCGTGTGTTTCTTAGCGGAAGAGGAAGTAGTGTCTCACGAAAATCCAATTAAAGAGTGGACAATACTGAGCGCTTAAGCTTTGTTTTGGTTGCTCTGGCCTCTGATTTTATCTTTCCGTGAGGAACAAAAGATATCACCTCTCCTTCTCTCCACAGAGGCACAGAACCTCAAAGGCAGCTCCGCACAGCCACGTCCACCAGAAACAGCTGTGTAAACTAAGGAACACAAATGCTTTCAAATGTGAGGGAACGATTATACTCTTAAGAATACGTTTCAAAAGAACCCTCTTTTCTCGTGTTTCTACAAACATACATACAAAACGTTCTTCAAATTTGTGCTTCTTCTTTTGTACAGAGGATCACATAAAAATCTATATGTCCTTTATCTTCGTCCTCGAAGAAAATTTCACCATTTAGTAAATCAGATAAACTTTTGAATCGTAAAACATACAGGTCAATAAATACTCTTCTTACTGATTGCAAATGAATTAAATATATAAGAAAAGCTTTGGAACTTAATTCTATAACGATAGTAAAAGTCTAATAAGTTGATAAATAATTTTAGGAGAGTGTTTACATATAATTACTGAGTGAAAATAATTCTAGCAGAATCCTATCGTTGCCGGTAACTGGAATCATTTCAAATAAGTGTTGCCTTTTAACGACTAAAATAAACACGTATCTTACTGTATGAGAATTGTGTTTTGTGACTTATTCGTCTTTCACTTCTGATTCTAAAATTTGTTAGGACGATTTGGTCTGGAAGAAGTATTAATCCCATTGCTTTGGTGCCGAAGGGCTAACGGGCTCTCAGAGGCTTCACTGCGGAGGGCAGGCAGCCTTTTGACCGCAGCCCGATCTTCCGCATGGCCTGCGGGAGCGCACGGCGCGTCTCAATGTGCATACGGCGCGCGGCATGAACGCCTCGCAAATGCAACCAGACAGCCCCAATCATTGCTGGAAATGAAGCGCTCCAGCGACGTATCATCCATCACTCGCCGGCGGCGACGGCGGCGGCGGCGGCGGCTGCAAGAGACAGAGGCGGCCCGACAGGGTGGTGCGGAGGGCGGTGACACCACGGCGGCGCATTCAGTGGCGCGGGCTCTGGCGGCAAAACGGGAGGAGATGGTGGGCGTAAAGTAGCAGCCTGAGCGGCTTCCCCGCTCTCTCTCTCTGGTCCTCGCTCCTCCCGGTCGCTCTCCTGCTCCCCACGCCGGCACTGTCCCAGTGGGCCGTCGCTGGTTCCTCTCCTCTTCAGGCACACAGGCTTGACAAGCACCGTGATGGAAGGGGGTGGGGTGGGGATCGAAAAGTGGGGAGAGGAGCGTGGATATGAGTGGGAGACTGCGAATTCGGGACTGGGCGACAGGAAGTAATTTGGTAGTAGAGAGATGGATGAGAAGGAAACAAAGGCGGTACATGCAAAGTTTTGGAGTGCCATCATCACGTCGGCAGAGGTAGATCAGAGAGGAGCTAGAGTTTCTTTGATTAATGCAGAAGCAAAAATGAATGGGGGAAGATATTATGATCATATGCTACGGCTTCTTTGTCAGGATGTAGTTATGAAAGTGAGAGTGGGGTGACAGATAGTGATTGACATAATGAGTACCCACAATTAAACTTTTTTCCTGTCAGAAAAGCTCATTCATCCGAACTTTAGATAGCATGAGAGGAAAATAAAATGATTATAATTTGCATAATAATGACAATGGGAGGTCCAGGGGAATTCAGAGTTAAACGCAGGAAGCAGCAGAAATATCACCTGAGGTGCGCAGCGTCTGATTTGGATTTGGAGAAACGTAGTGTACATATCTGAAATTTGAGCAGTTGTAAACCTCTTATTCAGAAGAGGTTGTTAGGTCGGGGACGGTCTAATTGCGGAATGGAACTGCGAGCAGCACTTGTGTGCTGAGGGAGCTTGGGGTGAAGATTTCGCAGCAATGCCAGGTTTCGTGAGCGGAACTCTGCTTTCCTCCACTCGACGGACGCGTCGCTAGGCCGTGCAATCTAGATGAGGCTATTCTAAGAGTCATTAGTAATGGAAGCGTCGGGCCGCGCTCAGGCGCGCTCTGCTCCGACGCGCGCCGCCCGCCGTTTGATTCCATTAGGTGGCGAGGGCGGGGCTCAGAGGGTGGTGGAGGTTAGTGGGAGGGCGGGGCCAGAGTGCTTGGATGGCGGGAGCAGTGGGAGCGTTGAGGGCGGCGGGGCATGAGGATGGTTCGGACGGTGGGAGCAGTGGGGATGGTTGGGACGATGGAAGCGGTAGGGACGTAGGGGCGGTGGGAGGTGTGGGACGTGGGTAGCAGGTGCAGCGGGGGTGGCGGGGACGGAAGGGGCATCGGGGGCAGCAGGTGTGGCAGGTGTGGTAGGTGTGGCAGGGGTGGCAGGGGTGGCAGGGTGGCAGGGTGGCAGGCGTGACGGGGGCGGCGGGGCGATGGAGGTGGCGATGGCGGTGGAGCTGCGCGGGTGTCAAGGGTGGCGGGTACGGCAGGGGCGGCGGTGGCAGCAGGAGCGGCGGAAGGGGCAGGTGTAGCGGAGGTGGCGGGAGCGGTGGAGCTGCGTGGGAGTCAAGGGTGATGCAGGGGACGGCAGGGGCGACGAAGCGGAGCTGCTCGGTCCGCGGGGGCGCGGGGTGGAGGCGGCGGGCACCGGGCGAAGGCGACGGGAGCGGCAGAGGTTCCGTGGGCGGCGGGGGGGGGGGGCGGCTCCGCTGCAAGCTCTGCCTCCCGCTGCAGGCGGCCGCGGCGGCGCGCTCGTTAGTGGAAGTTTCGACGGCGCAGCACGGTGCGGCGCGGCGCGGCGCCGCGACGCGACACGATCGGTTGGCTCCCATCGAAATGTCTTCGCCCGCGCCGCCGCCGGCTGCTGAGTTCCCGGCGTTGCTGCGCTGCTCCTCCCGGTGGCAAATTACTCACGCGCAGCACTTGCAGAAATGAAGTCTCCAGGAGGGCTCATCCGTCAGATAAGAAATGAAGACACGGACGTTTATTTTAGATCATGGCATGAAATGGTACATGACAGAAGAACATGATTAAAATATTATTGAAATTTGGAGTTCGGATGATTCTAATTCACCCAAATTTGTGAATATTGAACAGGAAAAATATAAACACGTTTTCCTGTAATTCCCCGAGGCAATTTACGAGTTTTATTATAATTGAAGGCCACATAATAATAATAATAATAATAATAATAATAATAATAATAATAATAAATATCATTATTATGCAAAGAATTGACAAAACAAAGATTAAATTACTATTAACTTAGTTTATCACCTATAAAAGGACATTTGTGTAACAATCATCCAAAATATATCTACCAAGAAACTGTAATTAAGACAGTTACGTCGTGGTGATCTCGGAACGCAGGGTCACCGGTTTGAGACCCACCTAGGGCATGGATTTATTTGTGTATGTCTATTCGTGTGTGTAACGTCCTTTCACCCCTCACTATCTTCATTTATCTACCATATCTCCAGGACTAACAACCCTGGGAGTAAATACGATCCAGCAAAATGCTGATCCCCCCCTGATGAATTGCATGCCCTCAGCATCGCTGTGTGGTCCAAAGTGGCTTGTTCGCAAAAAAGTAAGCATTTTTAATGCTTCTTTTCTATGGCTGCTTTATAGAGAGTGAATATCGTATTCAATGTGTAACATTTTAAACATATTTCGTTCTTGCATTTCAGAAGGATTTTTTGTAAATGTAAAATTCATAATGTAAATGTAAAAATCACGAAAAATTATTTCTCAATAGTGATAAAAACTATTAAAATTCCAAGAACTTAAGTGTATTAAGCTGTATTAATTTTAGTTAATGTATTAAATTAATCTTAAAACATCTTTATCAACTGGATGAATCAAAATGATACATTTAATAATGGTCGCATTGATGCACGCATTTTTAGGAAATACTAAAAAGTTAAAGAAAATTTAGTTTGTCAGATTTGAAGTATATTACCCGTTAACTGGGGACTTACCTTCAAACTTCTATTACTGGTGACGTGCGGTCTGTGAGACCCTAAAAGTTTTAGGGAGGTTATTTTTGGTGTCCCATTTCATGTTGACTTGACAATTATTTTTCACGTTAACAATGCTGCAATAAACAAGAAAATTAAAAAAAAATGTCGTTAATATGTGAAATGAAAGTAATATAATTGTTACTCGCAGAGTAAATATCTGGCTATAGTTTGTTTCACACTGATTCATCATTATTAATTATCTTAATAACTCGTATAATGGTTTGAAATATTATTCACAACTTTGAAAATCCTTCATTTAAATATGATAATCCATTCTTACACGAAAATTATCCATTAATAACAAATTTGCTATGCAAATTCACTGTGAGAAGAAAAGTCCTAATACTGGTGATGTGAGATCTGGGAGACCGCTCCAAAACTTCTACTGACCCTCAAAGGCGAACGGCTGTCACTGGATCCGCTGCCCCGTGTGTGAGAGTAGTTTAAAAAGAGATAGGAAGGTACTGTAAAGAAAAAGTATTGCGACATTCCAGAAAGGAGGGCTACGCATTTATTTTACCTCAGCGGTCTCAGGGACCGCACATCAGTAGTTAAGGGTTAAATAAACCTGTTAAGTTGAAATAAAATGGTAATAATGTTTTTTATCGTAATCTATCCCAAAATTTAATGTTTCGGAGCACACGAATTTCTCAGAACATTTTGTACACAGGTATTTCAAAGTCAAGGGTGGAAACTTACCAGAAAATGTCGTGACATTATTTCGCTTTGCTGAAGTGATTACAAGCACTTCACAATTGCACGTGTGTAATTTTTTAAAGCACTGTTTCCTTTGGTCAACGACGTGCTTAATATTGAAAATGGTTGTGTAGTTTAATAAAGCGGGAGTTGATTTTACTGCTAACAGCACTTCAATATTTTTGATGAATTGAATTGAAAACAAATATATACATGGGAATTTCTCTTCGAGTAGGCCGGGCAATGAACATGTCACCATTGACGTTGCAGCAACACAAATACGACACGAGTGCAAACTGGGTCGCAAGGGAATAACGGGTTCAGTATAAGCACGCGTATGTTTCTGGGCCTCGTATAAACAACCCTTTAATTATTTTGGGGTTATTTCTTGGATCAATCTAATAGTCTCGTTCAATAAAACAAGAAATGAAAACCAATCAACCGTGACTATTTCTTTTATTTTGTTATAGATTTGTATAAACAATATTCCAAAAAATAAATGTTTAAATTAGAACACCGATTTAATTTACACTTTATTGTTTTTAGATGCTTTTCTAAGGAGAACTCAAAATAGCAGTATTAGTCTATTTGGACCAGTATTGACCGGCCATTGATTCATTTCTTGAGGATAATTCTCTGATATCTTTATGCAATTTAAAAGGAAATTTATTCAAAAATACTTTCCTGTTCTCTGTGTTTTAAGATGAAGTTCCATCCAAAAACTGAGAATATATCAAATTTTGTTTTTTTAATTTTAACATAATCTCTAGGCTTTTCTGAACCTTTGATATATTATTTCTTTAAAATAGTTGTCATTTGTTTATTTTATTGTGTTTTCAATGTGCATCGGAAAAGACTGACTGATGTTTCAGAAGTTCCATGGTTCCACATAAACAGACATCGTTCTGAAATTATTTACTCTCGAAGGCTGCAGTTTCTGTAGTTTGATCTTTGGTTATCTTGTATATGTGTGCAATTGGCGGGCGTGTTGTTCTTTCGTATTTTTAAGTAAAGTGTTATTTCCCCTCTTTTGGAGTAAAAGTGGAAGAGTCTGTTGTGTGAATAAAATGTCAATTAGCCCGACTCAAAAAACAAAAGCGAAAGGTGTTTTTTAAAAAGTTTGTAAACAAGGGAAATATATTCAATCGTGAAGACTGTTTAGGTTAGCAATGTATAATGCGTGAAATATGTTTAGTAATGAAAATCTTAACTTCACAAGTGATCCAGCGCAGTTTCTTCCCTCCCAGCCAGAGATTGCAACTGAGAAACCGACCAAAAAAGCAAGAAAAGGAACAGAAAATATCCTCTGGATATCAGCAATTATGAGCATAATTCACAATTGGGAGCAGAATATGGATTTACTTTAATAAAAATAATACAAGAAATATTATGGGTAATTCCTATTAAAAACTTTCAGAGACTTTTTCTCAAAGCACCGTTTTCGTTGTAAATTACCCGTTTTCCTCATGAAATATAAAACCCATTTTATTGAAACCCACAAATACATTATTAGACAATGTGAAGCTGTGGATCTACTTTTGGAAAGTTATCTTGATTTGTTTCAACTTTATGAATAAATTTGTCATTATTTTTTTGAAAAAAATGAAGGTCCCAGAAAAAAATATAATTCAGTTTTCTGCCAAGCTATTCTTTCAATGTAGATCAGTACAACGATAGTACAAATATTACAGTAAAAATTTCAATCTGTATCTCCAATAGTTTCTGAGATAATGAGTCACATTATTAACATTTTAACATTGGTAACACAGGAGGGGGGAATCTCATCTTGAAAGTGCGAAAGAATTTGGAGAATACGTAGGATACCAAAACAATTCTTCAGCTAATTTTCTGAAATGTAGATATTGTATATTGTGATGATTTGGACAGAGTTAAATAATTAAGGCACAGTTATTTGAAGAGTCTTTCAAAAGTCGGTATTTCAAAAGGTTATTCATGAATACTGGCGTTGTCTTTGTGTTCGTGAACCTGGTTAGGGAAAACAAAAGAATATTTCAGTATTCTAGTATTTTTCATTTAAAATAGTTAAAAACCACTAATGATACTATACATGCCCTTATGGGTCAACCACCAATAAAATAACTTTCAAGTAATACAAATCGGACTCTTCAAATGATCTACAAACATACCGTTGTTTTGTATCTAAAAGATTACTACAAAGGGAACTAATTATAACATAAATCCCCAAAAATGTTTTCCATGTTTCTCATAACTTTTATTAAAACATAAATTAACCCACCACAACTTCACGAGAACTAACGTTTTCCCAACAAGAGTCAAAACTGTTTTACAATCTTCACTTCCCTATGCATGTGTGATAAAATTGTTAAACGTATGTTGTCCTCCTCCGTACCTTATGAGTAGTATTAATTTAAGATAGTATTGTAAGGAATATAAAATAAACACCTGGTATATTATACACCCAGAATATAAATATATCGGTGTTCCATAAACTGTGGGCAATCCTTAGAACTTCTAAACCTTTCACGATATCGAAATGCAGTTTTACATCACCGATGTGGTATCATTGAGCAAGTGCCGTAGGTATATTGTAAATTTGTTAAAAACAATTTTAAAAACACTTGATTACAGGAAAAGGGAATGAAAATGTTTGCTGTAGTGTCTCAACGTAGTTCATCACATCACATATTAGTATAAACTTTGTTATTATTTACAGTATACTAAAAGATAAAATAAACAGTGATATATTCTTCAATGTAAACAACTTTGTTAATAAAGAAAATGAAGAAAAAATAATACGTAGATATCTATAGAAAACAGAATAAAAATATGATCATAAATTATTTACACATATGGTCTATGTTTCACCTACCAAAAACAATGCACACTTGCAGTCGTGTGTGCAAGTGCCGACGAACCGATTGCTATGTTTTTTAGCGCTATAAGAAGTATATATCCATAACAAAGTATCAAGTTAAAGAACGTCAAAATAGGCTTACATAAGATATGGAAAACAAATAAGATAAACGTTGAAGCGTGATTACAGAATATAATCTCCCGACTGGAAGAGAAGCTCCCGATTGAATGACACCGTGACAGCTGATGACCTTTCAAAAGACACAACGAATAAATATAGTTTTGTGTACAGTACAAAGATGAGTCCGGCCCTTTCGTCCACTTCTATCTTTAGGCCACAAGGCTGCAACGTTCATTCGCGCAAGTGGCGGAGCGGCGCGGCGCGGCGCGGCGCGGGTGTGCAGTGCAGTCTTTTCCGCGCGGCTGATTAAATATGTGACGGAGCGATAATGGAGCGATATTTCAGGCGGCGACAGGCGCGCCCCGCGCGGCCTCCGGGCGAAGGCCTCGTGCGCGTGATTTGCGCTCCTCGCCCCGAAATTAGTGGCGGGCGGCTGTCAGCAGCGCGCGCCGTCCCCTTCCCCTGCTGTCCCGTCCGAATGACCGCCCATCCCCCCCCCCTCACATCGTCGTATTGGACGCTGCGGTCACGCAGGCGACACCCTACCTCAATCGCACAGCCCATCGGCGCCGCCGTTCCTTGTGACGCTTCTGCGTGACAGCATTGATCAGTCAGCTCAAATCAGTCTCCGAGCTGTGTAGTATTTTACAGATATACACATCTCACAAAGGCCACCTCTAAAAATACGTCTGATATTATGACAGACGAAATGTACATTGTCTCAGACACTTCTATTTCGACTTTTCTATCCGCGTTGTCTAAATGTCCTTCTACCGGGCGGTTTCTACCGGTGGAAAAAAAGTGTGTTTGATATGAAATCGTGTAGTTTTAATGCATTCTACACGCTCCTGCGGGCTTTCACATTTCTTTAAAACTCATTTAACCCTTCTTTAGTCACGTGAATCTATTTACCTTAAATAGTCGCGTCACAGAGGAAACCTCCGGTTCAGAAATTGGATGCAAACATAGCATTTATTCAGTGAAAAATGTTTTAATTAATGTTGTTTTTGTGCACATTAATCTATTGTTCAGTTTTACATAAATAAAAATTATAAACATAACAATTTTTTAATTATATGAGCCATATTGTATTATATGAGTCATTTCTATTCAAAAACTAAGATCCTCACTTAAACTTTAATATAGAGTTAGAAAATGTCATCATTTACCGCTTTTAAACGAGAAATGACTCTTTTTACAAAAATGGAGCAAAACCGGTCGACCTACGGTCAAGTTTTTCGCAAATTTCTCGAAAACTAACAGTTTTCATGCAAAACGCGTTTTACCAGTGAATTCGCCATAAAATGACTTTCAGAAAAATCGAGTTCCTTACGGAAATCGCCAAAATCATAAGGAGGGTATAGTCGTATTTTCGCTTTTAGTATCTTCAACCTTTCACCAATGTAGTCAATTTGTTCAATATGCTGTAAAAAGTTAATATGTAAGAGCACTCCAACAGCAGCTTTGGCCCTTTGGTCTTTTGGGGGGCCACTAAATACTAGTACAAGATTATTTATTCTACATGTACCTTTACATTTTTTTCTAAGTTTCAGAGAGACAACGGATGTCGATCTTCTTTTCTGCCAATTCCATTATTATTTCTTGTTCCTTATTCTGCCACAATTTAACGTTCCACGTTCCAAGTCGTAATATTTCCTTATTCTTCCATCGAGTAGTCCTTTTTTGTTGCCGTATCGTCAACTTGTTTGGTGCAAATCCGAGGCTATGTATGGTTCTATGAGCAGTGGTGTGTTTTGCAGAGGATAGATTGCTAATCTGGCCCCCAAACCTCCTCCTTTGTCCGGGCTTGGGACCGGCAAGGGCATCAGCTCTGGGTTACTCAATCCATCAAGCATCCATCCCAGGCGGAGTTTGGGTTAATTTAGTGTGTTAAAATGCAGTTTGAAGACATCTAAAAGAAGATGCGTGTAGAGCGTATTAAAAACTACACAATTTCATATCAAACTCAGTTTTTCCACCAGTGGACAACACTAGTTTTGATTAGTTGCTCGACATACCTTTCGAACTCTCGAAGTTGATTAATGTATGCCTAAATGCGTCACTTTCCGCGTCTGAATCTCGTCTACGTGGGTTTCCTTCCGTATCTGAGTCGCGTCTGGCAAAATCACTGTCCTTAAAAACTAATTTCACCTCAGTTTTGTTCATTTGTTTTTAACTTTCCATATTTAATTTTAATCACTGGCCTTATTCATTCGGAAACTGTAAATTATTCTGACCTGATGCACTGGTTCTAGCTGCTTCCTGGCTGGTGCCCCTTCTGACCTGCATAGCACTGGTATTAAAACAAGGCACCATTGGTCGTATGTTTATTTTCATTACTTCATATGACGCAATCTAATAAAAATTTATATTTTAAAATCAGGCATGTCCCAAATCATGAGTGTGTTTAATTGCTACCCAATGCTCAATATTTACTGGCCCTTTCAGTCCCGAGCACATACGAGTCCCTAAATTCGCGTTGTAATATTTGCATTGTGATTTTATCTCTACACACATGGCTTCCATTTGTAAATGTGGCATTGATCTAACTCACTATCAATTGCTTTCATTTCTCTTTTCTTAGATTTCTACGTACGTAATCGCAGCTTTAAACTTAAACAGGCATGCATCACATAAATATTCTAAAAGACTTGTGTAGCTGTTTCAGAAGACTCCTGCGAAAGAAGTATTAATGCACTTAGAAAAAACATTCCACAATCCCATAAAACAAACGCTTCAGTTTCTTCAAATTTTATGACCAGTTTCTCCTTTTCTCAATGCTCAAAAACTGCGAAAACGATGTGTAAATTGTGCAAGTTATTTCTCTGGAGCGGCGAACGAATATGTGTGAGGCACCAAGCTAAACAACTGAACATCGGGTTGCTGGTGCCAGAATTCCGGAAGGCGCAGTGCCCGAAGGGAGAGGGTGGACCAGGGGGCCGCGGGGGAAGGGGGGAGATGGGGCGGCTGGCGCCCCATCCATCGCACGCGGCCGCCAGCCTTTTGTTTCGGGGCCGTACAGCGGAAAGCCCGGATCTTCTCCCGGGCGACTGTTACTCTATCTCACGCCGCGTAGTAAATCTGCTGGAGAAGCCGCGTTTGTTTTCTTGGCTGCGGCGGAGGCGGTCGGGGAGGGGTGGAGTAGCGTAATCCGAATGCCGACACAAGTGCGATGGCGGCGAAGAAGGCGTAGGCGAAGGCGGAAGCGGAGCTTGAGGGCGCTTGAGCGAGCGACGCGACACGACGCGACGCGGCCACTAGAGGGCGATCGCAACGCCTCTCGCGACACTCACTCGCACCAACCTCGCGCTCCCTGCCAGAGAAAACTGCTGGTGCTCCAACAGCACATATTTTCTTGCATTATTTGCAACTTCTACAAAATTCTGAAATGTTGGAGAGATCAGCGAAAATGAGACGTACGTCATTTTTAAGCGTTTTAAAATATGAGGTAAAAATTTCAGAAACAAATTGAAGCCATTTTCGAGAAAACATATTTTTAATTGTCTGTATATCACACAAAAATACGCCAAAAACTTCTCTTATATTCGAAAAATTCTTAACGATCTTGTTTAAAGATCTGTTTTTAAAACACCAAATTTCATTTCAGAAGAAATCTCTACCTTCAATTTTGTAGTTGTTTGCATTTTGAACTTTTACGGTTCTCGAAACTTTGGTTGTTCCACAAAAATAAAACCTAGGCAATTTTTAAGTCTCTTTTTGCTCTTTGCGAGAAAAATGTAGTGCTATTTTTGAGAAATTATTGAAAATGTTAAAGATTCATGAAAAGTACCGCAAAAAAATCAAAATATCCGTTTAAGTCTGGAGAACCTTGACGTCGACCCTGACAACTATGAGATAGGGTTACATTAGGGCACGAGTGCATTACTTCGAATAGAAAATAGATGTATGCACTTTTTATAAAATATACTTAAATAAGTTTGTATGGTGAAAAGTTGCCACTTTTCGCTACATCATTCCAATACCATCTTTACTTCGTAAGTATGGGAAGAAAGTAAAATTTGCGTAGCTTTAATCAAGGTGCGCACATAATAGATAATTATACAAAGAAACTATTTTGGTTTCAGCATGCATAATAAATTGCACAGGTGTGCACATAATGGATAATTATACTAGAATCAGACGGAAAAGTCAGTAAGAAACATACTTCATTTTCTACTCAATATTCCCTTCCGTTTGAATTATCTGATGTGAAAATTAAATTACAGCTTGAAAAAATGTCCCACGGTTCCCTTTCGACTAATGAAAAATTTAATTTCTTAAAATTGCAACACACATTCAACTTATTAATTTTATTCAGCTTGTAGGAAACAATTGTTTGTTGGCTTGTGAATAATTAATCAGATCAATGGTGGCTTATCTTCATGATTCTCATATATAAGCGAATATTCATTTAATATAATTGTGTATCTCTTTGTGACAAATCTCAAAACTATGATTCCATTACATATGTATACGTTGAAATGCTCCGGGAGACTGCACGGGACTCGCACTTGATACCATTGCTTGCATCCCGGATTCAATAGAATAGCAACGGGCCATATGGTACATCCGAAATTCCGCAGTGATTAACTTGGATTTGAATTCAAGTACACAGAAATTCTAGGTGAGCGCGTTAAATTCTATGGTAATAATTTCATTTTAGCTTACATACGATGTGAGTTAAAGCAGACCTATTTTTACCTGAAAAGTACAGGCACAGGGAAAAGCTCAATATAAATACTGATAAATAGAAGGTGCATAAAATAATTTTCTTTCATATTTCAATCCGATAAACACCTTTTCGGTGATACGAAGATCTCTTTCAACATATTGTTTTCCTCTAATTTATTAATATCCTCTGAACAATGACGAAAAATCGATTGAATAGATAAACACACACAATCTTCGCAAAAACATCGGACTATACATTGTGGAGTTTTCTTCAGTGCAGTGCATTATGATTGAGACAGATACTCTGTATTTTAAAATCCATAAAAGCATTGAATGTGATTATCAGGAAAAATAGATTAATTAGTGGTGCTACCAAAGCACATACTTTCTCGCTGTTTCTAGATGGTCCAAAATGCTATTGCACTACTACATGAACCAGTAGAAGTATTTCAACCAGAAAATTCTTTTTCCGCTTCTGCGACCCGAACTCAGAGTCAACGTGTCGGCACTCATAACCAAACCACACACTACGACAAAAACGCGCCGTATGGGTTGAACTCGGGAAGAGGTATTAAAGAGCAAACGCCAAATGCATGTAAAAAAATGGGAAAACCTAAAAATCCAGCATAAATATATTTTTTTCTCATTGAAATTCATATTCAACTTGTGGAGCTACCTATGCCTTTACTTAATTGCATTGTTTCTAAATGCCTCGTAATATTATACTTCTACATAAAACAGCAAAAGTATTATCAACCAGAAAATTTTTTTCCGCACCGAGACCAGAAATCAGATTCTCAAAGTTAACGTGCCGGCACTTTCTCCACTACACCACACAAGTACAGTATAGGTCGAACAGAGCCATAAAATGAATCGAACAGAGCCATCATATGGTAATGCCTGATGGGAAAACAATTGATATGATGATGATGATTGGTAGGAGAAAAACGATTGATATGATACATACGTTTTACAAATCCGAGAAGGAATGTGAAAAAATTGTTAAAAGTTGAAAGTTCGAAAATGATAGACACTTCCAGTAAAGTTATCATAACCAAATTTATTTGTGATTTAAATTGCTTCAAGTAGTTTTCAATAAAGTTTATATAATTCTCAATTATTTTCTGCGACAACGGAGAATTGAGACAAATAATTGTCCCAACCAATATTCGAACCAGCGAACCTTGCCTCCGAAGAAACGAATCCATGCGCGTCACTTAGCCATCTCGACCACTGTGGTTATACACGGCATTTGTACTTATATAATGGTAATAAGTGTATGATGGTTTCATTTCTAGCACTAGAAAGCCGATAAATTCCGAGAATGTGAAAAAATGTCCTTTGGGCGCCTAAAGAAGATATCTGGGAAGATAATTCATAACCAAATCCTAGTTCAAAATAAGAGATTAGAAAACTAAATTCTGCGAGAAAGTCTGTGCCTTTCTATAGCCCCACTAGTTTATTTTTTTCTTTTGCCGTCCTACATTACACATGTGGAGAAAATTTAAGAAAAAAGTTGGAGCGATTTTTTAGACAATTTGTTTCGTAAATTTCAAGCGCAAACTAAGCAAAAACTACCCGTTTTTTTCAGAAAATTGTTAATGACGTTTTTAAAAAGAGCTAATTTTGTAGAAACTGACTTTGTCTGAGGCAAAAATCTCTATCTACATTTTTAGTTGATAGTTTTAAAAATATTTTTTTTGCAATTTTCAAAAACCGAACGATAACCGAAAAGTAGAACTAGCAGCATATTTTTTACCATCAATTATTACAAAAGCGATGAAAATTGAAAGAACAAATTTTTAATCGGTTTTGAGAAACAACATTTTAGTAAATTTTAAGCTCAATTTACGCAAAAACTACTCGTTTTTTTCAAAAAAAGTACATGTCCTTATTAAAGTACTTATTTTGTACAACGGACTTTGTTTGAGCCAGAAATCTCTATCTGCAGTTTTGAAGTTGAATTGAAATTGTTTTTTGCAATTTTCGAGGAATTGGGGATATCAACGAAAATGATATCAGTATCATTCTCTTAAACGCTCTCCCCACTATTCCACAACAAAAAGGTTATCAAAAAATGTGGAGCCTTTTTTTAAACTTTGAAAATGTCCAAGGCCCTCATGTAAGTACCCCTAAAGTTAAAATATCGGCGGACGTTTTGCGGTGAATCGAGTTTTCGGTATCAAGAAGCAACAAAACATGACTTTTGGGTACACCACGAGTTAGAGAATTTTTCTAAATTTAGCAACAGGTTTTATCCACTTTTTCGTTACCAGACTCCAGCTATAGATTTTTATGGCCAAAATAGCCGTTTTCTGGCACGCGATAACATTTCTTTCTCTTCTTACGAAGTATTCGTAAAGCGAGAAAGTAAAAAATAATTTTCGTAGGTAGAATGAGCAGGAAATTGTCAATCGACAGAAACTCTTATTGTAAGGGCCTGATAAAGAAAAGGTGGTAAATCTAGTTCATATATGTAGTAAATTATTTTCTTTATCACGTTGTGTAGTCAGGGTCATTGTTTTCTAAGTGTTTGCTACTGAAAAAATCGGTTCATGGCAAAACGTTTGTCCGTCTAACAAAACCCCTTTCTCAAAATCAGCTTCAAATTGGTTCTTCTTTTTATTTTTTAGGGTAGAGCAAAGAACGCATAAAAATGGCACTTCTCCAGGCAATGGTATTTTCGTTAAACTCACTTAATTTTCGAAAACTGCAAAAGTTAAAAATGTTGAGAGAGACTGTTAGCTTTTTTGCATCGACAATTTGAATATAGTTCAGCCACTGTGTGGTAGAGCAGTTTAAGTGACGGCGCGTTATCCCCACGGACCTGAGTTCGAATCTCGGATTAGAGAACACATTTCTGCTGTTTGGAAAACACGTTTGTGTAGTAAGATATAATTGATAGTTAAGTGATTCCGAGTGCAACTGCTAAGGTCATTATTCCCGTAAGTGTAGTGCATATGGTTTCCTCATGTGGTAGCGGTTTTCTTACCGAATATCTATCTGCATTTAATTTTAAAAAATATCTATCTGCCGGAATTTAAAAAAAATGTGTCTGCTTGGAGAGAAGGTTAGTGAGCTGACGCCAACGATATAGGCAATCTGTCATAAAACAACGTGATGAGTGTTGTCCCATCAGGAGCCAATGCCATCTTCTCTATCAAATATATTTTTTCTGAATTACCAAATACGGTCCGTTTCTCTTAAGTCAAAAACCATCTATCTCGAGTGACTGCTGGAACAGAAAACGAACGACCTTTTTGCGGCGGTCATTGGCTCTTTAGCCAAGCGTTGCATACATTTCGCTGGACGTCTTCTCGAACTTTTATAAGCTGCTGCGTTTTACCAGGTTTCTTGCATGATCGCGTCTGAAATCGCAGTAGTTAGTCGCACGCCATCCAGATGGCATTCACTGTCCCTTCGGATGTCTTCATCATGAGAATATAGAGAAAGTATTACGACCGACTGCCGGGAGGGGGGACATTTATCCAACTTTACAGAATCTAGCTTATTGGATTGGCAGTTAATCACAAACAAAATAGGATTCAGGGTCATGGGTTCTCTTCACTCGTGGGTGTTCACCAAATCATTTAAGATCAAATAATTTTTAATCAAATAAACTATAATTTCCAATTCACCTAGCACATATATGAGAATACAAAAAACATACACACTCCCAAAATAAATATCCTGGAAGAAAGAAATGCCTTAATAATAATACACTTTCTATACACACATTTGCTGCTTTCTTACAATCCGTAAGACAAACTCTATTCCCTTGACAGTTGACAAAATTTTAAGAAAACCTTTGTATCTTAATTTCTCTCTTCTAAGCACATTGACATAAAAAACAATTCTATTGATTGCATTGTTTTACCAGGAACACAAATCTTATTTTATTAAATCCTATAAGCTTCTCCCTTTCTCTTCCACTTTACAAAAAAATTTACAAGCACACTATGTGAAACAATTCCTTTACTTTACAATTTATTAGTAATTGACCTAACTGTTTTTTAAATAATAATGATTGATTCTTTTATTAAACAACTTTAAAACTCTGCACCACTTGATAGCGTGTCTTTCTGTGCCTTTTCCTAAACTGTAGAAATTACGACGAAAGTTCAAAATAATGTGATTCCGTTTGGAACATTCTTACTTGATGTACGTACGTACGTATTTACTTGATGTACGTATTTATCCTTAAAGGACGTCCGTTGAAATCAGCAGCGTCGCAGTAATCAGCTCTGCGCTGCGCCTCGTGACCTTCGTTGACGACTTGCGTCTGTTGCAAAATTGTAGACGTGCGGCCATGCGTTGACTTGGGTAGGGATTTTTATATCCTATTCTAATAAGAATTTAAACCAGATTGAATAAAATCCCAGGAAAGAAACAAAGTGGAAGAACATCAACAAAAAAACTGGGAAAGAAAGAGACATCCAAGTGTGAGCTTATCAGTCTGTACTACTCTCACAAGCTCCTCACTTTCCCACTGCTCTTTAAAATGTATGCTCGTAATTTTCTTAAATATGTTCACAGTTATTTGCACTTCATATAAAATTAATCAATTTACCTCTTCTGTGTCTATGCGAAGAGTTTCCTTCGCTTTATGAAAACGATAGCTCGTAACAGCACTATTCGTGTAATGATCCGTCCTCGCCTCGCGACTTCACAGGTCGGCGTCTCGCTTCCAAGAGAGCTTGAAATGCGTCCTGTAGTAATTCGTTTCTTCATGCTACATCCGCGAACTCTTTAGCTACATTTCTGCACTACTTCTTTTGTCTTCTGGAGCGCGTTTTAACTTGTTTAAGGTCCCCTTTAGCCAGGCGAGAGATGTGACACGTTTTACCTTGTCTACAGGAATACGGGTAGTCACAGTATTGTAATGCAACAAAAAGGCGGTTTTTCATCAGTAGAATGGTTTCATAGATCTCTTATAACGAAAAGTGGATAATTATTGTTGATACAGTAAAACCCCGCTATAAGAGACCCTGTTATAAGAGAATCCCACTTATAGGAGACAAAATCCACGGTCCCGAGGTCAGTTGTATATAAACAATGCATTTATTTCCCACTTTTAAGAGACCCCCGTTATAAGAGATTCCCGCGTATAGTGGACAAGATTTTATTCTCCGCCATGCGTTTCTTCTCGCTTGTAAGAGATAAAGCGTGAAATTTTCCACCAGGTGACTCAGGAATTTCCTCAGCGTGATAAGGGTTGGGACACGTGCTTAAAATAGGCTGGAGCACGGGTTCGCAACACCAGTGCCACCGGCGGGGGGGAGGTGTGCGAAGTTCACGTGAAGAAAGCTCATTCAGTAAGCTTTGTGTCTTTTGGCAACAAGGAAGACGCCTATAATGCGACAGGTATCAGCTGTTACGGTTTCATCCAATCGGAAGCTTCTGTGTCGCTAGTGACGTTAAGATGGTGACTTTCAAGCTCCCGATTGGATGAAACCGTCAGCAGCTGATACCTGCCAGAGTCAGAGTTGAATAAATCACAGTATTTTGCACTTATTGTTTTGACCAGTGTTTTCAATTGTTACTTTCTCGTGTACGTACATATATACGTAATATAGAGAAAGTAATGTAATGCTGCAGAAAATCGACTTCGAGATTTTAACAGAACGCATGTTTTGGGGTCTCCTGATACCGAAAAAGGTTTTGTTTTTTCTTTCAAAACTTCCATTCGTCCGTCCGTGAATAACACTAGCGCCAAAACTATTCGTACATGTTTTTCCAAAATGAATATTCCGCGATCAATCTGTTTCCATTCGGAACTCTGCGGTTTTGAAAAACATTCTAATTTTTTTGTGGGTACTGTACATGAAACCCGTGGGACATTTTCAAAATTTCCCCAAAAATAGCTCCAACTTTTTTTTTAAATTTCCTGTAAGAATAGAGTGAAATTCACTTATAGAAGTGACATTGTTAGGATTTTCACTGTTACCTCTAAATTTTCGAAAATTGAAAAAGTGTGCAGTTTTTTCTGTGTTTTTCTTTAGCTACAAAATTGAAGATAGAATTTTTTTCTATAATACAAATTTTTCTCTATTATTAGGCCTTTCATTAACATTGTGTACCAAAAAAAATTTTTCACGTAATATCGAGTGAAATAATAAACATTTACAGAAACAAGATTTTCCCAAAAGCGGCTATAAATTTTTTCTTTAAACTTTGGTATGATGTTATAAAGGTACTTTATAAGACTGTTAACATCGTTTTGCTCTATTCATTTGTTTTTTCAAAAATTACACAAAAGTTAAATTTTTTTTATCTTGTGTCAATATTTACATTAGAGGCGATTTGTTCTCATAATCTATTTATGAGCACAGGTACTTTAAATGTCATAAAGTTCACCTCAATAGATCTGGTTAAATGGGCTCCGGAATCAAATAATTTATGTTTCCTCAAGTTTAAAATAAGTGTACAAATCATACTAATCCACTAAAAATATGATAACACCTCATTAAACACGTCAAAACGCATTTTCCCACTTATAAGAGTTCCCACTTATAAGAGACAAAATTCCATTCCCCCAGATGTGTCTTATAAAGGGGTTTTACTGTGTGTGTGTGTGTGTCTATATATATATATATATATAGTAATAAATAAACATTATATATCAGGTTGTGTTGTCGGAATCCATGTTTTATGTGTCCTTGATACCGAAAAATTGGTTTACAGCGAAACGTCCATACGTCCATCGGTTGGTTTGCCTGTTCATCTTTGAAAAATCTTGGTAGCTAAACTGTTAGCAAGATTATCACCAAAATTGATATTCCGCTATCGATTTAACTGGCATCACGTCTACTTGAAAATTAAATAGATATTTTTATGTTGGGCTGAGAGGGTACTTTGCATAAAGACTCAAGGAAATTGTCTCACTTTCACAAAGATGGCTCCAATTTTGTTCTTAGAGAAAAGTACTCTTGTTAAACTGTTTGAGACCAGACTTTTATTGATTTCACTGAATTTTTAAAACTGCAAGAGTTAAGGATTTTCTTCATGTCTTCCTACGCCTCCTGAAGTATTTCAGATGGAGGGTTTTGTATAAAAATTATTTTTTCAATATTGAATCTTTAAGTAGTATGGTGTAGATTTTTTTTCGAAATACCATTAGTTTCCTCGTAATTCCGCGTCTAGAGAACAGATTTAAATGCATGATTTTGACAAAAAAAGTTCCAAATGTTTTCTTTAATCTATTCCTTGTATAGAGCAAAGTACGATTATAAAAGAGGCGCTGATCCGATTTTCATTGAACATCAAAATCTTGAAAATTGCAAAAGAAACAAATTATGGGAGAAGTATGTGTTGTTAAAACACAGTTAATACTAAAAAAATTGAAAATTAAAATAACAAATCTCTTTTTATTTAATGGTAATTCCATTTTATGTGGTCCAGAATTAAAAGTTGTCTCCTCACCAACTCAGAAAAAGTGAACACTGTGTTTATAAATTCCCTCACGTTTTGGTTGTGAAAAACTGTTTTTTAAAAACCTTATTGTACTTTGTTCTCAAAAGGCGACCATTTTTGTTAGAAGCCGCCATCTTTTGGGTTTGCCATCATTTACGTTTTTGTAAATTATACAGCACTTTTTTTACTAAAATGCATTGAATTAAGTGAAATCTGTCTTATAAGTCACAGTAATTTTATCTACCTAATATGCTCTTATGGTGGAAATATTTTCAACAAACTTACGGATCGCGAATAAACAAATTACTATTTTTAGAGAGTAATGTTTCATAGAAAAATTGAGCCACAGCATTTTTTTCTGTGATTTTCACATAGTATTGCAGATACTTCATATAAAATATCAACCATAAGTAGCATATCTCTTAAAAATTACCCTCTCCTAAAAATTGTAATATTGATTTTTCCTAACATTTTAAATGTAAGATCTGTGTTTGGGGAGTAGGCAAAATTTTGAAATTTGCACTTTTGAAAGATTGCTGTAATTTTAAACTGCGGTGTGAATTCGAACATTGAAATGTCACTTAAAGTAGGTTGCAAAGCTTGTAAATTTACGCAAAAATGCTTAATTTCCTCATTGGGAAGAAGTGCGTGCAAGGAGTAATCTTATTATTTTTCACCCATTAACTCAAATCAACCCATACACACCATACATATATTTGAAATACTCGAGCAATCAGTGCCGTACTGCTTAAAATGGATTGACCCTGTAGTACCTGAGCAATAGTATCATTTTTTATGTTGACAATATGTTTACATTAGAAAAAGGAATTAATTTAACAAAACTTCAATTCCTGGATTTATTTTGCAATTTTTTATATTGTTATAATGAAAATTAATTAATTTAAGGACAGTGTCGTCTACCTTTTGAAACAATTAAACTCAGATTCCTTTGGAATGAAATATTTTGTTACCAACTCTCACTCCGAAACTTCACTCTTTTATTCCAAACTCAAGAAAGATAAAAACCAAACTATAGTGAAAATAACGTGCACATATTAATTTCTTTAAAAGCATTCGTGAAGTATCACGTGAATGCAATCGAGTTATAGTATGAGACAAAACCGAACTTTGATATCATTTAATTGTTGCATTCGAGTGAGTAAAAAATGTTTTATTTGGGAGTGGACTTTATAGGTACATTTTTCAGGTTCTATCGTATTTGATTCCTTCAAGATAATCGAGGTGAATGTCAATAATAATGTTATATTTTTAATGATGGGGTTATACCTCGTACTTAACACAAGTCAGAAGTTATATAAATAGCTACTAAAATGTATCTAGAAATAGATTTAAGATTTATGCACTGGTAAATACAGAGAAAGTCCCTGTTTACCAAAGAATCATGCTATTGATTTCCAATACAAAACCCGACTTAGACTCGTTGGTCAACATAAAACGACCACAAATAGGTCATAAAGATACATCAAGCGACATTTCGTCCGCAACGTCACCGTTAGCATCGACTCCTTGCTCTCACGAATTCCGAGGTGGATGCTCACGGATCATCCGCTAAGCCATGTTTTTGTGAAGACGCGCGTCCAAATACTTCTCTTTGTTCCCGCTGCAAGCCTTTACTACACATCAAAGCGGGAACACGGCGCATTTTCTTGTGACCCGTCGTTTTATCCAGAAAAGAGCCATTTAAAGGCTGCAGCGCTAAGAGTTCATCCTCCCCATTGTGCCCTGTCACCGCGTGGGGCGCTCGACGCCGCTCGTCCTTTGTTCGCCTCTGAGAACCATATCTTCCCTGAGAATAGTGACGTCAGAGTATGCTCTACGGAGGAAAATGCAAAGCGCTCGTTAGACCTTTTTCAGCCGCTCACAACGTGCCGGAGAAACAAGGCACTAACGTAAAAAAATGTAATGCGTGGAAAGAAAGAAAATATTTTTAGTAAATAATTATCATTTTTTGTTGCTTTAAAAACGATAAAATATTTCACCTTCACTTACTTGTAAAAATGTATATTTGTGAAAATGGTTTAAGTTGTGCATCTTTAAAAATTATAAATCACGTTATAAGTTATAATTTAAAAATAATTTTCGCATTTATTTCTGTAAGTCTCACAAATTAGCAACATATTTCTAATGTTGGTTCACCATTCTATTAAGATGTACACAAGACAACCAGACGATTCCAAAAAGCAGTATCCCTTTATTGTAGAATCAGATATTTTCATTCTGGGCTTTGTGAAGATATAGGAGACACTTAGTTAAAAAGTTGATCTAATTTACGTAAAAGATGAGGCTTTATTAAAATACTGACTAATAAACTCTGAAATAACATATTGATTAACTAATATTTTCCGGTTTAAAGTACAAATATGTATTTAATTCCTTACAAAATTACAGTACTAAAACCCATATGTTAAACAAGGCCCCATCTGCTCACGATTTCAATGGCTATTGCTCTTACGGAGGGAGACACGCAGCTTTGACCACGCTTAAACGGCCGACTACGGCGTCACCACTAAAAACATCAAAAATACAATAAAAAGAAATATTGTACGAGGAGAGCTGTCGAACGCAGCGCGACGCGGTATAGCGCGGAGTTTGATGCTGACGCGAAGCGACAGAGTAGAAATACAGGCGGCCTGGAGGCTGGGCGGCCGTCGACACGAGGGAGGTGGTCGGGTGGATAGTCAGGCGAGCGGATGGGAGAATGGGTGCTTTGGAAAGGGGGCGGGCAGGCGGATTGGTGGGCGGGCGGTGTGTGTGTGAGTGTGGGTGTGTGGGAGGGAAGTCGGGTGTGTGGTCAAGCAGACGGGTGGGTGGTCGGTTGGACGGCCAGGGAGCCGGACGCGTGTGAGCGGACGGTTGGGTGGGGTGGGTGGGTGGCTGCTTGCGTGCGTGGATGGGCGCGCGGGCCTACGGATGGATGGGAGGGTTGGTGGGTGGGCGAACAAGTCTATCGGGACGTCGGGCGGCCAGACGAGTGTGGATGTGGCCGGTCTGGTGGCTGGTCGGGTGGGATGGTGGGAGTGTGGGTGGAGTGTGGGTCGGGTGGGCGATGGGGCGGTGAGTCCTGGGCGACTCCGCGGGGCGCGCGCTGTTTCAATTTGCGAGGACGCGGGCGGAGGCGGGAGCGCGGACGGGCGCCGTTTTTGCTGCTCTGATGAGTTGACGCGCGACGCGGCCGGCAAATCGCAGCGAGCGGCTGGCCGACGCGCCACCGCGCCGCGCGCGCACTGGGCCCACTGGCCCCGCGCGGGACAAACGCCGCCAACACTCGAAATTAATAATAAATAAATAGGGATGTAATGAAACCAATGGTAAATTTTCATTTATTTACATGTTTACATACATACTTATACATACACTGTTTACATACATACTTATGTATTTAGTACTAAACACGCAATTCCGCTTTCTTCAGTACATACATCTGAATTTGCCAATGACAAAGGGGCTGTCATTGGCCAATTCCGTTGTTTGAACTGAAGAGAGAGGAATAGTGCATTTAGTAATAATTACATAAGTAAATAAATATTTTTAAAAAATTTACCTGAAAATCAGAGGAGAAATATAAAGAGAAAGAGAAAGTCAGGTAATGTGACAAAATATAACAGTTGATTTTAAATGTTTTGGAGCGTTACAAACACAATAAAGCCGTTTGAATGCTTCTGCTGAAGATCATTAATATTTATAACCTACCATCATTTAAAAAAATAGGTAACAATGTCATGAAAGTGAGTGTAGTAAAATGCAGGTGGAAATTACTAAATAAGTATCAGTGTAGTAATAATTAGGATGACATGAAGAAGTAAATAGAACATGAGTATTTGTAGCTTTTATTTATTTATTTAAACATTGACTAAAACTCAAGAACAATCCCACTTTTATTTCTATTTTTGTTCTCTGTTATTTGTTTGCAAGAGACAGGTGCTTCGGAGCTCTGGGCTGATTGCCCGCTGTGGCACTGCGCGAAAGGACGCGATGTGAGAGCCGGGGGCGCCCAGCGCAGTGATGTCGCTGTGGTCACCGCGCCGCAGCGTAGCGCCGATCACCCGATCGTGAGGCCACCCCAACGCACCCTTTCACCACGCCTCAGCCCTCACCATCAACCCCCGTCGCCATCACCACCCCCCAGGTCCCACCTCCCCCGCAATCCGCCTGCCACAAGCCACTCCATACAACCTGTCACCGATTGTTCCACCAACCTGCTCTGAAATATCAAACAGAACAAACGTCATTCAATGGGAAACGTAGGAGCTGCTAATGGCTTAGGTGCCCATTGCAAAACGCGAACATGTGTCCCGTTACTCTAGCTCTGTGTGTGAACTGTTAATCTGTTCTCGCAAAAGGGGCAATGACAAATTGCATAATTTCTTGTTCTATCTCTCTCAGTAGCACTGATACTGTTCCTTCAAATTTACCAGTTCTCTCAGTTCCTGTGAAATTAGCAGAGATAATTAGTGAAGATCAAATTATTCTTACGTCAACCTTATGATTACATTTTAAAACTACCTCTTCATTTGTTCCCCACCTCTGCCATTTCGTTACGTCTCTTCTTATTTCTGAAAATTAGAATAACGTTTACAAATTGCAAAAGACTGTGTTAGTATTTGTATACAAATTCATAAAATTCCACACCACAATATCCACAAAATGGACTAATTTCGTGAAAATGTACATGATAGTTTCAATGCCAATTTGTTCCTCTGAAACTTGTAAATGAACATATACACTTGGAAATGCAAACAAACATGATGGTGATGATGAAACAGCCAACACAATTTTACGTTTTGAATACGGGCACTTACTATTCGGAGAAACGTAAATTAAGCTTGCATATTAATTCCGCTCCATGTTGTCTCTCCCTGACATATCTACATTATTCTGATACCAAGTTTCTATGACCTCAACCCGTGCCTGCTATTTATTTGGCGGATTACGATCAATATATTAGAACTTTTCTAAAAATAAAAGTTAATTGATAAGAGATCTGTTACTTGCTTTTATATTTTTTCTAAAATAATTGTATTTATCTGCTAGTAGCTGATTCACCATATTCAATCAATATTTCAACCACTTACATTTAAATACTAATAACTATATTAATTTTATATATTCCTTCATCCTAAGTAGAAAACAAATTGAGGATTGTCGTTTATTTCAATAATATAATATTTATATGTTTTCTATTTTACCAATTATTTAGATCCATTTGTTAATTTTGAAAAATAAAAATAAAGGTGAAAGTAAATATTACATTCCATAAAATAATGGATTCAGTAATTTAAAAAGTATATGCGATTCCCTTCCTCATTTATTGTCTCCATTTCATATTCTGACGTAAACAATTAATTTAACGACGAGGAGCTAAATATTTTTTCTCTAAACGCATGGGGTTTCGATCCTTAAGTGTTTCCCTACCCTAGAGCGGCAGTTGTCTTTCCCTGCGTGGTCACAAATATTGAACCCGCTCCGCCTCCGCTTTTCGATCGCCAGGTTCACTTTCCACACACTCCCAACCCCTGCTCGCCCCACCCCATTCGCTTCCCCGGCCACTACGCTCACCCCCGGCGCCGCCCGCTCCCGGTCAGCCCCCCTCCATTCGCCCCTAGCCCCCGGCAGCTCTCCGCATCGCTGGCTCTCAGATCCACCCCTGTGATCCCGCGGCGATCCCGCGCCCCAGCCGGCTCCCTTACCCACGCCCAGGCCCTCATCCTCGACCCTGCCCTCGCCTTCGACCCGCCCTCACTCCCGCTCCGGCTCTCACCCACGCCTCCGGGCCAGACTCCACCCCGTCCTCACTCTCACCTCGCCCTCGTTTCCGCCCCACCTTGCCACAGCCTTGAGTCGCTCTCTCTGTCACCCCCGCCCTCGTCTCTGACCATGCCTCCCCGCCACGCCCCACCCTGCGCCGCCACCACTTTACCCTCGCCCCGCCCTCGCACTCGCTCTCGCTCCTGCAATCACCCTCGCACTCGCCCTTCCCCTTGCCCTCTCCCTCTCACTCGTACTCGCCCTCGCACTCGCCCTCGCACTCGCCCTCGCACTCGCCCTCGCACTCGCCCTCGCACTCGCACTCGCACTCGCTCGCGCACTCGCCTTTACCGTCGCACTCGCACTCGCCTTCGCACTCACCCTCGCACTCACCCTCGCATTCGCACTCGCACCCGACTTCGCACTCGCCTTCGCAATCGCCCTCGAACTCAGACTCGCACTTGCACTTGCCCTCGCACTCGCAATCTCCCCCTCTCCCGCCCTTTCCTTCCCGGTTCTCCGCCCTCTCTCCCACTCCCCCGCTCCCGCCCCACTCTGCCCCATCCTGTCTTGCCCTCTCTCCCACTCCCCCGCTCCCGCCCCACTCTGCCCCATCCTGTCCTGCCCTCGCCCACGCCTCACCTGCCCCCGCTCTCTTTCTTATTCTCCTCCTCGCCCTCGCCTTCGCCCATACGCCGCCCTCGTTTCCAAAGCCTCCGTAAAGTCAGTTGCGAGTGCGTGGGCGTGCGTGTGGGTACGGGCGTGGGTGTGAGGCAGGGCGCTGACGGATGCGGTGCGGCCGTGGCCTGGCCGCCGGCGGTTGCGGCTCCCGCTGTGGCCGGATCCCACGGAGAGCGGCCGGAAAGCGCGGGACGCCCGTCTCTCACGTTTTGAGCGCACGATCGACTGCGAGTTCCCGCGAGGAAATTTTATTTGGCATGTTTTCTTTTAATTGCAAATTCAGTTTTCGATCTCTTTGCGTTGAAATTTTGCTTCACTGAATTTGTTTCAATTTGTGTTAATTAGTAATTTAGCTTTCATTAATTAACTGAGAAAAATGTATGATCTAAATGAGGAGTTTACTTCATCTTTGTTTAGGCTGTGCCAAAACAATGATGTAAATGTGGGGGACATGCACACCTGAACAAAGAGTAGAGCTAGACATGTCTTTGAAATGAAGTCGTTCCGCAGACATGGTGGAAGAGACATGGCAAACTATCTCAATTAGTGTCAACAAAGGGTTTATATTGTGTACCTATACACGTCCAGTGAAAGCAACAAAATGCTATATCGCTAGCGTACAACAAGGTTGATTCTTGGAATACGCTTGTCGTCATGGAACGGAACACTGCACTTTTGTTTGTGCAATCTTCGAAATCATATGAACTAGTAAATGGCGCAGATTGTGCTCAAGAAGTTACCGTCAATCATAAAAATATTCATACTCACAAAAAGAGCAAGTAAATGTTGCATAAAAGTATTTATTCCTCTTTGAAAATTGCCACAAATTTCAGATTTTATATTCGTAACGGTCCTCCGCTAAAGCATGTCATAGAAAACTCACATTTTGGCAGATTAGAACAACCAGATAAAGATCGTGAGCAACATAACTGGCTTGCTAGAATTACTTAAAAAACAACACAAAACGAAAACAGGTGTTGAATTTGTCATTCAAACATATTTCTGATTCTTATTAAAAATGATTATACAGGACAGAGTTTAAAAATTAAATAAACAGGAAATCAGTAATAATAGATATATAATACAAATCACAGTAGATGGACAAAAAACCTCCGGTAAACATGTTTTCATGTACGGTCATGAGCATTCGTGGCATGGCTCGCTTTGCTCGTTCCTTCCCTGCTACACCTTGAACACCTCTCCGTACGTACCTTTGTGTATTTCGAGGAAGAATGAAAGTGGAGTCAAGGGAAGTGTCCCATGCCAGCAAGAATGCCTGGCTTCCCAAGCAGGCATATAGAAGTAACTCGTGTGGGCATATTTTGACATGCCGACTAAACAATATTGAAAAATATGCATGGCAAAATTTTGTCAATTCTATCCACAGATAGTGCTCGGTCCACAATCTTCAGGTAACGAGAAAGGTACAAAATTTATGATAATTCTGATGCTGATCAGGTTAAAAATGTGATCGAAAGTTCTACAAAATGATGAACAATGGCTAGTTTGGTGAATGAATGATCGAAAACATAAAGTAACTCAGAGAGAAATGGCATTTTTACTTGATGTCTATTAAATGATAGGGTTCAGAGAAGTCGTATCAAAAGTCTGTTCAAGTCAATATTAATGAGCGAGAAAATTTGATTATTAAGTTCACAGAATCGTCGAACGTCGAGCCTGAGAACGAAGACGAATACGTGAATGTAATGAAATTTATGTAACTTCTAGTATTTTTATTAATAAAAGGTAACGAAGAACCTCAAACATTATGTTATTCACTAATAAATTGCTTTTGCCTGTTTCTGAATGCTAAATTGTGAAGTAGAAAAGACTCTCAGAACACATGTATAGAAAAGCTTAACACAATAATTATTTGTGAGTATGAAGTTTATTTGTGAGTGCCAAGTAATTAATTATTGCTGCCTGAGGTAATAGGTAAAAGCTTCACAAAATTAAAAAAATATGATATAGTTAATGGAGAAAATGATTGTATTTGCGCAAGCGTTTATCAATTGATTATTTGGTACATCTACATTTTTGGTTGAAATCTTAAAGAACGTTTTTACCTAAGGCATTGTTTGCATACCCATTGTTCGTAAAGTATCTTCTTTCTAAATTCACTAGACACAAGATTGATTAATAATTGTGTTTTTTATGGTGCGTCAACTGCTATGGTCATTAGCTATGGGGTGGTGCATGTTAAATCTGGGAAGGTAACGGTGATTCACTCCCGCTAGAATGTGAGACCTTTAAATACAATTTATTTATTGAAGTATATAAAAAATGCAATGCATTCTTAACCATACATTTGCTTTATTTTATTTATCCACTGATTGCTAGGACGATACTCAATGTTCAGTCTCACACCAAGTGCTGTGCCCCCCTCGGAACACGGAACTTGCAGGGTGGTTGGAAGAAACCGTTTGCAATCAGGTAAGAAGGGCCAAGTGGAGATAATCTTTATAGGAATCTTGGCGAGGCTGATCAAACACCAACTGTGGAATTGTGTTCCCAGTCCTTAGAGCTAATTGCGGCGAACTGTCACCTGGACAGAACTTATATTTCAATGAGCAATCAAATAAAGAGCAGTTAATTTTATCATTATCTAACTTAAGATGCAAGTTAGAATCAAACAATTATTTATATAAATAATTGTCCCACCAACTAGGGGCCATCCCATAACTTCTAATCGGATCACGATATCAAAATGCAATTTTCAGTCTTCAATTTTCAATAATGATGAAAGTAATTACGGTACAGATATTGTTTGTACTAATTTTAGGTTTCAAGAAATTTATTCTTTAGTTCAAATTATATACTTTTATTAATAGCAATGGATAGATCATAGAAAGAGGAATATAACGATTTAAAATATTTCAATGTTTTGATAGAAGTTTCGTAACAAAATTATACTTAATACAAGAAAAATGTGATGTTTTAGCACCACTAGGTTACATTTGTGGTATCTCATCTCACTGCCGTCCGAATCACACACCGGAAGAGGTGACTCAGGGTCACTGCAGTGCCTATGACCGGGAGGTACTAGGTTAGAGTCCCGCAGTGATAGGATTTTTGACTCTGGCTTGTTAACTAGGTCGAGTTCTGTTGCTGACTGGAGGAGAATTCTAGCGCCCGGCTGCTCTAATCATTAGTTTTCCGTGGTTTCTCCTGGTATACCTGGTAAATGCCGGAGCAGTACGAACAAACGAGTCACGGGCCGCGCGCAATCATTCTTTTCCATTCCTTGTCCTATTCTCGCCCCTTACACACACACTTACATGGACTACACTACGACACATGCCGGGAGACTGGTCGGTAGCGTAGAGCTTGTCCCGGTTCGGGTGGTGCCTCGCTGGTGGGAGACACTTAGTTGAAGAAAACACCGCTATTCGACGGTAGGTCGACGCCGGATCTCATCATCCAGTGGGACAAGATCACCGCCAACTTCCGAGCAAAAACATGCATTACACTCACGGGATTAATGACCTTAGCAGTTGACGCGTCTTGAATCACTAATCAATCAATCAAAAACCGAATCACTGACTACAAATATTGGTCGAAGTTCGTCCAAACCTTAACTAACATATAATGTGTTCCTTTTTTGTTACTTATGATCTGAAGCTTTTTGTAGCAAAAATAGAGTGATTTTCATTCAAGTGTACGTTACATACACAGAGTACCGTTTTGACAGACGACAAGTTTTATTTTGCTCTTCAGAAGAGTTATTTTATGTACTTGATTAAATTTTACGTGTCAGCATTCAGAATTCTAAGCAGAGAGCGCAAGGGAAGTACGTGAATGTTTTCAACTCGCACTGACTTTTAATATTTTATGTTCTTTCTACGCATGAAATATGTCCCAGTATTGCCCATGAAATGAGACTCGCATACGTCAACGGTCTAAAGCGCAATATCTGATACGAACTCCCATCTCCAATGCAACCAGTTCCAACACAAAAAATATGAAAATATTTGCGAGGAAAAACAAGTATTATAACTAAATGAAATGCTATTCGTTTTGATTTTACATGACATATCAAATCTCAATATTTCTGAGAAAAACACTAGATGTTCCGTTGAATAATTGTGTAATACCAAATTTTTCTTGACAATATTAGTTATTTTATGTATTCTTCACATACCTACATTCATGTCTTGAATTTAAAGTGGATATTACCGAAAGAAATACACAATATAAAATAGTATTCTTTTATTGAGAATACCAGTGAATCCATTGCAAGCATTTTATATATTGCTGACGTAATTAGAAGTATAGAATTTCATCTAAATACACCGTGAAAACGATATGACGAAGTAATACGGGTTCAGAAATTTAAGACTTTTGATTTTAATGATCCTCTTGTCAAAATTATTAGGTTCAATTCACTCTTCTAGATTCTGTAAATATATTCACCTGTTTTTCTGATATACTGCACAAAAAAAAAATTGCACATACAAACAACAAAAATTTAAGATTTAATTTTGATCTTGGCGAACTTACAATATTTATAGAATTTGTTGAAATATCCATTAATATTTCGTATTTGATATTAGGTAAATTATTCAGAAAGTAGTCTGTTATGATATGAAAATTGAAGAACAACTATTAAACGAAATATATCTTTTACACATTCCAATGATGAAACACTATGTTATTGTTAGAATTGGTCAATGTGAATTGTTTATGATACTTTAATACATCAAAAAAGCTCTAGACTATTAAACGTTTTACACCTCCAGTACCAACCCTCGCACATTGTTGTAGTGAATGGTCTCCGAAAGGACAGTTATGTTCTGTGCGCGGGTATTGTTCACGCTCATGAAATGAACCATTATTTTCCCCCACACCGCCGGAAATGTTAATCTTTTAGTGTTTATTCCCCGTTAATACACAGTCACAGCAATTTGCGTAGTGGTAAACGCACACAAATAAATGACAGCACCCTAATTATATCACTCAGTAATTAAAGTTAGTTCCTAAACCCTCTATGATTTCTCTTTCATGTTACTACAATAAAACAGCTTCACCTGCCTGTTTGGGCACATCCCAAAATCACCGCGATAACGGAATAAACAAAAATATTTAGTTTGAACTTTTAATCAAAAATTCATTATAGAGGGATTTTACAAATTACTGGATGTATAAAATGTTGTTAAAAATTTGTTTAACATTAATGCAATGCATAATTATATCAAATAAATTCGTGTATTTGAAAATATCCTCTTTCTTCATACATCTTATTCATCACAACTTAATATAAAACTCCAAAATAAAATAATCTTAAATACTACAGGAAAACTGATAAAAACTTCTGAATTAAATTATAGATACCAATTAATTCAATGGGGTTTTGCAGTAACTATGTAACGTAGCCGTTGCTGAGCTTTGAGTTCTAATTCAATGGACTACAAATACATCTAAATTAACCGCAAAGAGAAATATTACTTCAAAATATTACTTCAATAGTCAATTAGGAAAAGTATCTGTACCGTGCGTACTAGACAAAATTTGAAGGATCATGAGGGTAGCCCTGATTTCATCAAAGAGGTAAAGGGAAATATTATAATAATGACAATAATAATAACGCTAATAATAACAATAATATTTTACCCGCGAATTCCTAGGACCACACAAATGCTCTACTTGTACCCACCCAAGCCCAGTCATATTCTTCCGGGGCCATGAGCATCTGACCTTTTTTTGAGGGGGCGGGTTAAGCACTTTTATCCTGAATCCATTTTTACATCTCATGGTTGTTAGCCCTGGGGAATGAAGTATGAGATGATGATGAAGTGTGAATGGACAACCACAAATATACAGACACAAACACAAACAACCATGCCCAAGGTGGGACTCGAACCCGCGATCCTTCCGTCCGAGATCGCCACGGCACTTCTGCCTTACTGCCCTACTGAACTACTGCCACTAATAGAAGTAATAAAAATAATAATAATAATAATAATAATAATATATAATAATTAATAATTATTATTATTATTATTATCATCATATTTTAACTTGTTTCCTCACATGCATCTCGGTTACTATAAACGAGAGATACACATTTCAAACGTCATAATCTGCACTGGTTGAATCATTCAGAAAGTTCCTCACGATGTTACATGTGTCAAACATGAGAATCTTTTGCTGCTGGATGTATAACCCTTTCTTCAGTTGCAGGCCATACAGATATTCACAAAGAAACTAAGGACTTTCACCATTGTCACCTAGAATTACTATCGTCACCATTTCCACGTCGCTCCATATTTCATTTATCTCATTTGCCAGAGGTTGATATTTTAGAAGTTTTTCATTCTTTTTCTTCTGGATGATGTGAGCTACCGGGACAGCGACGCCAATCAGATACACCTTTTTCTTTTTCTTCTCATGCCATATAATAACCGGTTTATTGGATAATACAGCCATATCTGTTACGATGGACCCATTCCAGAACATTTTATGATAATTTGTATCAATGACCTGTTCGGAAGTGCACTTGTAATAAGGGGTCCGGTTACCCATCTGAAGGTTATTTTTGTGGCATAGTTGCTGATGACCCACTTTATGTACGTCGTCATGTCTTTTTGTGAACCAGGAGAGGTGGCTCAGTGCATCAACCTGATGTCATTGCAGTCCCTCTGACCAGGCAGTCATAGGTTCGAGTTCCGATGGCGGCAGGATTTTCGACACTAGCTTGTCAGTTAGGTCGAATTCAGTCGCTGTGTGGAGGAGAATTCTAGTGGACGGCTGCTCTAATCGACAGTTTTCCGTGGTTTCTCCGATCAACACCAGGCGAATGCCGGAGCAGTACCCTAACAAACGGGCCACGGACCGCGCGCGATCTTTCCTTCCTCTTCCTTGTCCTCTCCTCTCCTCTTAAACACACACTTACACTAACGTGCACTACACTATCACACATGTCATATAATATCACACATGTAATAACATCCTAATTTCAGTGATCTGTTGTTTTTGTGTAATTGCCTTGAAAGTGTACTTAGTTGAAGGAATAGGAGGTTTTTGCACACCTTAACTACGTAAGGCTTAATTAAATTAAAAATAAAAATAATTGACACTGCAACGGCTTTAATATATTTAGAAGGGCATATAAAAGCGCATAAAATCCCTGGAAGTTGAAAAGTTGATTAGGGAAAATGTTACAAACGAAAGATAAGTGTATTTTCCCTGCTTGAGTGGCTGAATTTTTCCTCGGCTGAAAGGCATGGTTTTGATGGTGTCGTATGGCTATAAGCATTGATACAAATTATTATTACTTTCTCGCCTTACGAATACTTAGTAAGAAGAGAAAGTTATGTAATCGTGCGGCGGAAAACGGGGAATTTTCGTGAGAAAATCTCTTATAGCAGAGGTTGGTGACAAAAAAGTGGATAAAACCTGTTGCTAAATTTAGAAACAAAATTCTCTATCTCATGGTGTAGTCAAAATCCATGATTTGTTGCTTCTTCATACTTCAAAATCGATTGACGGTAAAACGTCCGTCTGTCCGTCTGTGGTCAACGCTAGCGCCTAAACCGTTCGGTCGATTTTCTTCAAAATTGATATTCCCCGACCGTTTTTACTCGTCTCAAGGCCTCTTGAATTTGAAACCGATATCTTAGTATTTGAGGCTACTTTACATGAAGCCCATTTTGAGATTTTCCAAATTAAAAGAAAATGGCTCCAATTTTTTTGATTATATTTTGTTGTTGAATAGAGCAAAGAACGTTGAAGGGAATAACGTAGGTATCATTTTCGTTGATAGGCCCAATTTTTCGAAAATTGCAAAAAACTGTTTAAAAACTGCAAAATTGAAGATAGAGATTTTTGCCTCAGACAAAGTCGTTTGTACAAAATTAGCACTTCAAATAAGGTCATGAACCTTTTTTTGGAAAAACGAGTAGTTTGTGCGTAAATTGCGATTCAAATTTACAAAAAAAAGTTTCTCAAAAATCGCTCCAACTGTTTTCTTTAAATTTTCTGTACGAGTCTAATAAGGGACGGTAAGTATGTAAATGAACTAATGGTGCTTTAGAATGGCACATGCTTTCTCGCAGTAGTTATTTTCCAAATGCCGATCATCGGATAAATTATCTGGAGTAAGCCGTTTACCGCTGCCATTCTTCGTCATGTTTTTTGAAAGACATGTTTTTCGCATGTTGACAATTACCAGCTTCCTAATGATAGAACTGATACAAGTACGTTTTGACTAAAATATAAGCAGTTGGTCCGCATCTCGGTCCCGTAGCGCTGTTGGTTAATGCACCTTCGGGTTGAGATCTTCAATATGGAAGGTGCCGAGTTCGATCCCCCGAGGGGGGTTTTAATTTGATGAATGTGATGTTACAGGAAAAAAACATTGAAGTGTATAGATACTTTATTGAAGATCATTTGAAATATTTCTACATAAGAATGGAATCAATGGAGATAAATAGACAGGACTTGTCTGTGTTTTCCCGAACTTTTCTAAACAATTTTTCAACACTGTTATTCGATTTCTGAAGCGTATGACATGTCAAATCAACCGTTATCTAGTATATATCTGTATGAACCAATTTAAGTAAAATTATGAGCATTTTAACGTTAAACTGTAATACAATATAACTAGAAGGCATGCGATAAACTTATAATCCCAAACGGTTTAGAAATTATTATTACTTTCTAGCCTTACGAATACTTCGTAATGCGGTTTATCGCTGCCTTTCTTGGTCATGTTTGAAATACATGTTTTTCGCATGTTGAAAATTACGGGCTCCTAATGATAAAATCTATAGAATTACGTTTTGACTAAAATATAAGTAATTGCGATAAATGTCGTGGAAATGTCTGTATATATTTGTTCAAATTTTTAACTTTTAACAATTTTTTACTCCTCTTGTATTACTTCTCTCATGTATTTGTAAAGCGTATTACCATCGTATCAATTGTTTCTTTATCATGCATTTACCTTTTTATAGGTCGGTTCTATTCTTTCATGGCTCTGTTCGACAGAGGCGATGTTGGTGTTGCTTAGTGGTATAAGTGCCGGTTCGTTGAATTTGAGTTTCGGTTTCGGGTCTCGGTACCGAAATGGTTTGCTGGTATAGTACACTTTTGCCTGTTTATGAAGTAGTGGAATAGCAATAAGGACCGTATAGAAGCAGAGCGAGAAAGTATGTGCACCACAAAGGAAGCACCACTAGTTTTTTTCTGATTTCTAGTAATTTGAAGTATATAGAATTGATATTTATCGAGAAATAATCCTTTTTCAAAAATTAAAATTTGGGGCCTATGCGCGCGTTTTGACCCTGTTCAGACCACCGTGCGCCGTTAGATTTTTTCTGTGGGGAACTCTGAAGAAGACTGTTTACGCTACAAAACCGCGTACGGTGACTGACAAGAGAGCGGCTGTCGTTACTGCTTGTGAATCCATTCCTATGGAAACCGTATCACGTGTCTGTCGATTCACATCGTTGTAGACGATGTATTTCTGCCAATGGAGGGCATTTTGAACACCCTAAATAAATATCATTTTGAATAGAAAAACATATTTTTTATATTTTTGTTGGAGTTATTGAATAGCAGTGTAAACTCTTTTGTGGGACACTCTGTATGATACAGTTGTTTGGGAACCCGTTTTTTGTCCAGATCTCCTAGTTACATACTAAAGTAAGCATGGTAGGCCTTTGTCACAAAGCTGGTGATGTTCTGTCTTTTTTTTCTTGCCACAAAACTCCCACAAATGTGACAAAATATGTCCGGATAATTTTTACACATTCTGGAAGTCATATTATTTTAAAAGACACACATCGAGCAAATAAATTGTCCACTTAGAAATATAACTGCTTACTAACTAAAAATTGATAGTACAGGATTCAGGATCATCCTGATAACAGGAATCGATATAAATGTAAGAGAAGTATATTTGCGTGCTGCAGTGTTGCCAAAAATAACAATTTCTACAACGAAGTTCAGCTTGCTTTCAACAGAAGTAACACACAAGATATGCCCAATATATTTATCATAAAAGTAGTAATTGTGAAAAAAAGTGTACGTGATAGATATAAAACGTTTGTATTTTCAAAATTGGAATGATTTCCTTTATAAAGATGACGAAGTTACAAGAAAACCTCAAAATCATGCAGACCAGTGTAATCAAAATTATCTGTAATATGAAACCGATAATACATAATTTTTATATTCTTAAAAAGAATGAGGGATAAATCTTTTGTTAAATAAAATCCCTTTTACATTATTGTTATAATAATTTTATAATATAATAATACATTATTATCTAATATAATTATTATAATAACTGAATAAACAAATTCCATTTTTTTAAAATAAAATTGAATAAATAATTGAAGAATAAATCACTATCGAACGTTTCTATGGAGGTTTTAGAAATCCCTTAAATCCATAATTTTGCATAGCCCCCTTTCTGAAAATTATCCAGTTAACAACGCATAAAAATGATCTATTAAGTAATTCTTTTGCTCATCGTAATCATTTGCTCATTACTCATCTTAATCAATGCGGTAATTACTACTTTACGGTAAAAGTAGTCATGCTAGGGCATTAGATGATTTTTTTAAATTGAGCAAGGAATACATTTTACGTCTGTTAAATGAAGGGCCGCTGATATCCAAAGTTTAATGAGGAGCCTCTTGACTCCGCCAATCCAGAAGTTTCATTTAAGTAAAGGTTTTATTTTAAATTTTGATTAACCTTTTACTTATTAGTTATTGAAATCACAACCACATTGTTAAACTTTTACTTATTAAACAGACGAATTAAAATACTGGAATGCCATTCACTGCGGTATTAATTTATAATTCCGAATAACCGCTTTTCAGTAACTACACTATACAGCCAACGACACCTCCTCCGATTACTAGAATTCTTCAATTTATGAAACATTTCATTCCCTTTCACATCGAGTTGCAGAATCGTATTGGCAAACCCCGATTCCAAATATTCGAAAAGCTCACTTCTTATCCCCATCTATTTTCGTAGGTTTCATTGTTTTATCGATTGATGTGTTTTATTAAGCTCACAAAATACTGCAAATTCTATAAGTATCCAAACAGATAATACATTGGGAGAAGATATTGGTCTTGAAAGTATTCAGTTATAATTCATTAGATATTCTTATTATTTTGATTTTTTTAACACTTTCGAAGACATAACAAACAGTGAATGTAGTGCGTGTGTTTCTATGAATCTACATATATTCCACAAACCACTCAAGCGAGTACTCTCAAATTCTCCATGCACATTTTGGATGGCCGAGAAAAAACATAAGATGTTTGAAATTCAAAATATCAACAGAAAGTGTCAGTGTATTTCCAAAATGTATTTTAGTCAAATTTGCAACGGCATCTAGATGTCTGGTGGGCGAGCGCGGAGGGGATCGTGCGGGGCGCGGGAGGGAAGGGGCTGGGGCGGGGGTTCAAGCGGGGCGAAAAAGACGCACAAGGGTGCTGTGGTGGGGAAGGCGGGTAAGATCGGATAACTTGAATGATGATTGTGATAAGTACCCGGGGAAAGTCGGGTAATCTGCTAAATTTGCAATTTAATTCTCCTGCAAATTTCTAAAAATTTAACATCAAAGAACATTTGTGATTTTTATATCATATTTTTAAAGAAAATTGTTATATAAGGCACCTTACCAAATCCTTGAAATAGTGAATATCTAAGGGTTATTTTCGCTCCTGAAAAATCAGGAGACAATCGTAGAAGGAAATTGGCGAATTGATTATTTATGTGCGTTGCCATTGCCTCTCGCATTAGGGACCCATACGAGGACAATGCCCATTGGGAGGAACGTGGAAGCCTTGATTCGTGCAGTGCGGTTAGCGCGGTGGCTTACTACGCCATCTGGGTCGGCAGCTCGTAAGTACGAAATCCATTTCGCGCCGTGTCAATTGTCAGGGGATAGCCGCAGCGGCACTTCCATTACTAAGAGCTACGAGCGCAGCCGCTTATCTGGCACCTCTCACTCATGCGGCGCTGCCGTGGCCCCGACCGATAACCCTGCGGCCCTCCGTCGCCCGCCGTCGCCCCCGCCGCCCCCGCCCTTCACCGCCGCCTTCCACGCTCGCCCGAGCCGTTCTCCGACGCCCCGCCACCTTCTTCGCCTTGCGCCACCCCACACGCCCGCCGCTATCCTTCGCCAATCCTGCCCCTAACAGGCGTTGAGGCCTCGCGCGTAGGGTCGAGGTGAGTGTGGTGGGGGCGGAGGGACTAGGTGAGGAGGGAGGTATTCCGCTGCTAGCGGGGCGAGCGACAAAGGACGACAGATACGGTGATATAACGAGATCCTGAGAGAGAGAGGGAGAGAGAGAGAGTATTCATCAGCGAAATGAAGCACTGGAGTGGTCTATAGGGTACTGACAGAGACGATAGATACTGCCACCAATAAGAGCAGGAAATGTCAGGGGTCATGTGGCATGGAAACGATGGGTTTAAGATAAGAGAACCTGAAACATAAAGATTTAAGATATGGGGACCCTGCGGGGCAAATAAAGTGAATGAGAGAGCCCATGTGTAACAAGTTGGGACTTTTCTTTCAAGTGACAAACAGTGCCATCAGTAAAATCGAATGGTTTGAAACGTTTGTGTGTAGGCATGTGTGTGAATGAGAGAAAGATAGAGAGAGGGGAGCAGGCAGGCAGACTGACTGACACACGGGGAGACATAGAGATTGAGAGTGATATCGATAGAGCAGGAACTGAGACCCAGAGAGATCGAGCGACCGAACAAGGGGAAAGAGAAAGAGAGAGAGGAATAGGGGAGAGTGGGTGGGAAAGTCAGTGATTTGGGGAGGGGTAAGCGCGAGGCGAGCCCTCGGTCCTGCAGAACGCGGGTCCGGAGGGAGCAATTGAGGTCGTCGGATTACTTGTTACAACTCCGCCCGCCGCGTGTCGTGTTCGTGGTCCGCCCCTACCTGAATTGCCAGGCGACGAGAGGTGATTTGGTGGCTCTGAACAGGAGAGGTTCGCGTGTTCAGTAATCCGTGTGTAATTTAATTTAACAATAGATATGCGGAAAGGTCACCAATAAACGACATTTTTCCACATGCTAGCATTTTATTGACAACTCATTAATATGTAGAAGTATCTCCACTTTCTTCAAAAATTGTTATTTATTTTACAGGTGGGAAAATATTTCATTAATTGCAAGCGATCGTGAATAAACAATTAACTCGCACATAATGGTGTATATTTTCCACATATTCCGAATATACGTTTTACCTTATTTGATCATTCTTTTAAGATTTTGACGCATTTTTAGCAATATCTCTTTATAATTAATGACATTTACTACGGCAGTATATGATAGGACCTCGGCGATAGCAATCGTGTAGTATACTAAATCTGCGCTGAGCAGTCATTCAAAGTGGAAAGCGGACAAAGTGCAATTGAAGAAATTCCTAGAAGTAATAGGATGGAGGCCTTTGCTAAGACTGTAGAGGAAGAAGAAGAAAAGGAGGAAAGATAAAAGAAGAAAGAGAAGGAGGAGAGGAACAAAGGTTTAATAAGAAAGAGAAGAAGAAAGAGAAAAAGAAGAAGAAGAAAACAGAATAGAAGGGGGAGACCAAGAAAGAGGATGGAAGGGAAATGGAAAAAGGTGAAAGAGGTATCAATGAAGAGCCCAGGAAAAAATTGCAATATGATGGAAATTTTATTTTCTTTTCTTGATAGTGTAATTTTCGTACGCCGAAATAGTAAGTATATAAACTGTAATACTTTACCATGTATGGTTTTATAATGTCAGGATTTTAAAACCAAATGTATTTAGCACGCTTTTAATGTGCTTGTACTCCATGCCGAGGGCACCAGATATTTCTTATCTGATATGGAGTGCGAGCGCCTCAGGATCCTAGAGCGTGTTAACGTCCCCCTTGTCATTATTCCATGTAGATATCCACTTCTTGGTGACTGACACATTCCTGTATTGCCTTTGTAAAAACTTACACATCCCGTTTTAGTTTCTCTCTCATTGCATTAGTGTGTGTCATCTGAAAACAAAAGAGTTTCAAGCTGTTTTGTGTAGTAAAATGTTTTGTTTGTAGTTCAATACGTGAGTATATTTACCACGTTGCATCGCACATGTATAAATGATTAAGAGAAGTTTTGTTATATATGTGGGAAATACACATTGCCTAAGCAGAAAGGTAACATTACCTATTTTGTAAAAACAATCATATCTTGCCTGGTTTGGAATCAAATTTGGAGACAAAATAAACCTTGAGCACCTCACAAAGAATGCCCAGTATGCATTGAAGATCTTGGTTATTGAGTCAATGGCAAAAGGTCGTAGCTATCTTTTGGAATTCCAATGGTTTGGAAACCGATTACCGAAATATTGTGGCTAATATGCTTGAAACATGCAAGGAATTAAGCATGAAAATTCATTTCCTATTTTCTCTCCTAGATTATTTCCCAGAAAATACAGGATTTTTAAGCAAAGATCAAGGCGAACGATTTCACAAGGATGTACTGAAGTTCAAACGTAGGTACCAGGGACGATGGAACAGTATTCTTGCAGACAATTGCTGGATGTTAAAGCGTGAAATACCTGAAGACAAACATAAAAGTGCCGTCCTGCACAGCCGAGGTCGCTAAGACTGAAGAGCTGTATCTGCCTCGAAGGCCCGCGGGTTCCAATCTCGCCTCGGGCATGGACACTTGTGTGTGCTCGTTTTGTCCTTACGTGTTCTTCCTACAGCTCCCCCTACAGTTAAAACAATCACAGTAGCGTCTACATGACCAAATTGGTAAAAAGCGAACTAAACTAGTGGTGCTACAACAGAACTTACTTTCCCGTATTAGAGGAAACAGCTAAGTAGTACTGTAATATTGCACTTTATGCGCTACTAACATCTTCGCTTGGAACTCACTATTTCCATTGCAGTGTTGTCAGAACTATGTGAATTCTACAACTTCACAAAAATAGAATGCAAAAGTTTTGTAACCCTGTATTGGAAAAAGAAGCCTGATACCATGGAAATATAGAAATACCTTCCATTGGGCCATGATTAGGGAAGAGTATTTTAAAATCATGCAACAAATTCTCTACTCACTACAAATGGTACAGCATTTGGTGCAAAACTAAATATTTGCCTGCAAATAACAACATAAATTAGACAATTATAACTCCTTTTCATACAGCTCCATTAGGTCACAACAATGACACTAATTCACAGATATTCGCGAGCGCAAAGTGAATTCCATTGTTGCAGACCCTGCATTGTCGCTATTCTGAGAGCTATTAATTCTTTTTACTTATTTCAAATATTTCAAAATAAACAATTTCTAAAATATTAATGTGTAAGTCTATAACAAAGTTCGAATGTAAGAAACGAAGAAAGAAATAATATACAAAATTGCACATTCTAATTTACGACGCATCCAGCTGTCCGAAGCGCAGTAAATTTACAGCGGCCTATTACGTTTGTCACAAAATTAAAGAAAAACTACTCGTATTTTGAAAAAATTAAGCATGACCGTATTTATTTTATTTATTTATTTGTCAATATTCGGAATTGCCATATACTCTTTCTTGCCAGCTACCATCTAGCATCGCCAAAAGTACATTTTTTTGTCATTTTCTTAATTTTTCGGTTTCCTATTGGTAGAACAGAAACATTAATTTTAGAATATTAAAGAACACAAAAACCTAGCCGTAAATGGCAATTTTCTTTTAAAAATTATGTGCCGTTTAAGAGAAAATGGCGTTTTAGCACTACTAAAAATGCGAAATTTGAAGCTCATTTTCACAGAAAATTTTTGAGTTTTTAAAATACTTTATTTGAAGTTATTTGAAGCACTTACACTCACTAATATAATCATCTTTACAAATTGCGGATAATGTGCATATTAAAGATGTGAGAGAACTTTCAAAAAATTTACATTTATATAATTTTTGAAAAAAAAAACAAAAAAAACTCAAAATAAACTTCACGCTATACTAATGAGTGTAATTAGCACTATCCGTTAGAAAAGTTTCAAGAAAAAACTTGCAGCCATATACAAGAAAATGACGTTTGAGCATTTCTGAAAATGCCGAAATTTGAGCTACTTTTCACAGAAAACGGTAGTGTTTTCCAGAAACTTTACTTGACATTATTTAAAGCATATATACTCTTAAATATAATAATGTAAAAAAATCGCCGATAATGTAAATATTAACGACGTGAGAGACAAGTAAAAAAATTTACATTTTTGTAATTTTTGAAAAAACCAACCGATAGACCAAAATTGCTTTTATGTCATTGATAGAGTACATTTACCACTATCCCTACCAAAAGTTTAAAGAAAAAATTTGGAGCCGTTTTTGAGAAAATTTTGTTTTTGTAATTTTTTAAAATTGCACATATTGCACGCAATATTGCACGAAAACTACCAAAATTGTGAAAAACATTTACATGACCTTTATTAAAGAACTTAATATGCAGAACAAATTTTATTTGAAGAAAAAATCTCTATCTTCAATTTGTAGTTGGAGAAAGACGCCGAAAAAAATTCAAACTTTCAAAATTTTCGAAAATTCAGAGCTGTACGTGAAAATCAGACCTATGCCATGTTAAAAAGTGTATTTTCCTCTATTCATACAAGAAATTTAAAGAAAAAATTTGGACCCGTTTTTGAGAAAATGTTGAAAATCCCCGGGGGGCTTCATATAAAGAACCCTCAAATTTTAAAGAATCTTTTTCAAAATCACAAAGCTTTGACTAGAATCAGATCGACTGGGGAATATCAATTTTGAAAAAAATCGACCGAACGGTTTAGGCGCTAGCGTTGACCACAGACGGACAGATGGACAGATGGACAGATGGACAGACGGACAGACGGACAGACGGACAGACGGACGGAATGCCGTCAATCGATTTTTAAGTATAAAGAAACAACAAATCATGGATTTTGACCACATCACGTGTTAGGGGATTTTTTTTCTTAATTTAGCAACTGGTTTTATCCACTTATTCGTTTTCATGGCCCGGCAATTAATTTTTTTCCGCCGAAAATTGGCCATTTTTTTCGCGCAGCATTACATAACTTTCCCTATACTACGTATATCACTCCGTGTATACGTACGTATACGGGAAAGTAAAAAGGAAAAAATGAAACAGGAGGACTTTGTCAAGTAATATGCAACGCTTGCGATTCTGTCATGCACCTGGATAGCTTGGAATTTTGGCTCACATGTGAACTCAAATCAATTAAATGCTTCATCCAATTGTAAATGTAGTTTATACGTATACATTTATTCCTATTTCGAATAAATGTAATTTATTCGTATATTTATTCGTAGAAAATTGAGAAATTTAGATCAAGATTTGTTTTGTTTATCCAACTTTTAATCTTCCCTATTTTCCGATCACTATGTCCTTTTTCATCGGAACAAACTGGTTACCAGAAAAAAAATTCGACATCCCTTTCCGCATCCCTTTGCGCTCAGAAAAGCAATTTTAAAGCAATAAGCAACCAGAAAATCAAACAAGTTTGATTGCGAAATATAAACTTGAAACTCCCAAAACTGAAAACATTTGATCAGCAAGAGAGAGCATAGGAAGAGATATAACGGAAGTTTCTATAAATAATTCACAAATTCGTCACATATGAGAATGATTCTGATAACAATCAATATGTCAAGTGTTACTTTACAACAATAGTAATGACTCTCAAATATGCTGCTTCCTGTACACGTAACAATCATTTTCTATATGACTACTGACACTGATCTACATATGGAACACAAGTTTACATCAGTAATATATAAGAGATAACTTGAACGATACCGGTTTATACAAAATATTGAGTAAACTGAGATTTGAAGCATTTTGGAAAAAGGTTTATTTTTCAGTAATACATAATATTTTTAAAAGTATTACATGCTACAAGTTATGAAAAATGTTGGTGTACAAGGACGAGAACAAAAGTTATCAGATATAATGTTGATAAAATATATAATTAACCTTTATTCGAATATATTTTATCCACATATCTGATAACTTTTGTTCTCGTCTTTGTACACCATAATTTTTCATAACTGGTTTGAGGATATAAAGAGCGCCGAGTTGGAAAAGAAACAAATATATATTTATAACAGTTACGTAAAGTTAGTTTCCAAAAAATTGAGTTTAGTATTAATTATCTTTTTATGCAAATAATATTTCATTAACAAATACGATGACGGCAACGCGCCCAGAGTAGGGTGGTAAATAACTAAACCCTTTGTTCCAAGGGTCCATATGTCATTGAAATGTACAAGACTGAAATATATTTTATTAATTAAGGTTTAACTATTGATAACAGATAATTATTTTGACATTTAAATGATGTGTTACTTTATCGATATTTTGTATATCCTCCAATTACACACTATATGGCACGAGGTAGAAAATTAAGAGAGAATATATAAAAGTAACAAACGTAAGCAAAGGAACATATTTCAGTTCATAAACTTTCAAGGCACACAAAATTAAAGATGGCATACTAGAATTAAATATTGACTTTTAATTCCTAAAAGCCATAACAAAAAACTACAGATCCAAAAATTCACGTTCGTTCATATCGACATAAATGTCGAACCCTTGTACGTCAAATGTTAACTGTAGAGAGAGAAAGACATCTCGCGAATATCATCTAACCCTGGGCGTATGTGCGAAATATCCTGTGGACAAGCTTTCGTTATTTATTTTCGTTCGGAAAAAAGGAGAGATTCCAGCGCTGAGGCTGTCCGCTCTCCACGGCACAATATTTTGCACTCGCGCCTCATGTTTGTCCGGGCGATTTGCTTTCATTTGCATGCGCCAACGCCGCGTCCGTCACGTGTTCTTTATCAGGTGGTGCGTTTTGGAAAGCGAAGCGGCGCTGCGGCACTCGCCGGTGCCTCCGCGCCGGGGAACACTTCTCGGCGGACGAGGCACGCACAGTGAGCCCCAATTCAAGGGCTCAGTAGAACAAGGGGCTATCCTACACTGGCATAGTTCTGGGATAATGGGGGTTTTATCCTGAACTTCCATCATATAACTAAATACATTTTTAAACACAGTATGCTTGTATTTAAGTCCATTGTGGATTTAAATAGCATATTGCACCAAAAGAATAGTTCTTGAAATTTCGTATAATGCTAATAACTCAATTTCACAAAACTTCTAAACCTCTTCTACTGAGTCCTTCAATTGCTGGACGAGTGCAAGGCTCTTCTTTTACTTCTTCGCCTTACAGCATATCTGGGTAGTAAAGAGAAAGTATTTTAATAGGGTTACGCAAATATGTTATTTTTTCAGAAAAAATCGGATTAGGAATCCCTGGTAACGGAAAAGGGAATAAATCTTGTTTCTATATGTAGTAAATTACCTCTTGTAGGTTGTGTAATCTGTTACAATCAACATTTTGTGGATCCCTAATACGAAAAATATCAATTTATAGCAAACCATTTGTCTGTTTCTGTCTGTTCGTTCACCGATCTATCCATCTGTCTGTCGGTAACCCTAGAATCTAAACAGTTCATACAATGTTCTTCTAAATTTATATTCCCCCATTGATCAGAACAAACATTGAGGCTTTGTGAGTTTGAAAATAATGTTTTTATTTGTGCAGGATCTAGAGAAATGTTGAGTTCAACAATATATTCAGTGTAATGCAAATTATAAAGTAATGAGAAAATCTAATAGATCAGAAACGTTATCGCTTACTGTAAATAAAAAAAGATTCATATTTGTCAGGAATCGTGTCTGTAGAATTGATGATAATACACTGACTAAAAGATATAATATAAAAATATCTATTGAATTCATCAACTGAATGGATTCAAAATGTTAAGGGAAATTAAAATTTAATAGTATAAAAAAATGAAAAGATATGCTTGGAGATGTAAGATGTTCAAATTGGAAGTATTACAAACTAAGTGCCAAAAGCTTGGTACGAAAAAGAATGTAATGCAGTAAAAGACGAAAGAGTATTGAAAAGAGAAGAGAGTAACATCTAAAGAGCATTAATTAAAATTGACACGTGGTCCCTCGCTGAACAGAACGGAAAGAAGAATCAGAATAAGAAAAAAAAATGCAACCAATAGAAAAACAATACAGAATCAAAGCAATATACTCCGTTACTCATGAAATGTTTGGAATCATTTTTTTATTTTCAAAATACATTTTCATTTGGACTCGTCGCAGTTCTTGGTCAGATTTTCCAGTAGTCAGCCCCGGGTTTGATTCCCGATCGAGGCAAGACTATAGTGTGCGTTTTCCTTGCAATATCCCAGTGTGTGTTGCTATGTGACGATGAAAAAATTCACTTCTTAGGTTGAGAAGACCGGATTACGGCGTGGGGATGTCTACGTGCTAACCATACGTACCCTCTTAACCCATGGCCGCGAGGCAGGGACGTTGCCGGTAGGCCTGAGCTCGTTCACGGGATGTTGCACCAAGTACACACATACATTTTCATTATGAGACTATTTTGTGTCCAGTATTCCATTTCGATGGGAAGAATAAATAAGCTTTCACAAAAAAACAATTTGGTCATCCTCCGCACAGAGTATTTTTTTAGTGTACTTTCGTAATTAATGGTCTGCTTTTGTTCAGTTTTATTAATATTTTACAAAGTATATTTGTATAAAGATTCTTTGTGTAGTGAAAGTAAGCGATTGTAAATTGCACATATAATTAACTTTTCTATATTGTATTGTAAAAGCGTTCATCACGTCTCTCTGAAACAAATGCATATTTCAAGGGAACGTGTTTGAGCAATCTTTGTCTTTCCTTTGTGTTAGTTTGTTCCTATTCTTTGCTTCATTTGTTCTATTTTTTGTTTCTGCTTCGCGTATCTTTCATCCACTTTCTGCCCACCAGGCGCCGTTAGCCTGCAGCCGCGTCGACGGAGTCTGGGGATGATAAACAACGCTGCGCAGATGGCGCCACAAAACACCGAGTGGTCAAAAGCACCAAAAAGTGATTTTCGTGCGGTCTTTCAATCCCTTGCAGAAAGAGACGTTGATACTTTTTTTCTCAAAGCAAACACGAGATATTTCAACGCTTAGTGAAGCGAGGACCATTGGATTCAGACTGTCAAATCTTCTTTTCGGGGAGGTAGGGAGAATTCGATTTTTTTTCGTTTTTCTCTTGGTGTAGTGTTTGAAAGTATGAAAATACGTTTCTGAGAAAACGTATTTAAAACTGTATTTTCTGTTTGATCTTTGGCCATTTTCCTCTGAGCTCTTTAAAGATATTGCTAGAAGTATTTTGAAACACACGTAGACTCCAAAGTTGGATAAATACGTGTTACAATCAAAGTCATACCATCAGAAAAACAGTATTTTTTCTCTTCATAGATTTTAGCATTAGTGTTGTCTTAAATGCTTCTTTGGTATTTTCAATTACGTTTGATTACTTCAATAAATTATAATTGTGATAAATGACTCTGAATGAAATGTATCCTATTTTGTAAATATTAATAACAAGAAAATATGAATAAATTACAATTTAATGTATGTACAAATGTAAATTACAAATTAGTTCATGCTTGTACTCATTAATTCATTTGTAAATGTTTACTACGCCTAATTATTTATTTGTAGATTCTTCACTACAATATAATATTCCAAGGCCATCGAGTAGTTTTGTCAGCAACCACACAGGAGGAATTATGCAATTTTCTGAGAAATCTAATTCCAAATTCCCTAAATCTACCCTCTGGTACATGCCACGTGTTTTTATTGGCTTTAGTAATTACATTTAGATAGCTTTTAATCAAACTTTCTCATCCTTGCACGATTGCTAGACGGGGCGACGCGATGCGTGTTGCTTTTGTCAGCGGCGAGCGCGTTCTGGCGGCCACTCTGTGGGCTCAGCTGCGCATGCGCGAAACGCCCCGACGCGACGCGGCGCGACGGCAGCTGCGGTGTGGCGAAAATCCGCCCAGCGAGGCATTACGGAGTGACAAGCGCGCGTTGCCGCGACAAGACACAGCGGACAGTTTCATCGCGGACTTGGGAGCGGCCTTCTGTCGCGCGGAAGTGGCGAGTGGCTCAAAGCTTTGTCACGCCACTTGGCAGCGGCACAACAGCATTTGCGGATTGTAAATGCGCTCGTTGCATGTTGAGAGGCTCAGATTATCTGTCGTTTAACAGACGACATCTTGACTAGAATTTAGAGAGGTTGGTAGTTCAGTGTTTTCATCACGAAATCTAATCACTGGTAAAAGTCTATGATGTTTGTTTAAGAAAATAATGATAATCATAAAATTACTAATTAAGAATTAAGTCATCCTAAAGTTTGTAAGAAGAGTTTTATACAATAAAATTGTAATATTTTGATGTTGAACATATGGCATATCATTTGTTAACTATTTTATTACCATAGATATTTTCATACATTTCGCATAATGCATTATTGGTACCAATCAAATGCTTTTAATTTTTTTTAGGAATATAATAAAAATCAAGCAGGAGTAAGAATTCTTAAACGACTGGGGTTGGATACTTTCATATCTTTTTAAAACAAAGCTAAAAATATAAAACAATTTCCGTATTCACATAATTCTGCCTCAATCTTCTGCATTTTCATTTTTACGTGATTTTATACTAGAGTCCCAATGATTTAATTCGTAAACTGGGGTTACACGATATTTTACGAAAAATTGCACTAAGTTATGACTTGGTTCTTTATAGGCTCCCCAAGCCTGAAGATATTCTTGAACTTTTAATAGACATCGAATACTAAATAATGAATAATAAATTTAACGGCAAGATCATAAAATTCCTGGAAAGTCCTGATAGAAAGCTGATGGCAATTTTACAGCTTCAATAGGCTTATTCACAGCAATAAAAAGATACATATTCATTAAAGAACAGGGACATCACAACAGTGGGTGCGTATTGCATGACCAACGTCTCAATTTGAAATTTTAGAATAGATGACGAGGTAGCTAGAAAACAATTAAGATATCGGGAGAAGGGCAAATTGAGAGATATATAAGTACGTGAATGCAAATAATATTTAAGCTAATCTAATCAATATAACTTAAATTAAATTGTCACAATTAAACTAGAACTTAGTCGAAAGTACAAGGATTTTTAAAAGAGAATAGAGAGATCACAATTATATTAACTTCTCAATTTGCTTCGAAAACAAATTTATTAATACTATGTTAAAATGCATATTGAGTTTCGACGCATATTTTAGAATGTTTTAAATATAAAAATTAAACAACCTTTTTCAGAGATAGAAAATGTTCCTTCCTGAGAAATATTTTATACAATATATCTTTGGTATAACAATAACTTTCTGATAATATGAGATTAGCTAAGCAACAGTTTTCAAACTATGTCTACATAATTATTAATATTCCAAACATTCTCCGTTTTTAAAATTATCAATTATAAATCATTTATGATTCTCCCTTTTATAATTTTTACAAATAACAAACCTGGTAAGATTTTTTACTTTATATTTTTTCTATACTAAATCGTTACGTTGTAAATGGAAAGTGTGCCTTAAACAGCAAACATTTTCAGTACAAACATACATTTCCGTCAAATAACAAACCATGAGATCTATTTCAATGTCATAAAAATATAATATTGTGTGAAGTTATCCCGTGCATTTGCTGACTAATAACAGTTTCATTGGCAAATATGGCCCTGACAAATATGGGTTTGTATGTTTTAAATCTGTTTTTCGTCATTCACACGCAGGAAATAAAGTAGGCTTTTGATCGAACACGTGAATTAAATAGAAAAATCAACAAGCAATGTGTGTGCTGGCAATTTCCAACTGTGTATATTAGCAATAACATCGGGCCAGGATGAGGTCACGCACGTTTAAACAGTTGTATTCATTTCAGTTGATTCTGTAATTCTTTTTGGCGTTTATGGGGTCATTATTTAGTACAACGTATTACGAAGAGATACAAACTGTCATGAAAATATGTCGGAAAATATAATGGAAAACATATTTGTTACTTGCATTAATATGTCAACTTGGTTTTCCCTCATATTGTTACATTAATTTTTAGTTGAATTATATAGATATACCATTTAAGAATGACATTTAATGTGCAAAAAATATTTGATTGCTATATTGAAATGTATGCAAAATAGCAATCAATTTAGAAGTCAGGTATCATAAACAATACCTGGAATAATATTGAAATATATACCCTACTACATCATTTAATACTTGCATTATTAAGATAAAGACGTAATCTCTAAACACAAAAACGTGTGATTTTTTTCTGATTCGTAATAAGACATTCGTAAGACATTCGTAATAAGAAAGTATGAATGTTTAATAGAGAACGCAATAAAAGAAATCATGAATAAAGAGTAAGCGTTCTATATCTAATATATTAACTATCATTTATGTTGATTGCAAAAATTTTTAATATTTATGAAAAAAATCTCGTCCTAAAAACACTAGAAGTTGCAATGTTAATTAATAGCTAACGATATCGATAAAAATATTGTTAAAACGTAATTTTTTCATCAGGAATATTTCTGAGTCAATGTGTGTGGAATGATTACCATGAATATTTGCATGTCTACACAAGTACTACTTGTGTTCAAAATGTATATTGTGATAATCTAAATCAAGACTATTATTTAAAATCTAGTGGCCTGCAGCAGCAAAAATATTACTGAACGAAAACCACCCAATATTTTTTTGGAAAGTAGCGCGAACACTGCTCAATAACTAGAAATGAAATACACAATATTAAATTAAATTAAAAAAATAAAATTTAATAAAACGGTCTTCACAAATACTGCAATAACGTAGTACATGTATACGGATACACACAGACAGTTTAAAAGGACTTAATATTCCAAGAATATCAAAAAGTTTACTGTTTATAGCGCATAATATTAATAGCAAATATTTAATATCTAGCGGACTCTTCCTTAAATCCATGCTATTGGATGACTTGTGGTAAGCAGTGACGCGCTGAATATATTTCAATCGATACACGCAATATGAAAACTGGTCTAATAAAAACCGTCAAATATATGCTTCTTTCAGTCAAATCGAAACTTATTTCTTTGTTTTTGAATTTTTATGACCTCCTCTGTACTTAACAACACCACAGACATCTCTCCCATGGCAGGAAATTCTATAGTTTTGTTCGATTTCAAGATTTGAGAATTAGAAACCAGTAATATTTACAAATTATTAATCATATTTTACATTCATTTTAAAAACATTCTATGAACTACGTCGTTTTTATAATACAAGTGGTGGCTAAATTTCAAAATCCAGTATACCAAAAGTATGAAGAACTTTAAAATTTAATCTGAGTGTCGAGAATTAACATTTTTTGAATATGTTATTATATGTATTTATTTTCACAAAACGCATAGTTCACAAATACAAATTCAGAAGAGAGGCTAGAGTACTCGGTGATTACTATAATTGAGAAACCAGGGATGCTGAAAGAAAAAGGGTTCCGAAAACAATATTCTTGCATTTAAGGACAATGAAGACTCAATATCTTACCTAATGATTTTGGAATCAGAAACATTTTATTTATGTGACTTACTAGCAATTCATCAAGTAAGAAAACATCCACTGAATGTAGCTAAATAATTCTATTTTTAGGTTTACAGAAAGCAACACTAGTTTTGTTTCAGACATGAAACGTGGTGGTGAAATATTGATTTATAGTTTCTCAGAATGTTTATAGTTATTTGTCGATGATTTATTGTATCTGGATGATTACTATATAAGTAAAAAATTGTTTATGGATGGTTTATTTGGTTTATTGATTTATGGGTGTATACTTCGTAGTTTATTACTAGTTTTGTTTTAGAATGTTTCTCATAAACGACTGGATCCACGATTGGATCCACCACGATTGGATCAACTCCACTCTTCAATTTCCCAATGAGTTCACTTTGAGATGAAACAACTGACTTATCCCACTTCATATGTTTGACATAGTTCAACGTGTTTAAATTAAGAAAGGCATGGTTAAATATTATGTTAGACTGCATTATGTTCGTACAATGCCGTAAAAAAACCCATGCACGCATTAAAGTTCTTCAGTCTTGAGGAAGCTGTTTATACTTGCATAAGTGAGGTCACGGCACTTGCTGAACAGAGGGAAGGAAGTATTTTGAAAGAAAGGTATTCACAAGAATCAAGATGAGATCGGAACATCATACCAATTAGTTTGTGGTATTAATGAAATGAAAATTACGTAAGTTTTTTTTATACTTATACAACAACCATCTTAGTGAGTTTCATTTGTATATCGATAATACAGGCTAAGTTCATATTTGATGCTTTTGATATTTACATCTACGAGCAGCATGACTTTTATTTTCATTAGGATCATCGCGGACGTTGAAAAGTCTGGTTGTATAAAATTATCGTTCACTTCCTTTTTAAACTAAATAATTCACAGGACAGTGAGAATATATGGGAAAAGCTCACATTTGCTCATAATATTTTTCTTAAAAATAAATTATTACATGGTTTTGTGTTTAAAAAACTAGTTTTATCTCCTGCCTGGGAAAAGATATTGATTAAAAATGTAACAGAAAAATTAACTTTATTTCAAAACAAGTTTTTTTGAGTTCTGCTTCTAAATAGTCAACTTGATTTACAAGATTATTGAAATCAATGATAAAATAAAATAGTTGTTGAAGATAAAAATGTAATATTCTTTTCATGTTCTACGAAAAGAAAAAAGTTTGCTCCGAAAGAGATTTCGGTATTGAGAAGTAATGTGACATAATTTCTGTATCGGTGCTTGTTGCTGTTCTATGAAGAGTTAGACTAATTTATTAAGGTTTGATTGAGTCTGCGAGAACAACTTCTAAGGTCTTTAATCTCATTAGCGTAGTACTTTTTCTTTTTTGGCGGGAGGTGGCGGAGTTCCTCAACCGCTGGTCTCCCGAAATGTGTAGTAGTGTAGTAACACGTAAGGGTGTGGATGTGTATGTGTGAAAGGATAGACAAAAATACAAGGTTGAGGAAGGAAAGATTGCGCGCTAATAGTGATCCGTTTATTGGAGTGCTGTCCTGGTACTCACTCGGTGGTATTGGTAGGAGGAACAATGAAATACTATCAGAGCAGTCAGCCGCTAGAGTTTTTCTACTCAAAAAAGCAGCTGAATTCCACCTAGTGTCAAAAATCCGCCAGCATCGGGACTCGAACCTCACCCAGTGTCGCTGCAGAGACAGCAACATTCCTGGATCAGAGCCAAAACCAACCGGTCTCATTTAATAATTTACTAGGAAAACCCGGCAGACGTTGTTCTGCCCTTAATCTCCCTCTTTCCCCTCCCATCTCCCTTTCCCACTGTCTCTCCCTCCCTCACCCTGTCCCTGTCTGTCTATCTCTGGTGTCTCTGTCACTCTGTGTCCCTCTCATTCACATTTACTTGCAAATTCTGCACGTCTCTGAGAAGGTAAGGTAATATCGGGAAGCGCCGTACCAGCAAAAATGTAATAGAATTTTCAAGAAGAGCTCATTTTGTAGATGACGGTGTGAAAAACGTTTCTTTGAGGCCTGAGACCTCAAATTTTAGTTTTTAAGGCCCCAGAACGCTTTGTTTAGGGGTTATTTAAAGATATAGATTCAAAATGCTGGCAAGTGTGCGGTATGTTGTATTTGACGTGAATATTTAGTTTTGTTCTACAGTGACATGTAGTGGAGTTACAACAGAATTAATAATACCTAAACCTTCTGGGTAAAAACACATAAAAATGCCAACTTCCATGCAGATCGGTCCAACGGTGAACGGTCCCCGAGTTTTGCTCATATATATATATATATATATATATATATATATATATATATATATTGCATATTCTCAAGTAGTGAAACTGCGGGCCCCTGCGCGTCGTGAACTCTCCCAAAGGTAATGAGGGATAAGTCTCCCGCTACTGCAGCGACCTCCGTATTTCTGGCGGCACCCCTCGCAAACAACGCCGATCAACGAGTTCGCCGGGGCAAACTCGGAGAAACTCCACGCTTCCGGCTGAGCCTGATCCCGCGCCCGCAGCCTTCGCGGCAACTTGTCCGAGGAGCTTCCAGATAGCGGAATGTTAACTTTGATATCTTTGTGCTCCACCGGCTGCGCGGGTTTGTGTTCAGTTCGCCGGGGAGCGGCGAGGCGTGGGTCATGGCGAGGAGGCGAGAAGTGAGGGCAGGAAAGTGTGTACTGGAGGGTATAAGGGGGAAGCGAGAAAGTAAGGGAAGGAAAGTGTGGAGTGAAGGGGTAAGGAGAAGGCGAGAATGAGGGCAGAGGAAAGTGTAGAGGTGGAAGGGTTAGGGTGAGGCGAGAATTGAGGGAAGGAAAGTGTGAAGTGGAGGGGGTAAAGGGGGAAGCGAGAAGAGAAGGCAGGAAAGTGTAGAGTGGATGTGTAAAGGGCTACGGAGGGGCAACAAGGAATAGAACGCGATTGCACGGAGCAAAACGACGCAAAAACTGGGTCGGTGGGTTAGGGCGCCAAAGTATGTGGAAATACTACACAGGAAAGGGATGGTGAGAATAGTGGGGGAGGTGAAGTATGGGCGAGGCAAAGTAGCGAGGCAGAGCGAGTAAGTGAGGGTCGCGTGTGAAAGAGTGGGTTGGTATGTTTGGAGTGAGTGTGAATTGAACAAACAGTGCTAGGGATGGGGTTAAGCGGGTGTGGCAAAGATATTGGGGCAAGGTGGGATGGAATAGAGAGGGAAGGTGTGACGGGGTGACGTGGGATGGGGCGGGGAGGAGCATTACAGAGGCAGATTAGATGCTAGGTGAAGTTTGCAACTCGAAAATTCGCGGGCAAAAGCGCAGTGAGGCGTGGGACGCGAGTGCGTGTGCGAGGTAGAGAGCGCGGCGCTGTCCTCCTCCACAAGTGGATGAGGCGTTAGTTAAGTTTGTCACTCCAACGCACCGCTCTGAGTTGGCGAGTATATCTGTTCTCTTTAGAAACGAACACGTTTTCCGGATTTACCTGTATGCTTACTCTTCTGAAGTATGTTCATTTGTAAAAAGATACGTAGCGAATGATTACTGTCGAAGGAGGTGTGTTTGTAATTAGTGAACCGTGAATCAATTAGGGCGTGATCTATTTTACACACCACTCTAACATCTTCTAGAAACCCGAGTAGATGACCACTAGTAGAATTTGAGCAAACTAATAGTCTTCCGTTCCTGAAAATGAATTACTCAGGTGCTGTCACTATCACTCAGAAAGAATCAGTCAACACAAGAAGTTAATGCATATATTAAATTACTGAACACACACTAGAAGGGGGGACAGTACGTCTTGATTGTTGAGAAAAATTTAGTAATTAGTATGAGGATGAAAAAATGCACAAAAAATAACACAATACATTACGCCGATGTGATGTGTCTCGTCATGAATGAAGAAGATGATTGATGAACCACAAACAAGTTCGACCGCTGGTTAATAGTTGGTCACAGCTAAGATTGAGAATGTTATCACCTGCACGGAATCACCCAAGCAATATTGTTGGAATAGAAGTGCTGTTTTGTGATTCGCAGTTGTCAAGCACGCATACAGTTTAGAAACTGTTTATAGTTGAATTCACTCACCCTTATCAAAATAATGTTTGAATCAATGTCAGTTCTGCACAAGTAATTGAATGTTGTAACAATACGTAGCACAGATGCAGCAAACATAGAGATTATACTTATAGCCGTTGCTTGTAAGAAGTACAAATAGTTGCTTAATACGTTCATAATGAACAATTAGGCTGGTAGTAACAGGCTACAGTACACTTTAAAACACATTGCACATTTTAGCATTTGTAGGAAAGAAAAGTTTGTGAATTTAAGATTGTATTGCAGAAAAGAAATGCAAAGGGGCTAGAGCATTGTTCGTCTGCACGTCCGCGCGTGACAAAATTTTTGGCTCGACAGAGGTGACTACGAAGTAGCCGAGATGGGGTAATATTTCGCGCGCTGGAGGGCGTTCGACAAAATGGCAGCGAGTGACTAAATAATGAATTCTTAGATTGAAATTAAGCAGATTGCAAATAACAGATTAATATATTGCGTCGTTAAAAAAGTGTTTTTGAATTGTGAGGTTTATGGCATATATTGTACAAATGAATTAACAAATGGCCTGGAACATTCCGAACGTTTACATCTGTGAGCGCTTCCTGGAAACAGTGCGATCACACTTTGCACCGCTGCTGCATGCATTTGTAGGAATTATATGGCCCATATGAGCCGAACGTATTTCGTAATTAAGAATAAAAATAATAGAATAATCGTACGAATTGCTTAGTCATAATGCGATGAGCTTTTGTAAAATAAAATAAATTATAGTGAGCAGCTTGTTTGTTGGAACACTCACTTGCTGGTCCGTCATGCAATGTCACCAATAACTTCTCTCAACTTTCTTGTAGTTTCTTCCGTTCATTATCTCGCAAAGCATTGAAAATCGACATACATATTGTATCCGTTATCTTCTACTAATCTTATTAGTAGGTTACGGTGAACACTTCTTTAGGATAAACTTCCATTTCACACCCAAGTCATCATACGTTTCTACGCTCTGACATTTGCCAGAATTACAAAACTATCTGTCAAAAAGATTATTAGTGGCTAGAAAGTTGGAGATATCTGCACATTTCATTCTGACAGAACTTTAGAGACTTGACGAAACCAGTCACTGCTAGTGTATAAGTATTAAACAATATGGAGCGAAATGTAACCATGACTTTTTTCATTGTAATACCGCCAAAAATACACTCACCTTTTATCGAGTTATCACAACATACTTAGTTTTGGGCAGTTTTATCTGATGATACTAAACATATCGTGTTTTAAGTAGAGTGATAAGACAAATAGCTTAAAGATTTAGAGATATCTACAATACGAGAAATTAAGGAGAGTAGAGATGAACTAAACCTTATCAGAAAGGAAACATTCGCTAAGGAGAACTGTTTTAAAAAGTGTCATTTTGTCTCATACTATGTAAGTAAAGAGTCATTTATTTTGGCTAAAAATACAAAATGTTTTATTATATAAACCGGCTATTTCCTGAAGTATCTTGATGACATTTCTGTCAGTAAGTTTATTATATTATCTACACACATTTCTTCTCTTACTAAAAAAAACTATTTTTCAGATATGACTGTCTTGCTATCTTGTAGCTTCTTCTAGTGAAGTGTACTTGACATCCGGGAAGATTGCGAAAATCCTAGAAAGTATCACTACTAGAAAGATAAAGTAAGTCATTACAAATAAAAGAACTTGCACGAAGGTCATCATGGCCTTTGGTAAATAAAAAGAAAATTTCGAAAATCCATAAAGGAACATTACCTTAATCATTTACAGCATTATTTCTAGAAACAATATAAAATTACACAATTCTGAATCGAATTAATAATTAGTCGAGTGTTGATTAATCAAGAGTTACAAGAAAAATTCAACACAGTGAGATTGATTTTTGTATAGAAAAGTAATTTTAAACAGGGTGAATATTTTTTCAAGTCAAATATTAATCTCAGTATTTTCTTCATTTTGCACAACACATTTTGCTCGCCTACCACGCACAGACTTTTCTTCCATGAATTAATTCATTCCACTACAGTTGCGCTGTAACAATGGCATTGAAACCAATCTTCGTGCAACGGAATATCCTCTTACTCCGAGTAACCCGTTGCAGTAGTAAATAATATTCAGCGAGACGCGCGCTTGGGGAAAGCGTGTGCTTCGGCCTCTTCTTTATTTAAAACGTTTTCATTCGCAGTCCCCGCCCGCGGCCGCCGCGCCGCGCCAGCAGCACCGTCGCTGTACGCACGTTGTTTTTTGCGCCCGCCACATCCCCCTTCCCCTCCCCCTCCCCCCCATGGCTCCCGTGCGTTTCCTGGGCTCTCGAGGGCTGCTGTCTTCGCGTCGCCGCGGCGGAACCTTTGTTTCCAGCTATGTTTATGACGTCGTCTGCTAGCGGATGGCTTCCTTATGGTTGGAAATTTCCACCTTTCTCCTGCGTTCTTTTCTTCCATTTTGTTTGACTTCGCGGCCCCGGGAATCGATTCAGTTTGGAGAGAAATGTCGACGAATCTTAGTATGACTTTTTCAGAGTCAAGACAAGATGTTAAATTCTCATGTCATCAGGTATTCTGCGGCAATATTCTTGCTCAGGCTTATTTTGAGTTCTGAATTTAGTTAGTTATTTATTATTCTCTGACTTACGTATTAACGTCATATTCGAAGAAAGTATCAACCACAACGTATTAATGTTATTTTAATATAATGAATGAACAGCCATACACGTGTTTCTGGACTCATTTATCCCAACTTCAGTGGCTCCATGTATCATGGATTAAACACGAGTATTTTGTGGCTGATAGCTTCTTGATTGTTAATTAATAATCATTAATACGCATTAAGAATTGTCACAATATATCTGCTGCTTCTACGGAGTTCAACGTCATATTTGTTTAGTATATTCATTTCTGAAACAATTCGAGTGTCCCAAATTTTAAAAAAAATGTTGTAAATATGTATTTTATTTGTACTAAATCTATAACATTTATTGATAATTTTCAATTTTTACGACTAATATTTTTATAATATATACGAAATATATATTTATTGATAATTTCAATTTTTAAGTACTAGTTCAAAAACTATGCACCAACATAAAAATGAAGAAAGTAATTTCGTAAATAGGGGATCCAGCTCCTGCAGAGTATTTTATTGAGTAAAAATGCTTAAAATTCAGAAAAATTATTAATTTGTTTTGGAAATATTTACGTTCAGTGACACCGGTTTTTTATAAGATACAATTTTATACCACAAATAATTACAAGGCTTGTGTGAGATTTAATACAGTACATCTTGAATGAACGATAATACTCCCCCCCCCAACAAACGGAAAATTCATGAAGTTAACAATTCATTTTGGAATAATTCTGTAGAATTAAGTACGAAACTTCCGATAAAACCATTTAACAGAGAGTACTAAGAACAATATAAAAGTTTCTGTGAGTATCTAATGCGTAAGAAATCTTTTCTGCTGGTTGTAAAATCTGATTTATTTCCGAAAACCCTAAAATAAAAGAGGGTATAAAATTGCAAACATAAATTATTCTCTTCAGTCGCATATACCATGATTTAGTACGTCTGATATGGAGTACATCTTGTGTACAAAGAATTATCTATGTGACAAGAAATACTACTTAAACATGTTTTATTACTCCAGAAAAGAAACTCCGAAGCTTACCTAGGCCATTCCTTCTTCGTTCATGCACATTAACACTCATAAAACGTGAATAACGAGCACAGAAATCGTTGATTTAACACTTCTGAAGTATTCTCGAGGGAAGTATGAAATGTATGTGCACTCTGCGAGTTGAAAACGTTATTACTTTCTCTCTTTAAGATTACGCTTAGTCTATGAGTACTTTCCCCTTGTGCAGAGACTTCAAATTGAGAACATCATTACTGTCGGGAACGGTATTTCAGAAAAAATTCCTACATTTGCAACTTGCATCCTTTGTGTAAAGATTTTCATTCGTAACTTTGAGAGTTCAAGAACAATATGGGAGTGAGAACGCACATGCATAGAAAACATTTCCTTTTTTAGTCGCTATGCGCAGATACATTTTGCTCATGTTGTTTTGAAAACATATTTCATACATCGCAAAAAAGACACTACACGTTTTCTTGGCATGGATGTTTTTGATTGAAGCAAGTGAAACTAAAGTTCTTCGAACTGAAACATACCATGCGGATCCCTTACAGGTGAGCAACTAACGAAAAGGGTAAGAATTAAGAACCCAGTTCAGCAATAGAAGCCCAAAACACGTTAGAGATAGAGGTCCATTAGTCGCCGAAAGGACCACATGACTGGCGTCGTACGTATCGAATGTTTTGCACCGTTCTCACTTCAAAGGTCACTGAAATTATTTAAAATATTCAAAATAGATGTTTCTTTGAGTAGAAAATATTTCAGCTATATGCTTCTCGACGTAACTGTTTTTAAAATTATGAAAAAACAATTTCTAGATAAGAAAATTAATACGTTCCAAAAATTAACAGAAATCCAATACTTTTTAATGAGCAGTAATAATTTCAATTTTTTATTATTTTTGAATTCTTTGCCAGTCCATAATTCTTCTTGAATTGCCCAATCGACCGCCTATCTACCCGTTCCTTTCCCGATGTTTGACACTATCTGCGCATTCTTCTTAAGGTTTTCTTCAGTCCCTTTTTTCCTTTCTATCATTCAGAAATATGTGTCCCACCCCATGCAGTTCTTCCATATTCTCCCGGCCCTTCATTCAACATTATCTCCCACACGAGTCTGTCGACGCAAGCCACGCTGCCTCTCGACGTGCTACATCCGCCGCAGCGCCGAGGCAACACCCGGCACATCACCACGCGTCGCTCCTGTGCACGCAAACGTTTTGCGTCCCGTCAGCAGAGCGCTAACGCGCTTGTTTTGCTTTTCAAGGAGCACAATGCTTCTCTTTTTACACTACGTAGGTAAAAAAGAGAGCTTGCGTTTAAACCGAGAAGTACGAGCTCCATTCGTTTCTGTCGAATTTGCTGTTTGTGATAGGTCCCAAAGATGGCAGGAAACGCTTAAATACAGTGATTAAGTCAAATGTCATTGACAGAGTGTCGTTGCGGGAAGTTTCTATTGTTTTTTGGATAAAGAGATTTTTCACGTATTGTAATACGTCTATCCATAACATTTTCGTTATTTCTCTTTTTAATAATATTACCTTTTTTCACACCATATACACAGTTATCATGTTTGATAACATACAGTTCGTTTTCTAATAATGTTTTTTTAATAAACTATAATATATTTTCTGGCCTATGAAAAACAAAATAGAAAATTATAACCGTATGGATTTTCAAAAAAAACTAGAAGGATATGCCATTAAGTTAAAATGAAATCTGAACATTATTTAAAATGTTACTTGAATTTCATGATAAACTAAATGCAATTTTTAAAGAGCCTCTAAAAATTGACGTAGAGACATAATTTATAAACACAATATTCTCACAGATCGATCGTCCATTTCCCTACAGCAAACCAAGTTCAAAAGCCTCAGTCAGAATGATGGAATCATCGACACTCCTTCAAAGCAACACTATCCAGAGAGTGGATGGATCCCGGCGCCAACCGCGGGGGCCGTCGTAAGCGAACTAAAAAACGCGCCCCCTCTCTTCCTCACCGCTCGTTTTTTTGCCTGCCCGTTCATTTGGGACCCGCGCCGCCCGCGCATGGCGCACGCACCTGTGCCCTCGGCAGCGAATTTGCGCAGTGCCCAGGGCGGGCGCGGCAGCGCGGCCCGGAGCGGAGCGAGGAGCCGTGGGGGGGGCGGGGCAGGGCGGAGCGAGGCGAGGCGCGCGGCGGGCGAGGACGCGAAGGGCGGGGGCGAAAGGCCGGCGTCGCCGGGGCGGCGTGTACCGCCACCGAATCCAATTTGCTGGCGGGCGCTTTCTGTCGCTCGCTCCGCAGCGCCGCAGGCCGCCGCCCCGCGCCTCGGGGCTCACGACACCGCCCCGGCCCCACCCCACCCCCCCCCGCCGCCGCCCCGTGCCAGGCTGCCCTGCGTTCCTACCTCACCATCGCGCCGCCCCGCGCTGCTGTCTCCGCCTCACCCTAACCTGTTCTACCCCGCTTCGCGCCACCCAGCTTTGCTCCGCGCCCCTCAGTGGCGCGTCACCGTGTCCCGTTCTACCCCGCCCCGCACCGCTCTGTCACACGTCACCCTGACCTGTCTCACCCCCTCGTGCTACCCAGATTTGCCCCGCATCCCTCAGTGTCGCGTCTGTCAACCTGACCCGTTCTACCCCACCCGGCGCTGTCTATCACGCGTCACCCTGTCCCGTTCTACCCCACCTCGTGCCACCCAGCTTCGCCCGTACCGCTCAGTGTCGCATCAACCTCACCCGTTCTACCCCGCTTTCCGCTACCTCGCCACGCGCCGACACGACCCGTCACGCCCCTCCCCACGCTCTACCCCACCCCGCCCCTCACCGTCCTACGCCACCCCCGCCACCCTATCTCCATCTACCCCTACCTAGCACTTCCCAGCTCCGCTCCGTGTCACTTTGTCTCGCCTCAAGCTGCACTGGTCCACCCCGCCTCGCGCCGTCCCGACCCGACTCCTTCCTCCCATTCTTTCCCGTCTCGCGCCAGTTTGCCTCGCGTCGCCACGACCCTCACTGCCTCACCCCGGAACACAGTGCCCCGCGCCATCCCGCCTCGCTTCGCCTCGCCTCGCCTGCCCCGCCCCACCCCTCCCCGCCCCGCCGTGCCTTCCCACCTTGCGTCACCTCGTAAGGCGCCGCCCCAATTCGCTTCACTTCTTCCTGTTCCTCCCCGCCTTTCTCCTTCCAGCCCCGCAACGCCCCGCCTCGCGTCACGACGATCCACACGCCCTCACCCTGTGCCGACTGCCCCCCCCCACGTTCCACTCGCCTCGTGCAGCTCTGGCCCGCACGCGTGTTTCCTCTCTCGCTCCTTCGGCCCCGCAATGCCTCGCCCCCGATCGCCTCGTCTCACGCCAATTCACGCCGGTCCTCCCATAACAAGCGCCGATCCCCTCCGACGTGCTCCCCTACCCTCCGTCACACGCTTCATTTGCCGTTCTTTGCATCTCTCTTCTCGCCCAGGCAGGCCATGCTGCCGTGTCACGGTCGGCCCCTTCATCATTCCTGAAAATTTTCTGCCCCTTTCTTTTGTCTAACTCGACCAATTTTATCTTTTCCACTCCTTCGTCCGTAATTTCTCGTTTTCGTTCTTTACTTTGTTGTGAATCCTTGACCTTCTGTACAGCACCGCGGATCCCCCCAGCAAGCCCTGTTTGCAATCCACCTCGCCTGCGGCCGCCCCTGCTCTTGCCGGGGACGTCCCACCCTTCCACTTCCTTCTCTCGCTCTTTTCGCGCAGCTTCGCATCGCACCTCGGCGCGAGCGCCGGGCTGGGGCCGTCCCCACGTTGGCCCCCTCCCTGTCCCTGGAGGACCGCCGCTCCGGCCGTCCATCCGACCCGCCCCCGCGCTCGCTCTGTTGATGCAGCTAATTGGGGTCGGCCTGAGGGGTCGAGCGCCCGTTCACCCCCGGTCCTCCCCGCCAGCCCCCAGCCCTCAAACTCCGTCAGCAGTCTGGCGAATTATCGTTACTTGTTGCTAACACATCCCTCAAATAAAACAGTCCGCACGTTGTTATCTTTGTGATAAAAAATCTGTGTAAAAAAGTTACAATAATGAAAACATTATTCGTTCTCACTGTGAAAACATTGCTAGGAGAGTAAGGGGACTGTGTGTTTAATTTGATGAGTTGTGTAAACACATTTTTTGTTTGGAGTGTACGTACTACAAATATATGCTTCGTTTCTTCTGGGTTTATTACGAAGTTAATATACATCTGTATAGGAACATGCGAGTGTGTTGCATGTATTAAAAAGGTGTATTAAACATACAAAGATAATTTAATAATAACATTTTGAGACGTGTAATGTAATGTAAATTATGGATGGACTAGATGACGTTTGAATAAACATAGCAGGTATAATTATTGCAATTTCTACATCAAAGATGAAAATGAATAGGTAATAGGCAATATGCATTTTTGCTTCTGCAAAATAAATTTAATTAACTTATCTTATAAATCTATATAATGATTTATGTACAGATATAAATACTTCATTACAAACAGCTTTAAATTTGGAAAATATATGAATACATCCTTACGTAACATGTAAAATTATGACAATATCATTTTTAATAGTAAAACAAGAACAAAAGTGGCTGAATAACAAAAATGCGATAAATACATAAAACGCTGTTT
>JAHLJT010000631.1:178237099-178480039 GCA_031308135.1 Acheta domesticus | reverse complement strand
AACGTTTGTCGCCACTGGATCATTAAAAACAGTTAACGTCCATGGTACCTACAAGAATTTCTTACTTTATTTTAATGATTCATTTTCAATTTAATAATTTTTCTAGTTAACTGGTTGTTAACTTGACTCGTTTGTTATCTCATATTTCCTTTCCATGATCCCCTTACATAATTCCCTCCGAAAAAGAACATGTAGCAACATTCAACTGTTTTCATATTTCCCTCGTCACCACGATCCTCCCTATCCAGGTAAGTTATGCAGTGAACATCGATCCCGTATCGAAGGCAATAACATGCTATAACGTATCAGTAAAAAATATAATGTGTTTTTTTCTGGTCACCTTTATAATCTGCGTATAGCCATTATATTATGCCTTCTTGATTTCTGATTTTCTTTACTGTATCTGCAAAATTCACCACTTCTGAAAATGTCAAATAAATATCAGTAAAACTTTAATTAATGAAATATTTTACCACTATGTTTTTGTACATAAAATAATAGCCTAAAAAGAAATAAAATAATTACAACAAAGAGATAAAAAAATATTAGAAGAATATTAGATTTGAAACTATTGAAATTGAATAATTTGTAAAATGTGACAATAATATGATTAATACAAACAAGATTACTAACAAAAAGGACAATGTAAGAGCTATTTGGTACAATTCTCTTAAAGAGGAAAGACATCAATGGAATTTAATGACGCTACACACAGCTTCTGAAGGGCTGTGTTCTCTGCGCTCCGTCAGGGGTCGTCGTCTAAGAAATATATCCTAGAAAGGGTGAAGAACACGCTTATGAGAATTCAGATACCAATGGAGTCCCTTAACCCTTAACTGGTATCGTCGGGTCACATTTGACCCAGAAGAATTTCTTTTTTGTTTAAAACCTTGCAATTTTGCCGCAATTTGCCTGTGCTGCCACCTGATCCCTACACTCTACACTTATGGGCAGTGGTGTTTAGAACTCATGAAAGGAAGTTGATTTGTCCTTGCAGTGTGTGTTCCGGGTCAGTGGAGACCCGACGATACCGGTTGACGTTAGTCTTTTAATTATAGTGTGAAAATCGAAGTCTGTTTTCTCAACAATGGAATATGAAGAACTTTCTGTACAAATTGAACAGTAGCTTGCAGAGGTAGATAGTGATCTCAGTGACGCTTCAACAATAGACAGAGATCATGATTCATGCAGTGAAAATGATGAGGGTAACGAGCCGAAGAAACGGAATCGCTGTTCTCTTTGACAGTCATCAAAGGTCATAAATATACACAGTCTGCTGTCAGTGCAACAAACTGTTTGCAAACCCACAGTTAGTAAAAGTGTATTGTAATAAGTGCGTAGAGTCTGAATAAATTACATCCCGTCCATAACTGCATAATTATTTGGCTAATTATAAACAGACAAAAAATTAAACATTTGTTGTATACCACTTTTGCATGCTTGCAAAGTTTATGAATTAAGTAGCATTCTTGTGTTTTTCTGTCCCTATTATGTTTATACAAGTGCTAGCTCTTCATTGTGACCCGTGCCAATGAAACATTTCTAGTATTTTGAAAATTGAATCCCTTTTCAATTGATCTCAGCTAACCCATGTAAATATATACAATTCAGAAAATATGGTACTATAGACACAACAAATGAATTATTGAGAGTCTTTCAGTTACAATCCTTGAGGGAAGTTGTGTTTAAGATTTATATCGATTTCTAGTTTCATTAAGTAAGAATTAATATGCCAAATTACAAAATTAATTTCTGGGTCTGCGGTGACCCGACAATACCGTTTACGTAACCAAAATCCATGATACCAGTTAAGGGGTTAAGGATCCTACCGTCGCAAGAAGGGTCGCCGCTTCGATACCTCGCACTTCGCCAATGCGTCCTCTCTGCGGGGCACTTGGGGGTGGGGATTATCGCTCCCCCCTCGCGATCACCACCAGGAAACTTCTATGACAGCGCCGCCGCTGTGTAGAGGCGCAACAAGCCTCCGGGGCTTAGCGCTAATGACAATGGCGCGGCGCTGGGCGGCGATGCAAAATGCGGCCGCAGGCGTCGGGCGTGCTTATCGGTTCGCCAGGGGACTCTCCTCGGGCGCCCCCCACCCCACCCCCCACCCCTGCGCGCTCCTCCGGATCGGCCGCCCACTCGCTCGACCGCTCGCCCCACTGCCTGTCGGCCTGAGCATCCATCGGACTGACAGCTCACCAGCTCGCCTGCTCGCCCAACAGCTCGAACGGGCAACCGCTTCCCTTCGCCCACCTGGTCGCCCGACTGCTTTTCTGCCTTCTCGCGTACCTCGTCATCCGCTCTCCGATCTGGCCGCATTCTCGCCCCACTCGTCCATAAGGTCGCCTGTTCTCCCGCTCTCCCTGCTCTTCACCCGCCTAGTCGTCCGTCAGGTCGCCTGTCGGGTCGCCTGTTGTTCCTCCTCCCTGCCCTTGCTCCCTGCCTTGTGCTGTTACAACAGCACATACTATCACGCATCATTTCTAAATTTGCAATTATCGAAAATTTAGAGTTCAACGAAAATGAGATCCGCATCATTCTTTTAAACGTCTCTTCATACATGCGTGGAAATATGTGAAGACAACATTTAGAGTGAAATTGAGGATTTTTTCTTATAAATTGCGTGAATTTCAAGTACAAATTACATGCAAACTACTCGTTTCTTCAAAACATTTTATATGACATTTTTTAAAGAGCTGATCTTTATAAGAGACTTTGTATAAGCCAAACAACTCTCTTCAATTTTGTAGTTTCGAAATTTTAACTTTTTGAAATTTTCGAAAATACGGAGAATTTTCCTAAAATTGCGTATTTTTTACTATCGCTTAATACATATGAGAAAAAGTTAAATAAAAAATGTACGGCCGCTTTTGAGAAAAAATGTTTAAAAAACTGCCTATAATTCGCAAAAGAATACAAGAAAACTACTCGTATTAACAAAAAATTCAACATGACCTTATTACAAGATTTGTCTTTAAAGAACAGATTTCATTGAGGAAAAATCTTGATAACTTATAAGAATACTCGAAAATTAAAAATATGCACCTTTGCCAGGGATTTCTACAAATATGAAATATTTTTTTCAGGTGTCATTTACGCTATCCAAAACCAAGTTTAACAAAGTGGTGCTAAAGTAGCACGTACTTTCTCGCACATAATCTATGCGACATATTTCCGCAATTGCTGCCCACATTAACACATCTCAGTTATCACTTGTAAAACTCATTACAAATCGTATAACAAATAGTACGAAAACTAATGTTTTTAAAGCTAATATATCGACACAAATTCAACAATTAAATTCGTATTTTTGCCTTTAAAAAATTGGAACTGGAAATTGGAAGTCACTGCTGTCTACAATACGTTGCGGCCAGAGCGGTGTTGTCATAGCATCAATTTAATTGCAACTAATAATTGTAAATTAATTAAGTAAATTATTATTCTAAAATTTAATCTATTGCAAATGTATATTGGACCATATAAAACTCTTAAATAAATTGTAATTAAAGTTAAAACAAAAGTCGGTAACACCGCGCGCATATCCATCAGGATAATTCTTACAAATTAGAATGGTCTGTAAGCCCTGAATGAAACGTTCAAAGTAAAAAATATTCCAAATTAATTACCTCTATATTACTTCGCTCTTCGAGCAAATGAATGCAAGAAAGTATTTTCTTCCTCACAATATTCTCAGGATTCTCAGGATTGTGGTCCAGGATTTATTTATAGACAGTCGGTTTTCAATTTTTTTACATTTAAATATAAAACTTTTTTAACCAACGTTTTCAGGGCTCTTCCGGTCTCACTTTCAAGGTTTACTGAAATATATGTAACATTTAAAATTATAAAATTTGTATAACTTTATAAAATTATAAAGAAAAACTAATAATCACAATGTATCTAAACACAAAGAGTTAAATGAAACATATTTAGATAAATCATTGTTGTCTAGACTATACATAAAATGCTCCAAGTACAGGCAATGCCTTACCTTCATTATGTGTAAAGCATAATCAAACAATATAAAGTACCCAAAGTAGTTTATATTGTTATTTTGGGTACTTAGGTACTTTGGGTACTTAGGTACTTATTAAAGTACCCAAAGTAGGCCATGTCAAAGAGGAAAAATTCTTATTAAATTGTAAAATATTTAAAATATATTTCCATTGTTGGACAATGTGAATTACGGCCCAGAATAGTCCACGTTACCAACGCGACTGAGTGTATGGTCTGCCAGGTGGGGAAAGAACGATGTCATTGACGTGGAAAGGCACCGAAAGGGAGGGGGCGGGGGATTACCAATATACTTTGATCACCAGTGGAGATTTGGGCAGTTAACAAACTAATTTTGTATTTGGGTGTTAATTCTCATTATTAAGTTATTATAAAACATTTGATATTTGGTTGCTCTCCACCATAGTATTCATAGATTTATTTAATTTAATATAGATATTCTCCGAAGTTATTTTCGGGAAATATCTATCTTCATCATCTAAAATTTCAACATTGTCGAAATCTATTTTCACTATTTTCATCAATCCGATGTTTGAAAGGGAAGTTTGTTTATTTTTCGTCTCCCTGATACTATTTTAATTCTCCCTAAGTTTTGTTGCAAGTTTTATTTTTGTTTGGCCTACGTATTTGAGTTCACAATTTTAAATGAAATTTCGTAGACAATTAGGTAGCTATCTTCGGAGAAAACCTATATTAAATTAAATAAATCTATGAATGCTATGGTTAGAGGGCAACCAAATATAAAAAGCATTTTTTTCTAGCAAGTTGTCACTACGGGATTTATCTCTTGGGAATGTAGCAAGTCGGTTGGCAATCGCGGTGATTAGAGTTTCAAAAGCTAAATGCGTTGCAAATTGCCGTAAAGATCGCTCCACTGTACATGCGTTAACAGATTAATCGCTCCATTTCCACGTGGTGACTTAGTATAACGCAGTCATTTAAGTGATCACACAGCCGCTTTCGGAATGCTAAGACGGCTGCTCACTCATATTCATTGAATTAAAAATGTTTGAGAAACCAAAATGTAATGCATAATGTAAATTTAATATTTTTCTTCAAATTTGTAGTTTCACATTAAAATTACTATATTTAAAAAAATAGCATGCTTATTTATATTTACATTATACAGATATAAACAGTATGCGATAACTAGAGATGCTAAAACAGCACGTACTTTCTCGTCATTAGTAAAGGTTATTTAAAACTATTTATACCACAAATTCTCTTCATAGTAACACATCATTTTTTGGAAAACTCATTGGAAATCATAGGACACTTCGTGCAAAAATTAAATAATTTCAAGCAATAATTTTTTTATACAAAACTTTAAACGAAAAAGCGCGAGAAAATCTTTATTTCTGGCATTGAATTCACTGTATAAGATATGCAATGTATTCACGAACATATAGTAGTAACATATAATAGCTATTATTAAACACTAAGGTATTGTAATATTCTAGAAATATATAAAATTATTAGTTTACATTACCGCGAACAAAATATAGCCATCATTGTTGCTTCTGTTATCGTGCGGCCTTAAACAATGATTTACAACAACCAAGCAATGACCGCTCATCTATTTTTTTCACATTTAACACAATTAAAGCATGCAATTTAAAATGAATAACAGAAATATAATATAAGTATAATAAATAACAATAATAAAATTAAATATGAAATAATAAACAAATTTTAACTTACGTAGCCCAAATAACTGTGTAATTTGGGCAATTGGGCAAATAACACTAGACGAATTAACTCTGTTTATGCTCACCAAAGCGAAAATAGAAGGTAAGCATTTTTTCCTTCCAAAAAGCAGATCACATTGCGAAAATAGATTTCATTTTTAAGATTAACTGATCTGAAGTAGTTTACTTTTTATAGACTGAGAGAATAACCATTGAAATTGGAAAATTCATTACAAGGAGGTAAAAATCAGCACAAAAATTGGTGGGCTGCCCTAGAAGTTTCTCCAGAAGAAGAATTTTAGTAGGCTGTTTATCTGATCGACAGACTTTCTTGGCTTCTCTGACCTATATCTCGCAAATGCTGGAGTAGTACCTTAAGAAATGAGATACGGACCACGCGAAATATATTCTTCCTCATCCTCTCCCCTTACACACTCACACACACACTTACATATAGTACACGTCCACTCACGCCGAGAGCTTAGACTTCGTCACGGCCGCGACGGTGTTCTGCCGGGGGAGATAGCCGGAGAGCACAGCATGTCGATGTATAGGTTGGCGCCGGAACTCACACTCCAGAGAGAAAGGAATACCGTCACCTCCAGGGACGTGACTAAATTCCTTGCCCGTGATTACAGTCCGAACTATTTAATACGCTTGAAAACATGAAACACTCAGTTGATGGAGGATCGACCTCGCAGTTGAACCTCACAGACTTTGAGACTGACCACTGACGCTATGAAAGTCCCAACCACGAGGGAATTACTACCGTAACTAGTAGTGCTAAAACGCACTTACTTTCTCGCCCGTACTTCATGCAAAATTACGCGAAAGTATTTAAATTTTCGAAAAATTGTACATGAACTTATTTTAAAATCTATCTTAAAGAGCAAATTTAATTTAGTCAAAAAATCTCTATCTTCTTAGTTGTATTTGCAGGAAGACGCTGAACAAATTTTGAATTTTTGCAATTTTCGAAGAATTTAAACGTTCTTAACACTATCCAACACAAAACAATAAAAAACGATGGATCTATTTTTTATTTGGAAAATGTCCCAGGAGCTTCATGTAAAGTACCCCCAAAATTAAAATATCGGTTTCAAATCCAAGGGGCCGCGACATCAGCCAAATCGATTGAGGAAAAGCAATTTTGGAGAAAGTCGATTGGGGAAGAACAATTTGGAGAAAATCGGCTGAAAGGTTTAGTCACTAGCGTTGTTCGGACACGGACAGACGGACGGACAGTCAGACGGACGGACGGACGGACAGACGTTTTGTCGTCTTTCGATTTTTCGATATTACTCGCGCCACATTTCTTGACCGATGGGTTGAAGAAATGCAGGTAGAATGGGGGTATTAGTAACGAAATCGGACACTAGATTTTAAGAAGAAATACCAATCTCTGAAGAATCAGTTACACCTTCGCAACTTTCTCAATAATTTGCGTTTTAACTTTCTTCGGAGTTCCATGTATCCACTATGATAGATCTTCACCTGCTTCGGTTATTTCTTTAGATTTCTTGGAGAAAATCACGGACAGAAGTTCTCGTAGTCCAAAGAAAATAGTTTCTATTTCGCGCCAGAGAAGATGTGCTTGCTGCGAGCTGTTGCCTTCAACCGTTTATTGTGCGAGAGAGGGGGAAGCAAGATCATCGGTCAAGAAACGTTGCGAGATTAATATCAAGGACCCACAAAACATGGATTCTGGCTACACCACGTTTTATAGGATTTCCCCCCATAAATATAGCAACTAGATTTATCCACTTTTTCGTTACCAGGGGTCTGTAATAAAGAGTTTTTCTTCCAAAAATGCACCGTTTTTTCGCTCAGCATTACGTAACAACTTCCTCTCTACTGTAGCAAGTCAACATGGCATAGAAATTGTGTACTCAGAAGATATTCTTGTGTGGACACGGCCACCTTGGACTGATGTTGTGTTGAGCACCAAGGCAACATAAAACTACCATATGAATGAAGAATCAACAAGCAGACGTAAGTTGGAAGTCCCAAAGTACAGGCGAGAGGTGGATGTATTGAAAAAGAAACGGTAAGTGGAAGTTATGTTGAAAGAAAACGATTTATAGTCTGGTGATTTGGACGGACGTGTGGAGTAGAGAGTGGAGATTGTTCAAATATGAAAGACTGAATATTGAAATTGGAAATACGAAGTGGACACGTTGGAGAGTTGGAAGCTTCAGACTATAGAAGTGAAATAATGTGCGGATGTGAACAGGGGTTTGATATGCGGAAGTACAAATGAACCGAGATAGAGAATTGTTAAATTCTATGAAGTTTCTTTTTTTTCTTTTCTATTTCTTTATGTTCATCTTCTTTTTTTGGTTGTTAACAAATATTATTGTCTTATTTTGGAAGCTCGGAAACTCTTTGTTTGTAAACATAATTGAACGGTAAGTTGCCACCTTTCAGATCTGCGGTGTTTGCCATTGAATCATCGGTCCTCATAAATCAACGGATGTTTCTATTTCTTTTAATAACGGACCTGATTCACTAAAGGGAAAAAATAGAACCATCACAGTACTGGGTAAGCGGTAGCGAGAAAGCAAATGTAGGCGCGTCAGCGGATTGCCAGTCGAGTTGGCGCTATCAGCGCCAGCGGCTGCCATCTCCACGGCCGCGTTGCCGCGCCGCGCTGCGCCGCGCCGCCTCATACATAAACGGATGTTTCTATTTCTTTTAATAATGGACCTGATTCACTAAAGGGAAAAAACAGAACCTTCACACTACTGCGTAAGCGGTAGCGAGAAAGCAAATGTAGGCGCGTCAGCGGATTGCCAGTCGAGTTGGCGATATCAGCGCCAGCGGCTGCCATCTCCACGGCCGCGTTGCCGCGCCGCGCCGCACCGCCTCATACATAAACGGATGTTTCTATTTCTTTTAATAATGGACCTGATTCATTAAAGGGAAAAAATAGAACCATCACAGTACTGGGTAAGCGGTAGCGAGAAAGCAAATGTAGGCGCGTCATCGGATTGCCAGCCGAGTTGGCACTATCAGCGCCAGCGGCTGCCATCTCCACGGCCGCGTTGCCGCGCCGCGCTGCGCCGCGCCGCCTCATACATAAACGGATGTTTCTATTTCTTTTATTAATGGACCTGATTCACTAAAGGGAAAAAATAGAACCATCACAGTACTGGGTAAGCGGTAGCGAGAAAGCAAATGTAGGCGCATCAGCAGATTGCCAGTCGAGTTGGCGCTATCAGCGCCAGCGGCTGCCATCTCCACGGCCCGCGTTGCCGCGCCGCGCTGCGCCGCGCCGCCTCATACATAAACGGATGTTTCTATTTCTTTTAATAATGGACCTGATTCACTAAAGGGAAAAAACAGAACCTTCACACTACTGCGTAAGCGGTAGCGAGAAAGCAAATGTAGGCGCGTCAGCGGATTGCCAGTCGAGTTGGCGCTATCAGCGCCAGCGGCTGCCATCTCCACGGCGGCGTTGCCGCGCCGCGCTGCGCCGCGCCGCCTCATACATAAACGGATGTTTCTATTTCTTTTAATAATGGACCTGATTCACTAAAGGGAAAAAATAGAACCATCACAGTACTGGGTAAGCGGTAGCGAGAAAGCAAATGTAGGCGCGTCATCGGATTGCCAGCCGAGTTGGCGCTATCAGCGCCAGCGGCTGCCATCTCCACGGCCGCGTTGCCGCGCCGCGCTGCGCCGCGCCGCCTCATACATAAACGGATGTTTCTATTTCTTTTAATAATGGACCTGATTCACTAAAGGGAAAAAACAGAACCTTCACACTACTGCGTAAGCGGTAGCGAGAAAGCAAATGTAGGCGCGTCATCGGATTGCCAGCCGAGTTGGCGCTATCAGCGCCAGCGGCTGCCATCTCCACGGCCGCGTTGCCGCGCCGCGCCTCACCGCCTCATACATAAACGGATGTTTCTATTTCTTTTAATAATGGACCTGATTCATTAAAGGGAAAAAATAGAACCATCACAGTACTGGGTAAGCGGTAGCGAGAAAGCAAATGTAGGCGCGTCATCGGATTGCCAGCCGAGTTGGCGCTATCAGCGCCAGCGGCTGCCATCTCCACGGCCGCGTTGCCGCGCCGCGCTGCGCCGCGCCGCCTCATACATAAACGGATGTTTCTATTTCTTTTAATAATGGACCTGATTCACTAATGGGAAAAAATAGAACCATCACAGTACTGGGTAAGCGGTTAGCGAGAAAGCAAATGTAGGCGCGTCATCGGATTGCCAGCCGAGTTGGCGCTATCAGCGGCAGTGACTGCCATCTCCACGGCCGCGTTGCCGCGCCGCGCCGCCTCATACATAAACGGATGTTTCTATTTCTTTTAATAATGGACCTGATTCACTAAAGGGAAAAAACAGAACCTTCACACTACTGCGTAAGCGGTAGCGAGAAAGCAAATGTAGGCGCGTCAGCGGATTGCCAGTCGAGTTGGCGCTATCAGCGCCAGCGGCTGCCATCTCCACGGCCGCGTTGCCGCGCCGCGCTGCACCGCGCCGCCTCATACATAAACGGATGTTTCTATTTCTTTTAATAATGGACCTGATTCACTAAAGGGAAAAAATAGAACCATCACAGTACTGCGTAAGCGGTAGCGAGAAAGCAAATGTAGGCGCATCAGCAGATTGCCAGTCGAGTTGGCGCTATCAGCGCCAGCGGCTGCCATCTCCACGGCGGCGTTGCCGCGCCGCGCTGCGCCGCGCCGCCTCATACATAAACGGATGTTTCTATTTCTTTTAATAATGGACCTGATTCACTAAAGGGAAAAAACAGAACCTTCACACTACTGCGTAAGCGGTAGCGAGAAAGCAAATGTAGGCGCGTCAGCGGATTGCCAGTCGAGTTGGCGCTATCAGCGCCAGCGGCTGCCATCTCCACGGCCGCGTTGCCGCGCCGCGCTGCGCCGCGCCGCCTCATACATAAACGGATGTTTCTATTTCTTTTAATAATGGACCTGATTCACTAAAGGGAAAAAACAGAACCTTCACACTACTGCGTAAGCGGTAGCGAGAAAGCAAATGTAGGCGCGTCAGCGGATTGCCAGTCGAGTTGGCGCTATCAGCGCCAGCGGCTGCCATCTCCACGGCCGCGTTGCCGCGCCGCGCCGCTCCAGGCCGGCCGCTGGTGGCGCAGCGCCGGATCGATGCGTCGAACGTTTCGGTCGCGGCCCATGATGAATGGAGGCCGCTTCCGGACTCGTTCAGCCGGCGATGAATGGAGCTCTTTCGCAGAGCTGACTGCAGGCAGCGCCACTGCCAACTGTCGCCTCGCGCCGCGCAGTGGCCCAAATGGCTCCGAAAGCGCGCGCCCGCGCCGTATTTCCTATTTGCGAGCGAGCGTTTTAGACGGCGAGCCTCGAAATATGGAAAATAATGAAAATAAAGAAGCACGCGGAGCCGTTAATTTTGTTTTCAATGTTTATTTTCATGACCTTAGATCCCCATAAAGAATGTGCTTCGTTCTATTTAGTTACGCAAATTTAGAAATAGTCGTGAAGAGTTCGATTTAGGAACGCTCAATTTTTTAAAATATATTTTGTTATCTCGCAAATAAGGAGTGAATTGAAGCGTTATACTCAGATGTTGACGTTTGAGAGCGGTTGGAGGTATTTTGAGAAAGGAAACACGTGTCGATGCTCAAGCATTTAACATTTAGAGTCAAGTCAATTCACTTTATAAGTATGCACGAATACACTTTCATATCGTACAATTAAATAAGCTGAAAGTGCGATATCCCTATTGTCACTTTCCTCGAATTGCGCCTGAGAATGCGGTGTATCAATTGGTGTAAGATTCTAGAACAGTGGAGTGAAGGTCTGCTACTGGCACGCCTCGCGGCACCGTGCCATGCCACAAGCTTCTCTGCGTCACTAGCGACAGGAAAGGAAACAGTAACCCCGACGTTTTACAATAGTGATGGCGCTGTCTCTTGCGGGTTATGAACTGCAGGGAGAAGCGGTTTCGTCGTGGCACTCGTGTCACGGACTGCCGCTCGTGGCATCGACCTTGACAACACTGTTCTAGAAGACCAAACACTTTTGACACCTTTTCCGCGTCTTCAGCCCATTGCGGGCGAATGCTGTGCGCGTGCCTCACTGCTTTATTTCAATACGAGAATTGCAGGAGTATTTGACTTTCTCTGTGCACCTGCCACACGTGGCTTGGCGTTTGCGAAACGCAAAATGAGAATGGCGATTCTTTAAATAAACCTAACAATTTATTTATCAAATCAGATTCTTTATAGAAATGTAGACGCCGAAGCCAGGAGTATATTTTATATCATTTGCTTCATCTGATTTGAAGGGTAATTGTAGGAGAATTTATTTTTATTTAGATTTCTCTTTCATACCAAAAGCGCGGGCAAGGGATCGTACAAAATGTTACTAATGAAAACTCACAAATTTAGCGTTGGTGTGTCAGTGAGCTGGCAAGGTGGAAAATAGTGTTCCACCTCCAAATAACAGTAGATTGAGTTTCTATTTTCTAATAATATTAGTAAGTAAAAATATTGACTGGATTCATCAGCCTTAGCAAAACCAAAGATTAGGTCTTATGCATTACCAAAGAGGCAAGTCTCCGGACCCCACAGATTAAAATAATATTTTAAAGAATGATTAGACAATTTTGCTAAATTAATATATTGAATCATCATATAATTTACTTATTAACTCATTTAAACAAAAACATGGTACAGTCTTACATTTTACAATTTAGAAACAAACTTTAGCAACAACATTTGCATTTAACCCAAATGACAAAACTTAATACATTTTCGTATCTAGAAAAGCTGAAATATTTTTATACAAATAGCTATATTTATATTACACGAAGGTTTAAAAATCTGCAATTATTTCTATAATGTATTCTAAATTTTCTATTTTTGAGTAAAATAGAACCTATTTTTAACCTCGGCTAATAACTGTAATAACTTAAACTTTCACAAAGACTTGTAACAAATTACATTATTTTGAGCAGCTGTCACATCACAAACACTGACGATTTTTTTTAAAATGTATTTCTTCCTGTTCGACAATCAATACTGTCGATGATTTTCGACTTCCTTCAACACTGTCAATTACTGAAACCTAAAAAGACAACAACAGGTAAGATATAATCGTGGGTTTCTGAACCCACCCCCTGATAATGATACATTTAACAATCAATATTGGGTAAGTATGCGGAAGAAGTATGGTGCTCGCCATCACATCACTAGTGAAATAGACTTCGTGTGACCCGTTACGAAACGTCGTACAGAGAACTCTGGATAAAAATTTTGGAAAAGGCATATACAGGAATGCTAAAGTCTTGCGTCCTAAGCAGCTGTACGTACAGTATTTGAGTTGTAAAAGGGATAAATAAAAAAATAACTGAAACTCCACGAATTGTAATTTTTCTATTGTCAGTTACGAAACACTTCAAAATGCCTTTACCATGTCGTATTGCAGACATACCTGGCAAGTGCCACGACACATTAATATTTCCTGGGACAGAAAAGTTAACTTGAGGAGTACAGACTGCCACATACGTTTTCGTACCAAGCATTTTCATCTTCTCTTGGGTGCGAAGTGGGTTTTCGATTTTTCCCCATCCTCTTCGCAGCGCCTTACCCGTTAACTGGTGAAGTGCCATCAAACTTCTCTTACCGGTTACGTGCGGTCTGTGAGACCCCAAAAGGTTTAGGCAAATTACTTTCGGTGTTCCATTTCATGTTAACATGACAATTATTTCACGTTAACAATGCTGTAATAAACAAGAAAATAAAAGGATTTGTTGTTTATATAAAAAGAGAATTTAATGTAATTATTTCTTTCTCGAGTAAATTTCTGGCTATAATTTATTCCATACTGTCAATACAATAAATTAGCTCAAGAACTGGTAGATTGGTTTGAAATATTATTCACTACATTAAAAACCTTCATTTAAATACGATAATGCATTTTTTCACGAAAATTATCCATTAACAAAAAAATTGCAATGCACATTAACTGTGGGGGAAAATTCCAAATATTGGTGATATGAGGTCTGCGAGACCGCTCCGAAACTTCAACTGGCCCTCAAAGACGAACGGTTGTCACTGGATCCGCTGTCCCGCGCGTGAGTGTAGTTTAAAAAGAGATAGTAAGGTACTGTAAAGGAAAACGTATTCCCACGTACCAGAAAGGAGGACTACGTGTTTATTTTCCCTTAGCCGTCTCAGAGACCGCACGTCACCAGTTAAGGGTTAAAGACTTATCGTGGCATCTTGCGGTTCCTTCCGCTTCCCTGGGAACATTTCTAATGAAGAGCACTCTCGCGCTTCTCTGTACCATTGCATATTTGCCTATGGCTCTTCTCGGTACTTGTACCAATGTAGGGAGACTTCCTCAAATGCACATCCAGATGTTTAGAAACTACAGAAGAAGTGACGACGTACTTGGGCTCATCCGCTTCCAAACCCTCTCAGACGAGTCTGAATCACATGACAATATTCTTTTTAACGTGCTACTGTCTACATTACTAATTTTCAATGCGCGCAGCAATGAAAAGAAAACTGTGAAGCCTCCAGCCTTGTGAGATGTGTGTGGTTTCGTTCGATTCCCAGACATTGAATAAAACTCCAAAAACAATGAAACGAATGAAAAATGCTAATACTTCATTGTGTTAATTCTGTCTATTCTCGCACTGCGCGTACCGACTGGATTCTCATAGCGCGTCATTGCTTACGACAGAGCTGACACAATATTACAGCAAGTCTTCAAAGAAGCGGGCCCCCTCCATTAAATATTTGCTACTCACTGGAGGCGTTAGTGAACAGCAACTGTTTTGGTATTTTTCATAAACTACGAGTATAAGGAACTTTCATACTGTGTAATCTTTACTATACTATGGCAGTATTTTGGCCACTGTTTTCATTAAAATATGTAATTTTTTCACTGTTGAAAGAAAGTATTTTATTTGTTGTTCGTGAGCAGTGTGCGTGATAATTTTTGAAAACCATTTTGTGTGGGTTTTTCAGCATCACGTTTGCTGCTGCAGGCCATTATTTAAGAATAGTAATTTGATAAAACTAATAATAAAACAAAAAAGGAACTTTTGGATGCATACAAAGTCTGTAATATGAGTTACCAATCTATTTATCTCCATATAATTGACAGTATTCGTTTCCACAAAAAGTTACTTGCATATAGAAATATAACAACATCAAACTTTATAATGAACAATCTCCGCCAAACTAAATAACTTAACAGAAAATGTAGAAGAAAGTATTTACAGATAATTTCAACTAATCCAATTGTTTTTTTTATTCTGTAATATTATTGATGGAAGGGGAGAATCAGGGATCCGTTGTAGTTCTAAGCTGCTCTAGTTCAAGCTTTCAGATAAAATGCAGTTATACAATACATCGCTTTTTCATACTTTCTTTCATTTGAGTAGGCACAGTGTTTTTCTTAAAATGAACTATCATAGCACACAATTTAGCATTATTACTTCGTATTTCTAACCGTGCGTCGCTCATAGAAACGTATGGAGGTTTTCTCATAACAATGGCGTCCTCTCTTATAAATTTAATATATGCAGAATTTCTATGGGTTTGTTCTTCATAATATTGCGGTGTTTTCCGGAAATGGCACGCACAGCTGCAGTCAATACTACCGAGAGACAATGTCCTTGCGTTTGGGGTACGACCCTCTTTAGCCTCCTTAGTATGCATATGGTCCACATTCGGACGGCAGGCCTCGCGAATAGCGCTTGGCCGTACACATAGGAACTCCTTAAAGGAGATGCTGCCCGAGGAACGTCTTTAAGCAGTGGAATGAAGCATTTTTACACTTAACTGCAATCTCTAATTTATATAAATAATTTCACTAAAATCACATGTCATAAAAACAACAAAAACTTCGACGAAGAAAATTTATATTTATTTTCTTGAAAAAGACTTGAGAGGTTATCGTAGTTTCCTTGAAATATTTTCAAAAAACGTTTTCTCTACGATATTTTCTCTGGAACCTCCCAATTAGTGATCAATAGGTATTTTTGTTAAACGTGCTTAAAAATGAGAACCTGACACTTTTTGTACTGATTCTTTAGACTACGATGTATGTTGCGCTAAGCAGGTCAGTTAACTAAGACAAAATACCAGCGATTAAATAGTTTTAAAAAAAGTCTCAGAGCTTGGCCGAAACGGTTTATCAAATGACAAGGAAACTATAATTAATGCAAATTAACGTTAAAATTAAAAACATGCTTTTGATTTACTCAGCATTTAAAAACATTTTCAAGGGTACCAACTGTTTGTCTCTCTATTTGTGGAAAAGAAGAACGCTTCTGCAGAAAGATTCCTTGAGAACACAATGAGTTTCTCACTAGATTCATTTTCCACATTCCGAAGAAGACGTCCTTACATCCAATCTGCCGGCATTCCTTTGTGAATCAATATACTAGAGGGTAAATGTTGGCAGTCACATATCCCTATATAATGTTTCTGCTGAAATATATTTTATTGTTCACTAATTCTAATCTTTTTTAAAATTATTTGTCTCAAATATTAAATTTCGAAAATTTTGAAAATTTAGAAAAACATACAGGCTACAAATAATAGAAAACAGGATAGATATAACTAGCATATTAAAGTTTACTACTAACATTTACTACTACTTAAAATTTATTACTAGGATTATTGCTAGGATATTAATGTCCAGCAGAAATATGCCAGTGAACTGATATCATTCTGTTTTTTTTTAATATTCAAAAAATGGCAGGAGTTTCATGCACATTTAATTTGTAATTTACGTTCATTTAAACAACTTTCATGGAGTACTTACGTGTTAGTGTTAAGAAAATTACGTATTATTGCAGTATTGTTTATAATAAATGTTAAGAAGAGAAGAGTTCGTTAAATTATTTGATTCATAAAAAATACTTTTACATGAAAGTACTTGAATTGGAGGTCGTCAGAAAAAAATTGTATATTTGAAAACAAGAAATATTTTTATTTAAATTGTTAAAAGAAAATATGGAATTAGACTTCGATAGTGATTATATCAAACACTTGTTACGTACAGCAAATTATGTTTGAAAACAATATTACGATCGTGAAAAATGTATATCTATTACCAACAAAGAACAGGCAATAGACAGTATCTGAAAGAGTGAACAAACTAAGTAATCGCCAAGGAAATACAATTGAATTCTCATACAATCTCCTCAAGGAAGAAGGAGAATTCTTGACGTATCTGGCGCGTGGATCTAAACGTCCGAGGGCCTCGTTGCTGTCACATCAGCTGCCAAGCGACCGGTCGCCGCGCGTTCAAAAGTCGGCCGGCGCGGCGCGTGGTTCCTCCCCAACGGCTCCGGGGCGGGCGAGCGCTCCGCGGAGCACTTTGTCTGCGTCCGGAGCGAGTGACAGCCGGAGCGCGTTGCGGTCGCGAGGAAGTATCATTAAAGGGAACGCGAAGCTCATTTGCCCCGCTGTGTGTGCAGTCTTCGATCGAATCTCCGCGGCGACAGTAATTAATGTCTGAACAAACACGCGATAGGGAGCGCTCAAGGCAACAGAGCTGACTACAGCAACCGCCCGCACAATAGCCCTCGGAAACACTTCTGCGGAAAACGATTTATCTTGCTTCTTGTAAGCGAGCAGCTGCAAGAAAATTAAAGCATTAACGAGTAGTAACCTAGAAAACAAAACGAATATTAGGTGACACTTCAAATAAAAATTAAGCGTACCAATAAACAATTGCATTCACGCATTCTTCACCGTCACTACGCCTGACATCAAATTTATTGCCCTGGGATCTAGAAAGCTGGAACTTGTGCTGTAAAATTCTCCCTCATTTAATGAATCTGGGAAATAAAAAAAAACTGTTATTGGAGAAATTTTATTACCGTAAACTTTATGTGAACTTTTAGGAGAAGCATAACCACCGGAAGTCTATCAAGCAGTTTAATGATGTCCATAAACGAATACGTGCACGACTTAAAGATGAGTGCGTGTACGTGTGAATGTTGTGAACTATATGACTTTGGCGTTTTAGAGGCAGATTAATCCAATTATTGCCAGATAGCGGTGTTCCCAGGCCTAGGTCCTGCTTTTATGTATTATCCATACCAGAAGACATGTGGCGTGTATGACGGATCACCGTATCTAGCTTATTTGACCTGGTTGGGCTTTCTTTCGGCTCACAGATGTAGAAACTGAGACGATATATTTCATCACGCCTCTATATAAAGCCACGGCTTCATTTTGGCCCCAGCCGGGAATCAATCAAACCTGGTACCGCCTAACAGGAAGCTAGCATGCACCACCCAAGGGGGAAGGCTCCACTATATATACTTATTTTTATTTCTTGGCGCGTGGGGGCGTGTCATCACGATCTCACGGTATTTCGCATCGTTTTCGATCGTGCCACTAGGAGTCGCATGATCACGACTGTTTTGGCAGGACTGTCACGACAGTGCTGACGATCATGCGACTCCTAGAGGCGCAACCGAGAACGACGCTAAATACCGTGAGATTTTCCACCGTGATGACACGCCCCCACGCGCCAAGAAATAAAAAATCAAGTATAATACAGTAAAATTTTGTAATTCAAATAATGCTCTATAATGCAAGTAATACTGTATACAAGAAAATTAACTTCTAAAAAATCGAATGCCTTCTGAAGCACAATTTGTTGTTTGAAGTAAGTAGTCCACGATTTGAAAGTTTGTTAAAAGAGTTAAAGAATTTTCAGTTAAATAAATGCTAAATTTTTCAATTTACGCTTTTTTTTAATTAAAGGTTTTTTTGAAGTGAAACGGAGTATGCAGAGAAAGTGAATATAATTGTCAGCTAAACAGTTGCAAAGAGAATCATTCTATATTCCACGGGGAAAATGGTCCGTTTGGTAGTAACATTGTGTAAGGAGTGATATTTGAAAATGACTCTTCATGGAATATTAGTTTGAGAAAATTATCTCTCTGTTGGAGAAACTTACTGAAGTTCGAGAAATGGAAACAGTTTGAAAGCAAACGAAACCTTTATACGCTATGCTGTTTCGATTATTTGTTTCAGGAGTGAAAAAAGATATTGACAAAATTGTAATCCCATTCTACTACTTTTGAACTTCAAAAAAGGAGTCACAAAGCCTGCTATACTGATGTTTGGTATAACTCCCTTCAATACCTCCAAAAATTAAATCCATCTCGTAACTTCAGAAAGTATATTTATAACTCTTCGAGCAAATGCCTGGTTACCACAAAACACACAGGCGTTTTTCGGTTTATAGAGCAAACGCGAGCCCAGGTGTAATTCCCATCCGACTTTACGGCTTATTAGGGCCTCCTTATGCGCCGGGAGCGCAAGACCGGAATCCCAGCCATAATTAGCAATTAGCCGAGCAGGGAGTAGGGAAGGCATTAGAGGCCAACGAGGACGAAGTGCGCGCTCTCGCCGCCGCGCCCCGCCCGGCACGCGCCACGCCACGCCTTGGAGCGTCGCTCGCGTGTGTACGCGCAAGGTTAGCGGTACCCTTAAAGCAGTGATGCCACCACAGGGAGTCAGTGCAACGGGAAGCACGAAATCACCTCTACAAGCAATCGCCCTGCCACAAGTGACCAATAGATGTTACCCTGAACGCTTTTACGCTTTGCATATAAAATACGATTAGGAGGGATTGAGATAAATTGAAGTTCGTCGTTGTTTTCTTCCAAGTTAGAAATTAGTGATTCCACAAAGTTAGAAAACGGGGGGGCGGGTACTGCTAATAGTTTTCTTTCCCGAGGCTAGCTGCGCTGAAAAGTTCGTGTCATACCACCGTGCCACGATGCGTGCCAATGCCACCCACCAGTGGTAGTACGTGAAGTCACTGCCTTAAAGCATATGTTGCCACCGTCACCCCACCCCCTCAAAAGCCTCCAATTACGTGTTCCCTTTCGCCCTCTCTTGAATCCTCACCCTCACACTCGCTTTGCCACTGTGACTTCCGCCACTGTGTTCATGCACCTCGATGCGTCTTCACCTTCATCTGGTTTCATTTTCTCCGCCATCTCCGCTCACTCTTTTCCATCCTTGCCACCGCTCTTTCCCCGATGACGTGCACTTCCATTTAGCCCGAACAGCGCCTTCATTCTGCTCTCGTCACCGTCCTCTGCCTTGCTGTCGTCCTCGATGTCCCTTAGCTTTGTCTCACCTTTGCCCACGTAGTGGCCCCTTCGTCCATCTTTACCTTTGCACGCGGCCAGCTTCTTGGTGCCCGGCCACGCTCTTATCATAAGGGGAGGGGGCAGCTGGGGCAGCTTGCTCCAGACGCCGACTTAATTCAGGTTTCGAGGTTTTGTATTCAAAAGAAATAAAAAAAATGCATTCATCTCTAATCCAAGTGTGACGCTGCAAGTTATTTCTGAAGAATGGAGGAATAAATTCTGTTTATTAATTGGGGAGGAGAGAAAGTTTTGTTTGAAATGAGGGGCCCTCGAGGATCAATGCTTCAGGCCCCTAGTTTCTTCTTAGCGCCTCTGCTTACCACTACTTCGTGACCTTCCCCACACCACTCTGCTCTCGTCTCCGACCTCCCCTTCGCCGTCATCCTCGATACACCTTTTTCTTCAGTTGGTCACTTCTCTCCGCTAATCCCGCCGCGATCCCTACTAAGTTCGCATCCTCACTATTGTCTCATTCATTTGCGCATATAGACTCCGTCCTCACCTCTGCGTCGTGTTGGTCCCACTCCTTAGTTCTTCCTTCGTTACCATCCTGTCCTTCACCCACCTCTTTTTCACACCCTCACGCTCCCTCAATTTCTCCTCTCCCCCGCTTACATTACGTTTATGCCCCGCTACTTTATTCCCGCTGATTTTTTATTGGTTAATCGATTGATTGAGGTTTCCAGATACGTTAACTACTATGATGATTGGTCTTGGTATACTTAAAATTTTATCTCGGGAGGTGGTAGGATTCCTTTCCCACTGGGTGGTAATATCTACATGTCGGCCGGAACAAGCTCTAACGTATCGACTGGTCTCCTGTCACATGCTTTTAAATACGTGTGTAAGACACACATAGAAGAAGAGTGATCAAGGAAGAGGATCGTGCGTGGGCCGGTTGTTAGGAAACTGCTTCTGCATTCAGCTGGAATTGATCACAGAAACCACAAAATTACCGATCAGAACAGTTGGGTGCGAGAATTCTTCACACGGCGTCTTAATACTACCTATCTATCTAGCTAGTGTCAAAGATTCGAGCCCGTCCAGACTTGAACCCTAAAACCTTCAGGTCGAAGTTGCTGCAGAGTCCGCGGCGATGCCAGCTCTGAGCTACACAGTAGATTTGTCAAGGTCGATGCCCGTAGCACGGGTGCCACGACAAAATCGCGCCTCCACGCAGTTCTTTACCCGCTACCAGAGACAACGCCATCCCTATATTAAAACAGCGGGGTTACTGCTACTCGTAGTAGTTTCCTGTCCCGATGCTAGATGCGCAGAGAAGCTCGTGGCATTACGGTGCCTCGACGCGCGCCACTGCTACCAGTAGAAGACCTCGACACCACTAATCTAGCTAGTGTCAAAAATTCGGGCCCGTCCAGACTTGAACCCTAAAACCTTCAGGTCGAAGTTGCTGCAGAGGCCGCGGCAATGCTAGCTCTGAGCTGAACCCATACGGTCTTCCCAATCGTCTGCTCTTCCTACTCGTCTCGCCTCTGCCCTCGCCGCCTCGCCAGACGCTTCCTCCGCCAGGCACCGCCCGGCGCGACGCCTAACTTCGTTGCCTCTGCCTCCGCTCGCGCGCCGCCTCTCAGGGCGAGGCGCGTTTGCTTTGAGAACCTAAGCCGAGGTGCGACGCGAGAATCAAAGGCACGTACCACCCATTTGGCACGGAAAATCTTTGGAATAGTATTAACGAGATGAAATCTTGGGAAGAAGATGGAGGATTTGGAATTGCACTCAAAAAAAGAATAAACTTGAATTTTTGAAAAAAAGAAACGTCATTCTCGTAGACAAAATTGGTAATCATTTGTTTATTAAAAGATAAATAAAAGAAATAAAATAAAAAATCAAGTCATGCATCCCAAGTAATCGTTTTGTCCAAATATTGATTCATTTCTACATACCGTAAAGTTAGGATGTAATGTACTTTCCAATAAAGGATTACGAAAATGTTGAGCTACGTACTTATACAATTAGGTGGAAATCTTTGAAACATAAACTTTTATGGTTTTTAAGTAAGCATGTTTTCCTGCATTCAAAAATTCTGAAATCTTCTCAAAACAACGTTTGGATGGTAGTAACGGTAAACAATTTAGCAATTTGGTAAAAAATTGTTCAACAAAAGTGAATTCCACGATTGGTAAGACCCTTTGTTGATTTTATTATTTTAATATTTCAAAAAATATGGCAAGAAAAAAATGTAGCAAGAATAAGTTCTAAAGAAGGAATTAAATTGAAACTGATTATTTGGCTTTCATTCTCTCGTAATATTATATTTAATTAAAAATAATATGGATAAAACATCTTATTATATAACGTAACATTTTATATTTCTGAATACCGCATCCGTTGCGCTGCATAGAACCATTTTATCATTTCATGCTAATCTCCTATTGGCACACTCGATGGCTACCGGCAACGCTTTCCTTAGCCGTTACAGCAATGGACCCGACGTCAGCACTGTCATCACATCTTCTGCAGGTAGCTTTGTTGATCCTGTCAACGTAAACGCCACGGTCGTTTCACTTCAACAGAAGCCGTTACCTTGGCCGCCGCCCCCAACACGACCGTTCTCCTAACCCCAGCGCCGTCACAAGCCCCGCCTGCCCCCCTCCTGCTCCGGCCCCGCCCACCACCTGAGAGTATGCTCAGCGGCACCTGTCGCCGTGAGGGGAATGCCTCCCTCGTGACCCCGCCGCCAGGGGTGCAAAAAGCGGGCTCCAGGTCGCCCGCCGCCCTCTCATTCAGGAAATTTGCTGGTAGAAGCTCTACTAATATTGGCTAGGCGAGATTCTGTCTGTCATGGATCAAAAACATAAAATTAACTTTCTAATCGTTGCCGTATTTGGTGACATCGTTATGTCTGCACGAATTTCCTTTCTTTCTTTTCAAAAAACAGAAAGTATTTTTTTCTCGTTAATCGCTTTGAGAATTCTAATGTATCATTGACGATGTTTGAAAAACTTTGAGTAAATCTTTCAACATATTGTAATAAACATTTCTTTAAAAAGCATTATATACATTAAAAATGGAAATGTGTAACATATATCATTTAGTTGGAGTATTGACACTATTATGTTTAAATACTTTTTACTGAATTATGTACTACCCCTTTGGCGTAGATTGAGTGATTGTAAATGTTGACACAGCGCATTGGTTTGCTCAATGCACTTGCGGTAAGTCGTCATCTGTAGCCCATTACAAAGGCATCTCAAATGGGTCGCTCAAAAGTCCAAGCACATATGAAGGTTTGAATTTTAAATTCAAAAACTCATAATGACCTATTGAAAATCTGTTGTGTCGACTTTTTAATTCCCTTAAAGACTCTAGTAATTTGTTTTGAAATAGTTTTTTTAAGAAAAAGTACTGAATATGTTCCTAATACTACTGATGTTTTCCATATAAAATCATGTTTTAATATTTCTATTACATGTCAAAATTTAGTTTTTGGGACACAAAGAACCAGTTTTAAAAGTTTGTGAACTTGCAGTTTTGATGTTTTAAGGGTTGGCTGAACAATTTTAAGTTTTGAGCTGTAAGTTTCCCAGTTTACATTGTCAACTGACTATTCTATTTGACTTACTTTAAAAAGAGTCATATCTCTTCTAACAAGATCTTCAAGAATTTACTTTTAATCTTTCATTAGGGAAGAGAATTAAAACCGGAAAAAGAATCATTATTCTGAATGTAGTATCACGAGTGCGGCTATTAAATAGCAAGATCCCCTCCTCGGTTAACACGCTGCATTACAATGGACGTGCAAGACAAAATTTGTATTTGGTAATTAAAAACACATTTGGTCAGATACTCATTTTAAACATATTTGTTCTCTCTTTCTATAAATGAAGCCTATAAATGAAGGACACTTTCTTCATACAATTTTACCATACAAATCAGACCAGTTCAATTCAGTTTTTCCATACTAATAATCTCAAACACTCATATCAGAGAACTAATATTTTTAACCGCCTATTAACGTCAACAAAACATATAAATTAACATATGCCCCATTTTTCTTAATTAAATAATGCCTACATTACTTATATAGGTATAATAAAAACAAAAATATTTTTCTATAGTATGTGGTGGTTTGTTTTAATTCAAACAGCAGCTAGAGGAAAAAAGAAAATTTACGACTTGCAATCATAATGTAAATTGCAGAATGGATTAACTAATTGCTCGTTTAAGTCCTACGACCATTTGTATTAAGTCATTAAATTATTTCTAATCAGTTCGATCCACTGTTTGTAGACCCCTGCTCCGGGTCAATGTTTTGCAGGCGTAACGGCTCGTCGTTCGTCTTTGGTGCCACTTGCCAAGAGCGCCGGCTTAAGTGCTTCCTTCAAGATTGGCTTAAGCGTCCTCTTCAGTTCCGAAGAACGGCACAGCTTTCAGACAATAAAGGTGACCTGTCACTTGTATTGAAGACTGCTGATTTCCTTTCAATTAAAAAGGAGAGAGTAAAAATGTCTAATCGATTAGAAAACTACTCTCTAATTCTCGTAAATATAAAAAAGTTTCGTTAACTTAATATTAATGAACTTTGAAACAATATTATGTACAATAATAACCAATTTAATACAATTTATTGACCTACATTTGTAAGTATAGATTGAAAAATTATCAAAATCTTAATATTGATTGATGTTATAGAAATAAATGTAATATTAAATGAGTATTGAGTTTCAACTTTTGTGCCATATTTGTTCATTTTGAAAATATTTGTTGAATATCATCACACATTTCGAGATTGCAAATTTATATGTTCTTTTAATAAGAGAGTTACTGTTTTATTTCGCTATAAAATTAATATCTATTAAGTAATATGAAATTAACAGAATGAATTCGCTTTTACTGACTCTTAAGAGTCAGACAGGAGATTTAGAAAATTTACTTTCTCTTCAAAATATCACTCATTACGAACTTCAAACCAAACATTTCAAGTGGACAGAATGCTTGTGAATATACGGAGATGTGCGAGGGATGAACTCTTAGTACACGTTCCTAATTTAATACACGTATTGCACATAACTCCGAATCTCGCGTGTCGAATTTTAAAACATTTAATGACGTATTTTGTGATCAACAAAACTCCTGGTTTAAATTTGGCACGAGTATGTCTAGTCCCCAGTACACCTCATTTTATAATTAGTTCTCAACTGAAACCATAAGGCAAGATTTACAATTAACACGTTTCCAACAAATACGCCTAGCACTTCGTAAGCTACCTGCCGTTTAATAACTAGAAGCATTTCGCTTGGCAACTCTTCAATTCCTACAAGAGTTCCTCCTGCAGGAGTTCCGGCGCAACATTTCCATTCGCAGCGCTCCCTGGCGTTCTGTTCCAACTCGGCTCCGCTTGTACTCGCAGCGGCAGAACTTGAGGCCTCGCGCCGCGCCGCGCCGCGCCGCGCCGCGCCGCGCCAGCGCGATGCGCCGTGTTCCCCCGCGGGAACGGCTTCTTGCCGTGCGCTCCAACCTGCCTCCGGGCACTTCTTGCGCCCTTTAGGGCCGCGCCGTGCCGCCCGCCCTACGCCGCTTTATCGTGACCTCCCGCCCTCCGCCCCTCGCTCTAGGACCATATTGTTGGTGACACCCTTGTTTGATGCTATCTCGTTACGGACTCCGGCGGCGCCGCCGAGGTCGTTGGAGGGGAGGGACCGCGATTTTGAGCGTTCGGTGTTGGAACTCGAGTCAGCTAGAGAGGGGTTGGTGTCGTTTCAATTGCTGAGGGAATCTCGTTTGAGAAGCAGAAGTCAAAAGTTTTGTCTTCTCTTTTTGGAGTCCGAGATGGAAGAAAAAATGCGACAGGCTCGAGTTGTTTGTCTACACCGTCCATTGCATTATAAGAAAACACTATTTCTAAATCAGTCATATACTCTCTGGGAAAGCGGTTCAGAGGCTTATGTGTGGACATAGGGTGTTTTTGGGCGGAATTGTAACCGTGATAAAGTAAAGTAATGTTCCCTTAGGATGTATAATATTTTTATTACATTATTCATGTGGTTTATGAATATTTTAAATTAACTTTTCCTCTGAGACATTGCCTACTATCCGAACACCACGGCCTTGTGGCGCCATACTTCTCTTTTCATAAGAATTTCTTTAACCGGCTGATCTATTTTTAATGCAATTTGTTTGTATTACATGCATTCGTTATGAACTGAAGAACCATAAACTTATTACAATGGAAAGATTTATTAAGTTTAGAGTTTATGCCACGTATTCAAAACCAGTTTGACTCCTTTGGAGTGTTTCTTACAATTCTTCAAAGTAACGTTTTGTTTACGTATATGTTTACAGATGAATGAAGAAAATATATTTGAAACATCTTTTCTTTAAATAGTACTTTAATTGACCTTTTGTTTGTAGCTAACGGATTTCCTTTAGTATTCTCCAACTGATTGTTTGATATAATTTGATCAATGCTGCATTTTGTGTGATATTACGAAAGCTTTGCAATACAATCATTCCCTATTCATGTTTGTGGTCATTTGATACTGTATTTTTTCACAATTTTAATATTTATTTAATACATATTAATTTTTGGAAGTATTGTGCACAATATAAAAACGTGAAATTAAAGCATTCTTTACAAATCACACAGTCTAATATTAAACAAAGACTATTAATGTTTTGAAAATTCTAAAATCTGACAAATGTTACCATATCTTATGCAATCGTATTCTATTAATTATTATCTTCAAAATATTTATAGAAACAGTTGTGTGAAAATTATAATGGAAAACATCTCATAATACACTCATGTGTCAAATGTCATGGGATAGCAATATGAAAATATGCAGATCGCAGTAATAACGCGTACAAAATGTATAAAAGGGTATTGGCAGACCTTTCCCTTTGTACTCAATGTGATTAATGTGAAATGGTTTCTGACGTGATTATGGTGCATGACGGGAATTAAGAGACTGAACGCGGAATGTTGGAACTAGATGCATGGTACATTGAAATAGTTAGGAAACTCAATATTCGAGATCTGCAGTGTCAAGAGTTTCAATAGAGGTTTCATATTCCAGAAGCTTCAGCCAAATCGATTGGGGAATATAAATTTGAAGAAAATTGGCTGAACGATTTTCTGACGGATGGACAGAAAGACAGACCGGCAGACGGACAGACAGTTGTTTTGCCGTCAATCGAGTTTTCGGTATCAAGAATCAACAAAACATAGATTGTGGCTACACCACGAGTTAGAGGATTTTTTTCTGTGTGAAAATGTGAAAACTGCTTGCAACTGGTTGCCTCCAACAAATATTTCACATATATTGACTTGCATTATGAGCACCCTCATCCCGGAGTGATGAGGTGCACGGACTGTACACTTTACTACTACGTCATACCAAAACATTTAGAAAATTACGCGTTCTCCGGAGTGAAGGTTTATGAGTTTTTTTATTCCGATGAGGCTAGCAAAATAATTTTTCCATTTCGTTTACAAACTAATCATATATGCTTACGATTATTGTATTTTGAACACATAAATTTATAGACTTTTTAAACTTTTTTCTAACGAATATTATGATAAGATCGTTTAGATCTTAAAATTACAAAGTAATCACTTAATGGTCAAAAAGGAACCTCCAAGAAAATAGAAATGTAAGTCGGTACATTTTTTATTCCCACCATATTTTTCCAGAACCACTGAAACATATACCGAATCATTACAATAATGGAAACACATTATTTTCTTTGAGAATTTCAACACGGTTATCTTCACCCTTCAATAAGTATGCTCTTACTAGAAGTCATTGTGACTACGCACCGCAGGAGTTTGATGTTCCGCGTTCTGTGCTGAGAGTTCAAGACGTCAGTTATCTTCCGAATCCTTTACCCTCCTAGTGCTTTCTTAGGCAGGGATACTAAGCTCACACAGATTGTAGTTTAAGTCTTCAGATAATACCGCGACTGAGAGGATGCAATAGTTGCGGGACAGTTTACTCAAACTTTGCGAACCTGTTACCGGTCTCTCAATTTTCAGCAGGAGTAGATATACCATTTTTCCACATTCTCCATGCGACTGTTTTTATAAATACGTATAACTTTCGTAAATACTTAGGGTTGAGTTGTGAAAGTTCTGAAAAATAAAATGTTAGGTATGGCTTAGTCTTTTTTATCTCTAGATTCAATCATCGGTTTTTTTGCACCAAGACTAATGTGGGGCTGCCCTAAGATATGCGTTGGTGTACTTTGTAATGTTAAAATACGGCATAAATAACTCAGTTTGATGTTGAATGTCATTATTATTATATTATTATTATATTATTATTTGTCTGATATTAGGCGAATTTGCGCTTTATGTTATTTAAATAAGCATCTAGCGCAAATCCACTTACACGTTTAATATAAACTTATCTTGGCTGCTACGTAGAAAATCTGAAGATGATAGCTAAGCCATCGAAAGCTGCGTCTCTAGTAAAAAAAAAACTTTGTGCAGGCTGAAGACGTGAACCTAAGTTGCATGAGGAGTTTGGGAGAAGTCGCGTCGAAAGTAGTCTCCGCGCGAGGCGCGACCACTCGAGCTCCTCCCCTCCCGCTCCTCTGCTTCCTCCCACGTGCCACGGCTTGTACTGCCCAGTCCGCCCCTCCCGTTCTCTCCCGCCCCACCCCGCGCTTTGCCGCTCCTTTCTTTCACCTCCAAGCTTCGGCACGCGCAACAGTCGAAGGTAGAAGCGAGCTACGAAGGTATATTGTACTAGAAAACCCCGGCTGACGTTGTTCTGCCCTTCATCTCCCTCTTTCCTCTCCTTTCTCCGTTTCTCACTGTCTCTCCCGCCCTCTCACACCGTGTCCCTGTCGGTCTCCGTGTGTCTCTGTCTCTCTCATTCACATTTATTTGCAGATTCTGTACGTCTCTGAACAGGTGAAGTAATATCGGGGAGCGCCGGACGAGCAAAAATGTAATAAAATGTTCAAGAAGCACTCATCCTGTAGATTACGGTGTGAGAAACGTTTCTTTGAGGCATTTGGTCTCAGAATTTTAGTTTTTAAGGCCTTAAAACGCATCGTTTAGGTTTTATTTAACGATATAGTTTCAAAATGCTGCCGAGTGCGTAGCGGATTGCATATGACGTGAATATTTTGTTTTGTTCTACAGCGCCATGTAGTGGAGTTACAACAGAATTAACAGCACATAAACCTTCTGGGAGAAAACATACGTTGATGTGCCAACTTTCATGGAGATCGGTCATACGGTGTCCAAGTTTACCTTATACATATACCAACATCCATTTATATGTATTATTGTTTGTTATGCACTAGGATCCATCCATCTGATCGGTGATTACTACAAATGCTTCGCTTCCATTAGAGGCAATTACGTGAAATATTTTAATATTTTATGACAAGGAATTCATTCAAAGAGATGTAGGAAGGCCCAGAAGGAAGTGGACACCGGAACAGGTTCTTGAACCTAACCCTTGAAGTGCAGAAGAAGAAGAAGGAATTCATTCTAGAAATATGTCGTATTAATGAAAATGTGTCGACGCAGTTGGGAAACGCTGGAAAAAGTGGATAGAGCTGGCCTCGCTGTTGGCACGTGATACGCTGCGTAAGTCACGTTCTTGGAATTGTCAAACCAATAGAAACCGGAAATTTTTGGTACTCAGTACAGGGACTTGCAGGCCCCCTATAACATGGAGCTTGTAATAACCTTCAAGAGTCGCAGCGGTTTCATGATTAATTGATTGTTCGTGATTCCGGGCGCGTCAACTATTTTAGTCATTAGTCTCGTAAGTGTAGTGCGTGTTTTGCCCCGGGAGATGGTGGTGATTTTTCCCCGCTGGATGGTCAGATTCGGCGCCGACCTACCGTCGAATAGTTTTTCGGGTAGGTCGGGGTTTTCCCCTAACTAAGTATCTCCCACCTAGCGGGGCACCGCCCCAGCCGGGACAATGCTCTAACCTCCCGACCGGTCTCCCGGCATGTATGGTAATGTAGTGCATGTTAGTGTAAGTGTGTGCTAAGGGGTCAGGATAGGACAAGGAAGAGGAAAAAAGATCGCGCGCGGTCCGTGGCCCGTTTGTTAGGGTACTGCTCCGGTATTCGCCTGATGTTGATCGGAGGTTTCATGATTATCTGCGGGCAAGCATGACGTCGACATTTGTGGCGGACACGCGACTTCTCTGTGGTGGTCTGGGAGTTGTGGATCATGCAAACAACGATGAAAATATTGAATCTAACGAAACATTTCTTTTCTCCAGTGTTCTTCTTTCAAAATGTACAAAGCAAACAAACACCGGAAATTAGCCGCTGTTTAGAGATGTCTGAAGATATTTTTTCAAAGAACAGTAGGATATATTGCAGAACTCACGCATTTTATTTTCTTTTTAAATTAGTTAATAGTTTTGCCTATAAGAAATACCTATTCATTTTATGATTACGGGTTTTGTTCGTAGGATTGAGGAGTCTTCAACAGGGATGCCAATGTTACAAAATATATTATAATGGGAATATCACATAAAGTCAAGTGATTAATTCAATGTCTTCACTCCCAGGGATAGACTTAAAAGTGAGTATTCTCATCAGATTAAAAATAAATGTTCAATTGCAGGTTTCTGGAGTGTAACGGAATGAAATATAATTAATAAGAAAGTGTCTTGGCGTCAATAAACACAATAGTACTTATTATAGATATGATCAATCTCATTCAAATCACCTACGTGGCTTGCTTAAAGAAAGGCTTGGAACGACCTAGTACTGACTAGGGCTAGAACTACTTCTCACGTATCACACTGGTTACGATCTGAACACTTACGGCGGACGAAAAGCCTCTGTTGCCCTGCGGACTGAGGGGAGGGAGACGCGGGATCCGTTCGCAAACGATTGCAATGTCTCGATTCCCGTTAACCTCTGTTTTGCGGAAACGATTACTGACGTTCCTTGGGTTACTACCTGTCCCTCGCTACATTCGAACAAGTTTGAACAACAAGAATGAACTAAATTTCATATCAGAGTCTCAGATTTTAATCAGTCCCAGAGATTTCATCCGCTTTTTACATACAGAAAAAATATTTGATATGTCTTGCTTTTAACTTCTTTAGTTGCCAAAAAGAAAAAAAAATGCATGTAACATATTGGGGTGAAGTAGTGCAATCTATGAAATTTCTTGTGAATCGAAATTAACTCTCTCTTATTCTACACTGCTTTTGTTAATAAATAATATTTTCATGTCAATATAATAATTTTCTTTCTTTGTTTTCAGGTAACACAAATGTTATTCTCGCTTATGTTGCGTCATCTAAGAAATGAATTGACTAGAGGCAAGTAACAGTTCTTTTTTAACACTACATTCTCTTTTATAATTTTCAAAATATAAAGAGCCATATGTTTTCGTTTTTTATATTTCTACCACTTTTCAACATTAATTAGTACGTTCGAAAATATGTTAAGAAAATGTACAATCATATTTATAGAATGTAATTTCTACGGTTTGAACATTATTATATTCCAAATGCAAATGTTTTTTTTTATTTTTGTGTTGTCACAAAATACTTTTTCAAGAGACTTGAGAGAAAAAATATTCATGAAAGAATAGCGAGGAGACTATTCATATCTCGATTTTACTCCGTCCCTTTTTTCACACGGGGAATCCAATTAGCAGATTCTGTTTCCGAGAATTAATTAGCTAGTCCCGCGTTCTCTGGAAGTCTTGTGGAAGGGGCAGAGCCGTGACGGGAGGGGAGCCTCGTTGCAGTGGCTCTCCTTACAGCAGTCGATGGCCGAGCTGTCGGAGTCAACAATATTGCTTTCGAAACGCATTCAAAACTGTTTGCCGATCTACACCAGGTACCCCTTTAAACTATTAACAAAACACGCTTTCCAATTATTTGTGGGACAATATTTCAGCTACACATTCAGAATCTTTTTAATTTTTTGAATCACCAGGGAAATATCGCGGTCAATAATTTGAAGGTAGTGTAAAGAGAAATACGGAGCAAAAACGATTTTTCAAGAGCAAAAGAATGGAAATATATTAACAATAAAGGAACAAATTAAACAAAAGACATTTTCATTTTTACTTTCTCGCCCTCACGAAGGTACCTCGTAAGAAGAGAATGTTGTATAATCGTGCGCCAGAAAATGGCAAGTTTCGTGAGATAATCTCTCATTTCCGGGCTCTGGAAACGAAAAAGTGGATACATCTTATTGTTATATTTTTAAAACATCCTCCAACACGTGGTCGTAGCCAGAATCCATGTTTTGTTGGTTCTTGATATCGAAAAATCTATCGATTGAATCGGCGAAACGTCCGTCTGCGGTCAACGCTAGCGCCAAAGTCTTTCAGCCGATTTTCTTCAAAATTGATATTCCCCAATCGATCATAATGAACTTGTTGCTTTGGGAGTTTCAATCGTATGATTTTTGAGGGTAGTACTTCAGACGTTGTCTCAAAACATTTTCAAAATTTTCTCAAAAAACGGCACCAAATGTTTTGTTCAAATTTTGTCTTTGGATAGCGTAAAGAACGATTAAGAGAATGGTGGTAGTCTCATGTTCGTTGAAATAACAAATTTTCTGAAAATTGAACTAGTTGTGCTACAGAATGGCACAGACTTTCCCGTATTAGTTTTCTATTTCCTTGGGTCTTCGCTAGCTATTCGGAATTGCCACAAACTCTTATCAGCTGGCGTCTATCACCGCCAAAAGTTCATTTTTTTGTCATTTTCTTAATTTTTCGGCTTCCTATTGTAGAACGGAAACATTAATTTTAGAATACTAAAGAACACCAAATCCTAATCCAAAATAGCAATTTTCTTTTAAAAATTATGTGCCGTTAAGTGAAAATGGCGTTTTAGCGCTAGTAAAGATGCAAAATTTGAAGCTCATTTTCACAGAAAATGTTTGAGTTTTCAAAATACTTTATTTGAAGTTGTTTGAAGCACTTATACTCACAAATATAATAATGTTTGCAAATTACTGGTAATGTGCATATTAAAGATGTGAGAGATCTTTCAAAAAAATTACCATTATGTAATTTTTGAAAAAACAAAAAAAACTCAAAGTAAACTTTACGCTATACTAAAGAGTGTAATTAGAACCATCCGTTACAAAAGTTTCAAGAAAAAAAGTGCAGCCATATATAAGAAAATGGCGTTTCAGCGTTTCTGAAAATACAAACTTTGAGCTACTTTTCACAGAAAACGGTTGTGTTTTCCAGAAACTTTACTTGACATTATTTAAATCGCATGTACTCGTATGAATAATAATGTGAACGAATTGCCGCTAATGTAAATATTATCGACGTGAGAAACATGTGAAAAAATTTACATTTTTGTAATTTTTGAAAAAACCAACCTATAGACCTAATATGTCTTTTATGTCATCTGATAGAGTACATTTACCACCTATCCCTACCAAAGGTTTAAAGAAAAAATAGGGAGCCGTTTTTGAGAAAATCGTGGCTTTTGTAATATTTTTAAATTGCACTAAAATTTTGAAGAACATTTACATGACCTTAAAGAAAGAACTCACTATGAAGAAAAAATTTGATTTGAAGGAAAAATCTCTATCATCAATTTTCTAGTTTCAGAAAGACGCCGTAAAAATTTTAAACTTTTGCAATTTTCAAAAATTCAGTTATCCGTGAAAATCGGACCTATGCCATGTAAATACGTGTACTCTAATGTAATACGTACTGTATTTATACAAGAAATTTAAAGAAAAAATTTGGAGTCGTTATCGAGAAAATTTTGAAAATCCCGGGGGACTTCATATAAAGTACCCCCAAATTTTGAAGAATATTTTTCAAAATCTCAAAGCTTTGACTAGAACCAGATCGATCGGGGAATATCCATTTTGGAAGAAATCATACGTATGGTTAGGCGCTAGCAGTGTTCACAGACGGACAGACGGACGGACAGACGGACGTACAGACGGACGTACAGACGGACGTTTTCCTTTCAATTGGGTTTTCGGTATCAAGAACCTAGAAAACAGGGTTTCTGGCTACACCACGTGTTAGGGATTTTTTTTCTTAATTTAGCAACTGGTTTTATCCACTTTTTCCTTTTCACGGCCCGGCAATTAATTTTTTTCCGCCGAAAATTGGCCATTTTTCGCGCAGCATTACATAACTTTCTCTATACTACGTATATCACTCCGTGTATACGGGAAGTAAAAAGTGCAATTTTTCTTACAAACATAATATTGAAGATAAATACTTTTTCCATACTGAAATATGTTCCTTAAAAATGGATCTTTAAATAAGCTAATGTTGAATTGTTCGGAGATTTGAAGGAGTTTTCGTGTAATTTGACGCGAAATATTGACAATTAATTTTTTTCTGAACAATCACTGCAATTTTTTCTTTATTTTTTTCCAGAAATAGAGGAAGGGACATTTGAAAGAATGGAGTGGATCTCATTTTCGTTGCACTCTTTGAATTTTTCGACAATTGCAAATTTAGAAATAACGCGATAAAATCTGTGCTGTTGTAGCACCACTAGTTTGAGATGGTTGAAATATTTTATTTGTTTCATGAATTATAAGAGAGTATTTTTTTATTTTTATTTGTTCTTGAGAAATGTGCTGTGCTAATGTTTGGAAAACCGTTTTGTACGATTTAGCAGCATTTTTGCTGCTGCTCTCCACTTGACTAAATTACTATACGTTCAGTTTACTAATTAATCTAATTCGTTCCTCACTACATGCCTTCGAATTCAGTTCGCAATGCAAATGGCATGTGACTTACGAAAGGTCTGCGTTTATTGCGTCGGCACTACAGCGTGCAAGGTGAGCTTAGGAACGTAATAGATGTCCATATCGGCTCAGAATGCCTACGCTCCGAATGACATCTTGCTTATCATCTTGAGTTAATGTTGACAAAATAACGTACTAATTATTCAATAATCGTGTACCTTTCCGAACTTACTTAAGTATCATTCACAGTACCGTATTCTGCTTGCAACGCTAGGCTACATCGAGACTGCCATGGACTTGGAAGAATCTGCAAAGTGACAAGTACAACGGGGATACCGAAGACCAATGAGTGTCATTGCCGCCATTACACCTCTAAATGCACTGGTAAAAGCAGCAGAGCTTACTCCAATATCAACTCTGAGGACACCCGATCATGGCGACTGAGAACGAAACATTAATACTAGCAATTCCTCTCCCGGTTTATTAGCTTACTATTACAAATAATCTTTCAAAAATACACGAAAGAGAAACTTTTATATTAAATAGTAGAATGTATGCATATCTGTATCTATTACTCCCATCAACAGAAGTAGAACGATAATTATGACACCTATGTATTCTGATAAGCCAGAAAACCTCACAGGATTTTGTGTAGGAAAATCATCATCAAGCAGTGTAGTTACGATGGGATTATATGCATATAGACCAGTTGAAGCTATAAATAATGTACTTTGTTAAGACTACCCATCAACAAATATAGTATTCAATAATTGACGTAAGAACGCTGTTCATTTTGAAAAGCATGGCCCCTGAGTACATGTAATGCAGAAAGTGTTGAGACGGCATTGGAAGCCGTGATCATGCGGAAATGTTGAAATAATCTTTCTTTCATCAGAACCCAACCAGAAAGGTATGAATTTTATTTCAGTCGAAGCTGGGTATAATTCAATGTTAAGGAAGTGGAAACTTGTAATAAATTATGATGATTTTTGCATCGGATAGTGTTATAATTAATGGCTATCATTTGAACGTGCATTATAATTTACAACTTGTAATTTAAATGAAAATATAATCTGCATCAAGGGAATTAAGCTAGAATATATTTGTAATTGGTTATGATTTTAAAAAGTAGATTGAAATGAGATAGTCGCGAATAGGTGCTTCATCCAAGACACAGGAAGGACCAGTTGCAATCGCCAATTAAGTAGATATAGGAAATTAGTAGGAGATTATTGAATAAGTCAACATTCTGGGGACATTTGTAAACTTCTCCCGCTGTTACAATAACACAATTGGAAGGACATCAACGACAGCATTCATAAAATATATTCACCCTGAATACTGCCGAGAAAACAAGACGGCAGACTTATGTGCACGTAAGCTTACGAACTTTGCTAAAAAAGCATACGGAACTTTAATGACTTACATATGAAAAGTTATTCACATTATTCATGAGCTCAATACAAAGTTTAAATAAATATTAAATTCTTATTGTTGAAAAGAAAAAGGTGTAATAATTTAGTAGTTGCCTTCAATTCAATAGTTTGATCCACAGAACTCCCACGAATCGTAATTCTGTATGAAGTTACACGACCACATGCAGCAGGTAAGACTAGAAATGTAAGTCAAACCCACGTTTGGATTTGAAAGTGAAGTTAGTATAATAATATTTCAATAATTTCTGAGCATAGTAGTAAAACAAAAAAAATAATTTCATCGTTAATATCAGTAGGAAAAGTAGGAATTTTATAAATAGCCGCCCATCTTAACGTAAGTTCTAAATGAAAGCTAATTAATATTGAATAATCATGCATACTTCAAATGGCAGGCCCAATATGGGGCCCCGACGAAATTGGTTAATAATTAAAATAAGTGGATTATCTTAATATTTTATGCCTTATTTTATAAGTCTTTATCGCCTCATAATTTTAAATTTTGTTGGTTAGACAGGCTCATTAATGAATATGATATTATCTGCGAACGTTTTCTTGAACCCTCATTTTGCTAAATGTAAGAGAAGTTGGGGTTTGACTGATTTGATGACAGAATTATATCCAAACTGCAGCTCATTATCGGTGCGAAATAGTTTCTATTGAAAGGAAGCTAACATTCTTGGCTATCAGAGTTCGTTAATCATGGCCGTTGCTATTATAAATTCTTTATTCAACTAATGTTAGTAAAGTGGTGAAATGCATTCGGGACTCAAGAAACCGTGCGTGAATAATAAATTTAGTGTGAATATTCTGATACCAAGAAACCCCATTGATTTCGCAGCTCAGATATTGAGAGATTGTTTATCCGCGCAACACATCTTTATAAGTCATTAAAAGGGCATTCAGTGTTTGATGTTTTCTCAATTGCCTTCTAATAAAAAATTAAGGAACAATATTGTGACTCACGAAATTTCAGCAAAAAAACACGCAAGAATTACAACCATACAAATCAATCTAAGAAGACATGCTATATAGCATTTGAGTAAATTCCTCTAACGTACGTGTGTGTGCAGTTCCGTCTCTCACGGCTAGACCACTTCCCGTGCAGCAATAGAGACATATGAGGTGTCATTGAACACGTATCGGTCCCCTGATGGGGAACTGATAATTTGTTTTCCGATCCGATCATATAATTCCAAGAAATTGACAAAAACGTGTTTTTTCGTGTTTAGGTGCTGCGATCTTTGTATGACGGGAATTAATCCAACGCCACCTAAATAGAGTATGCAGGTGGTTTTGATTAAACCCCATTATTCCGTGGTTATTTTCAGTCCACGACACCATGATTTCTTCCAACACTGATTTTTGACAAACGAGCAAAAAATAAATATCGGCCGACAGAATGTAGGTGTAAATTGTGAAGTCTTTTCAGTTGTAATGTGTTAATTATTACATGTGTATTTTGTATACAGAATTTCCAAATTGCCTTGGAACATTAAATTTAAAGAATATGAAGTGAATACGGAGGAAACAAGAACTGTAAATTCTAAACAAAACATTTTTCAAGCATGCAAAAATCTATTTTCAATGTAATGTGACTTACAACTTATACATATAAACATTCAAAATAGTAACCTTTCATATATGTTATATATATTTGCCTTCAGAACAAAAATCAGACTGAGTTTGTGGAGTTTTAAAATCTTAAAATAGGGGAAAAAATATGGAAGTGTTAAGCAACTCAGGGGAATCAAATGTAGTTGTAGAAGAATTTTCCGAACTAATTGAGAATGATCTTATATTAACATTACATAATAACGCAGAACAGCTTACAAATGATCATTTATGTTCATATTAGAAAACAAGACGTAAAAATTATAGCTCTGCTGTCACATCATTCATGTACTTGTAAGTATTTTTTACAGCGATTATAATTTTGAAATTGCAATATTACCAGTTCATATCCCTTTTATAATTAATATACAAGGCGAGTGTTGGGAATTTTTGAACGGAAGTATAACATTAACAGCTACTACGATTTATTGGTAAGTCCAATGCCAGATACTCCAAGAACATATTTGAACAAAGCTACACATGAAGGAAATGAAGTATGAAAGAAATTTTCAACACATAAATATACATTTAAAATAATGTACAGCGTCGGCGACGCCACATTCAACTAGTACTTCTTATTGGTAATAATATTTGCATTTTTTTTCTTTGCAAAAAGATTATATAATCTTGCTCTTTGCTTATATTTGTTTTCTTGCTTGTCTTTTGTCTTTCGTTTGCATATGTTTCAATATCTAAATAAAGAGAAAGTATTTGTTATATTAAAATTACTGTACTTTATATTTACATAGTTTATATTTTATTCCATTTGCGTAGTTGTCTTAGTAAATCTCACACGTGCGTCCAAAATTCTCAGACAAATTAACTCCTCGCATTGCGAGTCGTGAATTCATCTGAATAATTTCAAAAGTATTCTTAAGATTTCCAGTGACTATTCCACTCGTAAAAATAAAGCAAATAGTGTTTAAATATACAATATGCTCCGATCAGGGTGGTGTATGTCAAAAACTCTATCGCCTTTTCTATGCGATTTTTTTACCTCTCCTACCTACTGGCCTATCATAAGCTCCGATTCATGTATCATAGGAGGCGGTATGTATCAACCGCTCTGTGCAATAACCCGCGTAGAATGTTTAATATAACCTCTTTTATTTTAACATAGTTTTGAGTTATTTTCAATAGTATATATGACGAGATTTGGTGACGCGTCTGACGACCAAATCAATTAAATAATACGTGAAACTACAGAAAACACGAAGAATAGAAAGTATTTTTGAAATGAATGTTTATATGCGTTTATCTTATTATGCGTTTATATGAAACATCCATCATACTTTTCAAGTCAAAGTGCAATTCGTTACGTCTCCGTGAAATTCTCTTTCTTTAGAGACCTCATTTATAAATATAGGTTTCGTGAGAAAGCCGCAAAAGATACCTATAACTCAGTAGTATACACAAGATGCCAGTAAATCAGCAATGAAGCCCTACCTGAAAATCAATGTGCAACATCATTCGGTAATTATAAATAAATTAACAGACACATTCAACATCAAACACATCTGTTTCAAAATCCAACACGATTGTGAATGAAAATAAAGAAATTCCTTCAGCATTTAGTTTTAAAAAGTGCGTGTTTAAAAATGAATTTTTCATTGAAACAATTTTGTTTGTTACTTTAAATGTTATTTTTTGTTAGATCAAAAGTTTGTTACTTTAAAGCAAAATAAATACGCATTTCATGTCATCGACTGTATATTCATTTGTTTATCACGATTTTGATTACGCACTGTTTAATCCTAGCCCGTCTGCTACATTAGCAGATGGCCATGGTAGAACTAGCGAAATATGAAAGGTAACTGAATAAAGTACATTAACGTAATATTAATATTTGGCACATTTTGGAACTCTGCTGGACGTAATTTCATTCGTGGAATAGTAAATACCACTCGTGCTTTGGAAATTCTCAAATAAATTCCCTCCTCGCTTCGCGAGTCGGGAATTTATCGACAATTTCCAAAGCACTCGCTGGTATTACCTGTGATAAGTTTCCCAACTAACTTGTTTATCAGATAGCAAAGATCTTCTAGGAATAAAGTACTGTGCAATTGCAAATTTGTAACTGTCAACTTCATTCTTTAAGTTTCTTGATTCGTTAGCTTTTTGCATCCCTTCCCTTGCGATACAAAATCTCCGATACTCTTGTGTGAAGATTGTTACAAGTCCTTTACGAGAGAGTGTTCTCATTTCTGCCCTTTGAAAAGCAAATTGTTCATTTTACTTGTGACCACTGGCGCTACGTGATGATGATGGACATCCTTTGATGTAAACATTCTGCACATATCAGCGATGAAGGTTAGAGACTGACCTTCCTTTGCAGGCCAGTAGAATCAGAGAACATAAAGCAACTCTGTTCATTTCGCAAATACAAGGTTACAATTTACAAACCAGTATAAAATATACCCTGTATTTTACTGTATTTATCTTGATTGCGTAAAATAAAAGTATAAAACCAACTTCTCACAGTGATTATTACTTTCATGATATCAGTAAAGCGTTATATTTAAAATGTTGGGAATCGTTATAATGTCATACTAATCCAATAATATTAATAAGGTAAGGAATCGTAACTCAGTACCCGTCATACCAGAGATGACGCGACAAACGCTAATGGGAGGACATACATGATGACAATATTATTACTAGAGGATGGATTTGGGAATCGTAACTCAGTACCCGTCATCAGAGAGATGACGCGACAAACGCTAATGAGAGGACATAATGACAATACGATTATTACATGATGGGTTTTAATGACCTAAAACATTGTCAAAAATGATAAATAAAGTGCTCTTAAGGTATCAGCCTACTTCAAAATGATAAAAAATCGTGAAATTTCATGTTTTTCTATTTTTATTGCGTCATATGCTCGGTTATATTCATTTTTAAATGCTTCAAACCCTTTCTTGTTATGTTTCTTAGTTTTGAGAAAATATTTTTTTGCAGCGAGTGACAACTGTCAATCTCTTAGTGAACTTCAGATGGTTTTATCCGAATTAGGAATTTTCAGCACCTTCTTGCATGTCAAACATCATAAGTCATAAACTATAAAAGATAATATAATTCTTTTTGCAGCATTCAACCCCTGATTTGTTCTAGTGTATAAACTAGCGTAGCTAATGTGTTACTAAAAGTTTCAATTGTATGAACTTAAAGAAGAATTTTCTAAACAATTATTTTTTTCAAATAAAAAAATCCAAACTCTAGTTTTCTCAGTAACTTTACCATTCTAGTTCATTCACTAGAACAGACAATTGCTCTTAATTAAAATATAATTATCAAAATATATCAATTTGTTGAAGAGTTATACTGTTTGAAGTAAAAACCTTCATTCTCATCAATTATTTATAAACAAAGAGAGATTTTTTCGAAAAAAATAATTGATCTCTGAAAGCATAAAGAAATCAGACTTTAAAAAAACATAATACATGTTTTGCTCAGGTAGACAGCTACCTTAAAATACTTTTAATCTACAAAAACAACCGTCAGCCACTGACTTTTACTTTCTCTCACTTCCCGCGTAGGACGCGAAAGTACTGTGATCGTGTTTCGGAAAATGGCAAATTTTCAAAAAAAAAAGTTATTGCCGGTTCCTGGTATCGAAAAAGTGATAAGTCAGGTTAAAATATATAGAAAATTACTCACTCTGACATGTAGTCAGAATCCAGATTTTCTGGGTCCTTGATTCCAAAGCATTGATTGACGAGAAAGCGTCTGCCTGCCAACGATCAACAGTCGAATTTGTGTTCAACGATCTCACCTAAACCGTTCAGCCGATTTTAAACTAAATCGATATTCGTCCCTAAGTTTAAAGGGATTCAAGATCCTCTGAGTTAGAACGGATATTTTGATCTGGTTAGAAACGGTTGCAACTTACTTGATTAAACATCATCATCGAATGAGATGCTTAAAATGTCAAAGGACGCTTAAAAGAATGGAGCATGTCATATTTTTTTGAAACCTCTGATTTTTCGAAAGTTATAATAGGTATTTTTAGTAGTCTTCCTTAAATGACTATATTATAGTTATTGATTTTATTCCTTAATAATATCTATTCTTTAATGACTGATCTTGAAAAAGTTCATATACCATTTTTCGAAAATATAAATAGTTTTCGCGTAATTATTCGTGAATTATAGGCAATCTGTACACAACTTTTATGTTTATAGAACCATCGTGCGCAGCCAGCTCGCCGATACTCCCAGGAGTTCCGGTAGATGGCCCGCGTTGACCGAACGCCGATAACTTTGGCGAGCGTTCGTTGTGTCGTCCACCATTTGATAACATGGTGTAATCCAGCCGCCGGCCATGGTGTAATCGACGCCGGGTCTTGCGGCGCCGGAATCCAGCGTTCTACGTATGCGTACCCTAAAGAGAGAATACGGATCAAGGATGAAAATGGAAAGATCGCGCGAGATCCTTTGACCATTTGTTAGGGTACTGCTCCGGCATTCACTTGACATGGATCGGACAAATTACGGAAAGCTATAGATCATAGAAGCCGACCGCTACAATTCTCCTGCCAACAGTGGTTAAATCTAATATAGTAGTACCTCAGTAACTTTTGCTCAAAATCCCTCCGTTGACTCTAGAACTACAGAACCTCTCAGCCAGCCACATTACAGATGTATTGGCACTGCCGCCATTACTTTCCCATTTCACTGGGTACGTAACAGAAAAAGAATCCAGCAAGGAAAAGTGTAAAGGAAGAAGCGCAAAACGGAAATGAAAAAATACGAAATCCATCTGGCGGATATGTCGAGCAAATACTTCCAGGCTCTTCTCAGAGACGAAAGGCCGGTTCACGAGCTCATCGCCGGCGCCGCCGATTTCTATTTCGCTCTTGGGCGGGCAGGACGGTGGCGCCCCGCGTGCCAGAGAAGGTTTATGACAAAAGGAAATATTTGCATGGAAATAAATTTTATCTCCCTCTTCGAAGGAGGATCGATGGTGCATGCATAAAAGTCGCGTCTTGAAATAGTAGTAAACTTCTTGAACATAGGCAATTTGCAAGTTCAGCACATAATGTTTTGTTACGAGCACTGACTAGAGGAATAAGATCAAAAGATCTCGTAAAATCAGGGATAGGAGCTGCAAACACACGTATGGATACTTAGAGACTGATTTATCCATATGTTAAGGGAAAATGTGTTATTTTGCCAGACATAACATACATAATAAATTTAAAAAAGACTATAAGGAAAGAATTCGTGCCCCCAACAAAGTATTATTGCCTTTCGCACGCTATTCGCACACTTTATGTAAAGTTTTTCTGATCGTATTTCAATGAATCGTGTACACTGTAGATTGGCTTCAGTGCCTGACTCAAAATATTGGTGTAGATTTTCATTGCAATATAATTGAATTTACAACTACTCCACACTTCCTTAAAAAGCACGTGATTATTACCCAAGTGCATATTACTTTATTTACAGGTGGTACTAAATTCCACATCATTCTCTTTCAAAAAGAATTTGCAGCTTCAATTCTCTACGGATCGAATCAGATTCTTCTTGAATCAACGTCGAATATTTTCCGGGACACTGTTCACGAATGAAAACAATTGGGTACGCAAATGATAATTTTCATTCAAATGTTTTAACAACACCTCTTCTCAATTTATGCGGTGTATTTGCTCCTTCTCCTAGAGTAATATATGTTGTTAATTACCTGGGTTTCAAACTGTGTGTAGCTGAAGTTTCTGAAGTCAGCGTGGCAGTGCTAATGCTGCGGGCGTGCCGCGCAAGTATTCACAACTTAGCCAGTTTTCGCCGGACGAGGCGGGCAAGCAGGAAACTCGCAAATTGCCTCGTTTGTTTGCGCAGCACCAGACGCGCGCCGAGCCGTCTCTCCCTTTGTGGCGACGATAAATTGGAAAGGACGTGCGGAAGGGCCTCTCAGCGGGGGAGGGACGAGGTAGAATTCGTTTTCTTTCGCTGCACACTCGACGAGGCATATCCGCTTCCAAAGACAGATGCCCCGGTGCCCAATAAAGCAGCCTTTATCTTTTCATTTTGCACCTTTGGAGAAACATCGGCACAAGTAGAAATCCGTGAATTGTTGAGGAAACGCATTTAAATTTTCTGGGTTGTGGGTCATAAACCAGTACCACAAAGGGGAAACGGGAGGAATTACGGTCTGGTCTTTGTTTCTTGACATTAAGTTATGTATTAGGAATATTACGGTATTAATAACTCATTTTAAGAAACTTTTCACTTACGTAATCGTATCTCCAAAGGTGTGATTTGCTGCTGGTTATCGAGTGTCTTTGTAGGTGAAATATATGTTCACATGATTTACAAAATACGTCGTTCTTAATTTTTAATTTACAAACGAACTAAAATAATTTGTGTGGACCTCAAAATTGAATCTTTCTGACAACCATTTAGGAACAAATTAATTATTTTTTATCATCAATTAACTCTACTTACAACATTATTGCCAGACTAGTAAAGTTGTAAAATAATAACTTATTTTCTTGACAAGGATATTTGTATGTATATTTGGCATTTTCAGACTATTGTCCGACTTTGCCGACCAGTTAACAATGTCTCCCATGCCTGGTCTTAGATTCAATTCCCACGCTTGAGAGGTAAGAGAGACATACGGTGAACATATTTCCTTTACTAAGAGAGACATACCATATTTCCTTTACTAACTCCGCCTGCCTGGGCTTTTCTTCGTCCCATAGCTACAGAAACTGAAACGGTTTTAAAGTAAAGCTACAACTCTATTCTCCTTGACCGGGAATAGAATCCGGGACCATGACTCAAAAAGTTAGTTTGCTTCCCATGTGCCATCCTAGACGCATGAGTATATTTACGGTGGAATATTTGATGAATACTTACAAAATGTGTCCGTTGCTGGAGAATAAATATCTTCTTCTGATCTGCAACCACTAAAACTGTATGTTGTCTAAAACGTGAACTATCAAAGTTATTTCGTCATCATGTGTCCTTTATTGTCACCTTTATACTTTATGAATAACCAAGTAAGAAAGTCATCGGCAGTTTTTTATACACTCCAGTACATGTGCCATATTCTGATAGACCGCAAATTATATTTCTGTTCAACAAGAGAATTTAGGAATCGAATTGTAATTTACTTTTGAAAGTTCTCCGTTCCTAATTTCATTCTTTCCTTCCATCCTTCCTGTCCAATGATAACAGAAATTCTCTCAGCAGCCCTCTATAATTCAGAAAAGACGACGAATTGAGATCATTTATAAAAAATAAGCTACAATATCCTTTCTAAGTACGCTAGCTTTGGAGAGGAAATCTCCCCCACGCATGCACTAATTCACAGTGAAGAAAAAATGATAAAAGTTTTTTGATTAATGTTAAAAAAACATGTGTACATTGAGCCCTCCACACATCCTTTGCCGTTAGACATACCCCAGAAATGTGTCATTTAGGCTCTTGAAAAAGCATTTTCATGCCTATGGAGATACACTAGTTTGTTTCCTACACCATAATCTATTCTGGGGACTTTTTTAACGTTGTTATATTTTGGGAGGGTAATTCTCTCTTGGTAACATGCTTTTATATTTTTATTTTATAGAATTATCAAATACAAATTCCAGCATAATACATAACAATAAAATAAATGACTATTTTTAAAAAGAAAGACACGCATTTGAATAAGTACTAACAGGCAAGTGATAGACAATGTTTTGCCGGCTGTTTGCAGAGAATGAAGAACAAGATTTATGTAATTATACAATTATAACACAATATCACTTGTACTACATAGATGTTAACTGACATGTATTATATTCTGACAAAAATGTGTATTTTTTATGTTTTTATTGGTCAAATTTAGGAGTCCCAGATATATTTCAAGCCTTGTTTTTATTAAACTGAAAATTACAGTTTTAACCATCATTACAAATCATTGTTGTCATAAAAGTTATTCGAAACCGACAAGCCACAATCATTGACAAGTAACAATTCCTTGCAGAAGAAAATATGATATGGAAAGAAAATAAATCAAATTAAATTTCTTGATATATCAATATTAATCAATCATTAATATGTCATTTCTGTCGTTACTAATGTATTACTCATTAGCATATATCTCTTTCAAAAATATTTGCAATCCTAGAAGATAAAAAGAACACATGTAACTGATAATTCGAAGTTGCCGTGCTATTAAAGTACTAATCGGCCCGCTCCGTCATTTCACCCTCCCCAATCGTTCCTACTGTCCCAGCCCACTTCGCCATCCTTCACCCTCCCATCTGGGCCCTCCGTTCACGTTGCCTGTCACCCTCCGCCCCCTCCCCCCGCCCCGCCCCGCCCTCTCCCTCTCCGCCCCCCGCCCCACCCTGGTTCGCTTGCTTCACCCTGTAAGCCCGAACCACGCACTCCGTCCTGCACTAAAGATTCTAAAAAATACCTTTTCGGCTAACATTTTGAATCCCAACCCTTTCTTTCTTTTTTCTCGGCTGTTCAAACTTTGGGAGCAATTGCTTCGTGAAAATTTAAGAGCACTCACTTCACTGCTTTGAACGTTTATGTGGAACTTGCACGCACGGACTTACCTCCTATACACACCTGACTTGAATTTAACTTGTATAAAATTGCAACACAGGGACATATATAACTCCATGTGATCTGATGTCATTAGAATACCTTTTGTTCTTAAGGCGGCAAACAAAAATTTGATCATTTAAACAAACAGTTTTTTTAGCCAGTTTTGCTCGTTCTCTCTCAAGAGATACTTATTGCCCTCGTGTTTTCTGACAAAATATAAAAGACAGAGAAGGTGTAATATTTTCTTCCCAGTAGCTTGTTGCCTCAAGGAGGAAATAAAAATGATAATAGATTGCTGTCTTCCTCATAAACTTGCTTTCAAGACAAGCTCACCTGGAAATCTTCATTTATGTAGCTAATTATGTTTAAAAGCTTTCGAGGTTAGATTCATAAACTCTATGGAGAAACCACGGTCTTCTGGCTAATTTCAGGAGTGTGGTACTTCCTTCGCTCTTCTTCTTACTCTCTGAGCTGAAAAGTAAAAACCTCTCAAGGAAAACGAGGGGTTGGGAGTTTTTCTTTATCTTCTTGTGTTAATATTTTCTCTTGCCGAGGTCATGAATCAACACTTTCAAATTGAACGTACTACAAAAACGACATTGAAGAACCTTAAAGAATAACGGTTTTGAAACAAAAGGAATTAGTCTCACTTTAATTCGCAGAATACACTTAATGCTTGTAATATACAATACTCGTTACAAAATTACTATTTCGTGAAATGTTACAAACATATTGAGATGATATATGTACAGTACATTCTTGAATAAGGAGCTTCCTGTCTTAATAATGTCTCTCGGTCTTTGCGTACACTAGTTAATACCCTTTTAAGACCACACGCTAAGTTTAACTTAGACTCCCACTCAAAATTGAATTATCAATTACTGATTTCGGATAATGATATTACGCAAAATTTAATTAATGAACCGTCCAAAGTTTAGCCGCATCTTTCATCAAAAGACTCCATTCTTTATAAAATGTAATGTATATTCCTGTTTCTAAGACATAATGCCATACCTGTATTGGACGAATAACTTTGATGGAACGGTAATTGTAATGGTGTAATAAAAATGATTGAGCAATGATGGAATGAAAGAAAGGCGAAGCAGTAAAACTCCTGCTGTGAAAACCTGCCACAAGCTCTCGTTGTTCATTGCAAATTCTTCATATTTCGAATTAAAGGGGATCTAAACCCCGGAATTCCCAGGTGAAAGGCAAGTGATCTGAACGTATTGCTTGTTTGTGTAATATCGTACTAAACAATAAAGACGTAAATACAGTTTCGTTGGAAGTAGGAAACGTTTCTTGTACTTCAAGGCAGAATTTTTTAAGAAAGCTTTGGAAGAAACACAAGAAAAATTGATTTAAAATAGGAGAAGTAACGTTTCGTTACCACTGTGTATTGTATTATGCATAATCCATAGTGTTATCTATTTAAATATTTTTTTCATAGAATAAAGAATGAAGGTGTTCTGCTTGAGAGTTTATAAAAAGAAGAAATAAAAATATTTTGTAGAATATATTTCCTATTTCAAGTGATTGCAAATTTTAACTCATGCTACATATTTATTGCTAAATATTTATGTTTCATCTTTCCTACATTACATATACATAAAGTAATCTATTAAAGATTTGGAAAGTAATAACACATGAAACCTCTTATCTATCAGGGAAATAAAACGAATAACATAAAATCCCATTTCTGAAATACTGATTTTGCAGTATAATAATATTTTGCAATAAAGTTGATATTTTCACTTTCCCTAATTTCAATTCCCGCATAAAACATCATCTAGACGTTGTAGTTATTTTTTCACTTTCAAACACGTACTTATCAGAAAGGACTAATAGATCATGTTTTATTTTGAAATTAACATTGAACTGTCATAGCGCTCGAATGGCGTAACCGTCATTTTAAAATCTAAATATTAACCTGCAAAAAGTGTGTTATTCTTCATTATATTTAACTACACAATTTATTGTTGTCAAGCTAGAGAAAAGAACAAAAATGTCTTTCGTGGCAGCTTCAGCAACGTTCATTTAGAAAATGTGGCGGGCGTTGGCCTCAATATCCGGCGGCTCGGCGGTTTAAAAGCGGGTCCCCCTCGCGCATCAATTCCTTGCCAGTTATTCCCCTCCGAGGGCGACAGGACCGTTCGAGCAATCAGTCTATTTACGATAATGTCCGCTGATAAGGAAAAAATATGGCATTGATTATTTTTTGTCATGGCAATTGAGTTTTGCTTCTTGTCTTGGCAAAAGTATATTAATTTTCATTCGTCAGAGGCGGTCCCTTCCCTGCCGGGATTTGAACCAATTACTGCGGCCATTTGCTACCTCAATCATCGTCATAACATGGAACAGACTGAAGGAGCACAAATGGACGTTCATTTGAAGAATTCAGGAGCTTGCCGTCGATGTGCATCAACTCATTTTTCGCATTTGTGTGGGGCGCATTGCACGCGGCTAATGGAGAAAGGATGCTAAACTGAGAAAAATTGATTCGCTAAAAGGATTGCCTACGACCCCAAACATTATTCTAGTGCATCTTTTGCCCCAGAAATGTTTTCCCAGTGAATTTTAAAATTTTGTTCCCAATGTAAATCTTAGCACAAACATTTGCGTTCCTCTTACACAGAATTTTTTTTCAATACTATTTCTCACTTGCAAGAAAATTAACGAGATAGAAGAGACAAAAGGTGCATTTATACAGATGCTATCATTTTTTTAGTCATGACTGGAGAAGTAAAAATATTTACTTAGTTTATTGATGAAAATGCACAGGATAAAGATTCAAATTTAATATCGATCATCAAATAATTCTAAATTACGCAATGAATTTTTTTCAGAAATCTTCTTTCAAAGCGAGTATTCAACCCCTTAATTTCATTGGTTTTTAAATATGTCAAAGATGGCACTTTGTAGTAAGTGAATGCAAACTCAAATGGGAATAATGTGGCTGAAATAAGTTAATATTTAATATTTATAACAATGTCCAGCAAAGAACGCTACTGCAAAGCTTCAAAAAATTAAACTAGTGGTTTTTCCAGAATGGCACAGACTTTCCCGTATAAGTTTACTATTTCCTTTCGTCTCAGCTAGCTATTCGGACTTCCCTCAAACTCTGTCAGCTGCCATCTATCGCCTCCGAAGTAATTTTTCGACATTTTCTTAACTTTTCAATTTCCTAATAGTAAAACGGAAATATAATTTTAAGAATATTAAAGGACAGTAAAACCTCGTTCTAAATGGCAATTTTCTTTAAAAATTTGGAGCAGTTTTTAAGAAAATGGCGTTAAAGTGCGTAGCGTCATAGGCTTGACTTCCAGTTCAAAGAGACGGGGTTAAAAAGTTTGGGCATGAGAGTGGCTAAACATAGCCATCCGAACAAAAGGGTGCCACACCAGACCAGAGGAAATTCTAAGATGGGAGGTGGCTGGTGAGTTGTTGTGCGCAAAGAGACAATGTAGGCTAGACATGCCTCAGAGTAGAGCGTGGGGGAGGTGACGTAGGAGGTCACGTGAATCGATCTTTTATAAGAAAGCGTCGTGATGCGCGCATTGGGAAACCACTTTGGTTTCCTCGCGGCCGGTGCGCAAAACTTTAACCGCCGAAGCATAAACGGAGACGCGGTGTGCTGTAGGCACGAGTAGGTAGGTGTTCGATGTGTTCGGACACTGTGAAGTGTTTCTCCAACCCTGCAGAGCAGATTGGGTATCTGCCGAAGCACATCAGATGCAAGTCGGGCTAGTTTGCTCGCCGCAGGCATAGCCGTAAGACGCGTAATGTTTAGAGAGGAGGGCTGCTGTTGTTAGCTCTGGCGAAGCACCTTAGAGTGAGGTTCTGTAAATATGTAATTATTCACATAAATAAATTGTATATATCCACTCTTGTGGTGTAGATCTCTAACAAAGACCTTAAAAACCGCTACTTGCAAATTCAAAATTTGAAACTTTTTCACAGAAAAAAAAGAGTTTTAGGAAATCTTCATTTGAAGTCATTTGAAGCACTTTAACTCACAAATAAAAAAGTGTTTACAAATTTCTGGAAATGTGCATATTAACAATGTGAGAGATCTTTCAAAAAATTACATTTGTGTAATTTTTGAAAAAACAAAAAAACGAACGTAACGTCATATTAAATATTGCAATTATCACTATCCGTTCGAAAAGTTTGAAGAAAAATATGGAGATATTTATGAGAAAATGGCGTTTGAGCGTTTCTGAAAATGCGGAATTCGGGCTCGATTTTACAGAAAACCATTAAGTTTTCGAGAACCTTGATATGACATTATTTAAAGAAGATGTACTCATAAATATAATAATGTGAACAAAAGGCCGCTAATGTAAATATTAACGACTTGGGAGATAAGTCAAAAAATTAAAGTTTTGTAATTTTTGAAAACACAAAAGTATAGAGCAGTATGGCGTTTATGTCATCTTATAGAGGGCTTTTAACACTATCCCTAACAATAGTTTAAAGCAAAAATTTGGGGCACTTTTCGAGAAAATCTTGTTTTTGTTATTTTTTCAATTTGCAAATATTGCACGCAATATTGCGCGAAAACTAGTAAAATTTTCAAAATGATGTACATTACCTTAATGAATTAGCAAATTATGGACAACAAATTTTATTTGGAGGAAAAATCTTCATCTTCAATGTTGTAGTTGTAGGAAGATGCCGAAAAAAGCAAATATTTGCTATTTTCGAAAATTCAGAGTAACCTTGAACTGAAATTCAGAAAAATGTAGAACATTTTTGGTAAAAATCCATTGCTTTAACAGTACGGTCGGGTCAGATGTGACCCCAAAACGCGACTCCTCGCGGGAAGACAAGAGGGCAGGAAGTCAAGGTCACTCAACCGTACAGATGCGACCGCGCCAACGCCTTAAGGAGGTCTGGCTGATAGGGTTCCTGGATCGCTCGACACCCTGGGGAGTTTTGCTAGGCAAGGAGGGGGAAGAAAAACTAGCTCGGGTCTTATCCGAACCATACCGTACCTATAAAGGGTTAAACGTCGTTCTGAAAGGTTGTACTGTTACAACAGACTTTTGTGAATACAATTTAAGCACAACGTTATCTTTCTCGTCACCACCTCTCGCCATCTTGATTAATTGCTCTCAGCTGCGCTTTCGTGGCAGAAATTCAGAAGCGCGTTTGTAACAAACCAAAACTTCTTGAATTTTTCAAAGTGACTGTTCATGTTTTATCCTGGGCTGCTGATTATGCCCAGCGGACCTGATTGCAGGCGGATGAACGAATGGATACTGGTAGCTCAGAAATAGTTTGAAATCTTTTCTCTAGTTTAATGGAATTAAAATGTAAAACAATACAATAATAAAACGTATAGGTAACTTAAAATTAGATTAGGATAAATGAAAAGCAGCAACTGATAATATACAATGAATAACAAATAAAGATGGCTGAGATATAGTTATTTTATTTGCACCAATGAAGTTGTTTGTTGATAGAGTTATGTTTGGTTATGGTGCGATTATTACTTGAACATTACTAGGGATTTGAAATTTACAACCCAAATTATACTGCTGTGAGAAATTCAGTTATTGAATGTTCACCAGAGGCTCAGTTAAAGTTTTTTGTTACTCATCTATGTAGTCAGGATGGCAGCAGTTGTTCTTTACTAGCAGGTCGTGAGCATGAATGCCTGGAGTGGCATTCGACAGCAAATAGTGGATAAGGTGTAAACAGTTCTACATCGACACTAGACGAGCTGGCAGCACTACGCCGATACTAGAAGCTCTAGAATCTCCACGAATATATTTGGAGTTTTGGTAGTTGTCAATGGTTATGTATCACTTTAAAGTTCAGATTGTCATGTATTTTAATGTTGTTGATCGCTATTTACGCACGTACACAATTAGTTTAGAAAATATTGCACGTGTAAGAACGTCACAATTACTATAGAGGACATTGCACGTATAATAACGCAATTAGTTTGGTATTTATAATAGTTGACGGGAAGTGCGTCCGCTTACAACGGCGATCTGGAGTCTACAATAGGTACGAAGCGAGTGAGGAGGTCGCTTATCATGCGAAGACGTTGCAGCCGGGCCCGGCGAAAACTCTCTAGGTATTTGTGTCCGTGGGTGGTCTATGAGTGGAGATGCGTCCCGTGGGAACAGTTGAACAGGTGAGGCTTTCACATGGACAGTGTACCTGTGTGTGACGGGCGCCTGACAGACGAGGGGGGGTCGACGAAAGCGTCTGTGGGAGAATAGAAATATACCGTTGTTTAAGATTGACCAGTTGAGTTTCATGGCAATGTGAAACATGTGACTACAGTGCATTTAATAAAATATAAGAAATCAGGGTCATTATTAATCAATGTTAATTTTACGAAAGAAAAGATGGAACATTTTTTAGATCTTGGAATTTATTAACGCTCATTCACAATGAAACTGCCCAACCCACCTATCATTCCTGCAGAGGCAACCAATGTAAGAATTTGTTTATAGAGTTAAATACGCCAGCCCCTATAATAATAATAATAATAATAATAATAATAATTTAATTTTTCTCCAAAACAACATATTCTAATTCGATTTAAACTGCGCTGAATAGAAGGATTCGAATTAAATCCTATTAAAAGAAATAGTGTTATTGAAATTCGTATTTTTTAATTCATTAAAACTTCAATTTCGCATTAAAAAGTAAATATTTATTTATTTATAATAAATTTGTTCGTTACTTTTAAGCATCAAGTGTTGATCGAATAACCATGTTTAACCATGCAATTATGAATATCCACTATATTCTTGAAAATCTACTAGCAGTATTAATATATTAGTATTAAAATAGAATTAATACACTCTGAGGCAACTTACATCAAATTATATCCTACTCTAGGTAATAATGTACTTACAAAATAACGTTTAATACATCAATTGATTTAAAATTAATTTTAGATTTTAGAAATAGATTAACTTCAACTCTGATAAAAAGTCATAATTCAATAAAAAATAATTCTTCCAAATATGTATAATTTTCACATAAGAAAAACATATTGTCCTTATAGATATCAAAAAAACTTATGCACCAGGAGCTATAACTTAAGATTGAAGATGATCCACGTGTAGAGTTACAAATGTATAAGTTACTAGGAAATGTCTTAGAACACATATATCAGAACTGAAAATGAATTGTCTTATCACGACGAACGAGCCGTCAAATACACTGGTTGTTTTCCCCAAGGTATTGAATATCTTGTAAGTATTATCTTCGTAACGTAAGTCACTATTTGCTTTGCTGATATTATATTGGTCGTTAAAATTTCCAGCTCACATCTTCACAATTTCAGGTGAGATTTCGAGCTCTTTTCAATTTCACCATTTGCTTGATTAGACCAAACACTGCATCTTGATCAGTGGATTTCTGAATTTTTGGTTTCATACTGCCTACTTTTTTGTTTGCAACACTAATATTTACTAAACTCAATGCACTTGTTTTAGTATTCGGTAATGCATTCTCTTGTAAAGTAATGTGATCAGCATCATCCGCATTACCGGTGAACGGATTCAAGGGCGAATCGCCTTGCAAAGATGCACGTGCAAGTGACTCGTCAATTTCTCTGCTTAAAGCCCTGTTTCTGGCGATTTCATTCTCAATATTTACTGTTGAATTGTGCTTTGCTACCTCATTTAGTCTAGCGGCTGTATAATTTGTATCTTTGTAAATGGGTTTTGCACAAATATCAGTTTTTGTTTCTGAAGATTCTTTAGGTCGGTAGATACTTTTTCTATTCTCCTGCACTTCTTTCTTATTTTCAAATTTTGAACCGACACTTTTTCTTGATCTTTCAATTGAATTTTTAGCTGACAAATAAAGTCTGTGGGCAGCAGAAGATGATGCAAGTTCGTGTTTCTCTTCTGTGGCATTTTCTTTCTTTCTAATAGCATTCCCAATGTTGCAAGAGTCGTGAAAAATATTGTCGAATTTATCTGCGGGTCTGCTACTTCTATTTGTGTCAACGTCTGAATGAGTATATACATTTGGGGTTGTAGATCCTTTAATTTTTCTTATATCAAACAGAGTGGAAAAATGTATTCCTCCTTGTGTTAACTCTTTGATCATTGTTTCTGTTCCAACTTCATGACGCTTGGCTAAAAAGGAAGGATGATTTATTGTTTTATTTTTGTTTTTCTGATCTGATTTTTGGTACGTCGATTGTTCAACACGAAGGTAATTACCTCGGTTTTCGAGAGGTGTAGTAAAAGATTCGTGAATAGATGTTGATCTTAGAGAACTGGTGATTACTTTATCCTTTTTAAAAACAAGAGGTGGTAAACCGTATAATTTTTCAACTTCAGGATGAAACTCGTTTTGAAAGTTTTGAAGATCCAGTGTTTCTCTTGTAGAAATGTCAAATTTATTAGCATCTCTGCCATCACATTTGGTCGTGAAAATCGGATTTGGAGAGAGTACTCTCAGACTTTCTGAACCAGATTGTAGATTGTCATAAGCAAAACTATCACACTCGACAGGAATAGTACAAATACTTTCTCGAAACCTTACACGCTTTTTCGGCGATGCTTTAATTGCAGGTGTCTTTGCAGCAAAATCTTCCAAGTTCATTTCCTCCCTCTTTTTTGCTTCTTGTTTGACGGCGCTGTAACAAACATCGAAGAAGGAGCACTTGTTCCTCGCGGCCTCCGAGGCGCTTTCTTGGGTCTTGCGGATCGCCGCCCGCAACGGCTTCCGGGGCGAGCGCGCCTTGCGCTGGCCGCCGTCGTCGCCGTCGCCGGCGCAGCTGTCCAGGTCGCGGAACCCGTCCGAGTCGAAGTCCTTCTCTTCCGGGGCGGCCTGGGTGCACGCCGTGGGGGGCGGGGAGGGCGAGGAGAGCATGGCGCGAGGGTTGATGAAGGGCACTCCCAGCAGCGGGGTGGGGAGGCCCAGCACGCTGTAGCGCGGGGAGTTGGGTGGCGGCGGAGGCATGGGCTGTCTGTACGCCCTATGCAGATTGGCGGACGGCGAACGAACTTTTTTGGGAGTCTTCTGTTTGTGCTTTTGGCGCCATCTGCGGTAAAAGAATTATTTTATTTTATATACTCCGTTATTTCATTATCTCCATTTTTTCATATAATTGTTAATTCCTCCGTATGGGTAAATTCTAGTTCTGATACATTAAATGTAGATATATACTAAGTGATCAAAAGTATCCGGACAGGTCGAAAAATATACGTTTCTCAATTTAGGTGCATTGTGCTGCCACCTACTGCCAGGTACGCCATATCAGCGACAGCAGTAGTCATTAGACATCGTGAGAGAGCAGAATGGGGCGCTCCGCGGAACTCAAGGACTTCGAACGCGGTCAGGTGATTGCGTGGAACATGTGTCAGAAATCTATACGCGAGATTTCCACACTGCTAAACATCCCTATCCCACAGTTACACGTCGTGAAGGCAGAATAGGCTCTTACTGACAATGTTATTCTTATGGAAGAATCTCGTGCACTGTTCCCAAATCGATTATTACAAAAGTAACTAAAAAACATAGTTCTGTAGAGAAAATGCCGAGGAACCCGATGGTAATCATGAAAAATGTGTCATTCATTTGCTTTTAAAGAAAATAATGAAAACGCTGGATTTCTGCAGAACTGATTTTTAAAACACATTTTTATTCAGACCGTTAAAACTTATCCAAAAATTGATGAAATATTTTTAGAAAAAATTGATACAATATTTCAGTTACTTCACCTGGGAGGAATGCTTTCATTTTATCAGTATATCAAAATACGTCTCTTTAAAATCATGAATTATCTACGAAAATGTGTGAATTTTTAATTTGTGCTTTAAAATACATCGTCGCAGGGAAATTGAAAGCACGTGTTTTTTTTACATAATTCATCAGCGGAAGGGACCATCTAAATCAATGCTGGAATGATCACAAGAAGCCCTTCCTAGAATTTTGACTTGCTGGGTATTCTGTTCAGTCAATTTTTGCTTGTTGGTGTGAGTGAAGATTGTAGATGTGCAGTCGTCAAGAAAAGTGGGAACTTAATTTAGTTCATCGTGTAATGGGCCCATTTTAGGAGATCATAATGGATCGCGGGGAAAAGAGTGACTTAATTAAAAGTGGTAAAAAAACATTTTCAAATTTATTGAGAACTTAAAAGGAATCATCCAAAAACTGCTCAAAAGCCACACATCACGCAGGTAAATCCCAAACGAAGCCTTGCTTGTGTAAGGAGCATAAACATTGGACGATTGAACAGTGGAAAATCGTGGTTTGGAGTGACGAATCACGATACACAATCTAGCGATCCGATGATAGGATGTGGGAATGGCGAATGACCGACGAACATCATCTGCCAGCGTGTGTATTGCCAACAGTGAAATTTGGATGCAGTGGTGTTATGGTGTGGTCGTGTTTTTCATGGAGAGGGAAACACTGGTACCGACGCAAATGACACAAGCAAATTTTCATTACCCTGCCAGGATCAAACTGACGACTTCGTAATGACTGATGAGGCGGATAATTAGCCGTTTTCCTGCTCGGTGTCAGCCTTTTGTAAGGGAGATACAATTAATTAAGTGTATGAGGTTTGCTACACATTTCCTGTCATCGTGCTCCCCGTCAAATCCTTTAATTCCGGATGCGGAACTCAGTCTCGTTCGTGACAGTAACATTGATGGCCCGAAACGTAAAAAATATATTTCTGTGACTGGACAGTGTAAGAGTGGGAAAATGAATATGTGAATGTGTACATGTAAATGTGTGAGTGTGTGAAAGTTTTGAGAACGTGTGATTATATAGGTGAATATGTGAATAAGTGTGATTGTGAATGTGAGTGTGTGTGTGTGTAAATGTGTGTGTTTCTGAGATCATACGCGTGTTTCTGTGAGTGAGTGCACGTGCAAGTGAATGTATTTATGTGAGTATACGTGAGTATGGGTAAAGGTGTGTGTGTGTGTGTGTGAATGTTTGTGTGTATTGTGTTTTTCAGAGAGAATGTATAAATGTGTAAATGAGTGTGTGTATCGTGGATGGATGTTTCTGGATGTGTATGGGTGAGTGTGAGTCTCTGTGGGTGAGTGTGATTTCTTTATATGATTACGTCTCTACGAGTGTGTGTGAATATGTGGGTAAGTGCCAGTTCGGTTGAATGTATGTTTATGTATAAGTGCGTATTAGAGTGTGTCTTAGTGAAAGTAAGAGTGTGTGGGAGAGTGAGTCGGTTTGTGGGCGACTATGTTTTTGTATGTGTGTTGATGAGTGTGAGACTGTGTGGGTGAGTGTAGGTTTGTGTGAGTGATTGCGTCTCTGAGAGCATGTGTGAATGTGTGTGTGACTGAGTATGTGCGTGTATATTTCTGTATGTGTAGGTAGTGTTAGTGTGTGTTTCATGTGTGTATGTGTGTGCGTGAGTGTGAGTCTGTGTGGATGAGAGGATGATTGTGTGATTGCGTCTCTGCGAGTATGTGTAAATGTTATGTATGTGTGGGTGAGTGTGTGTTTTAGTGAGTGTATGTAGGTGAGTGTGAGTCTATGTAGATGAGTGAATGATTGTGTGATTGCGTCTCTGCGAGTTATGTTGCGCCTCTGCGAGAGTAAATGTTATGTGTGAGTGTGAGTCTGTTTGTGGGTGAGTGTGTGTGTGTGTATGTATGTGTACCTGCTGCCCCGTTCGCGCGCCTGCATGAGGCGCACTCGCAGCAGCTGGTCGGCGCGCGCCCTGGGGTGCAGCGGCAGCGCGCGGGGCGCGAGGTCGGGCGCCGCCCCCCACCGCATCGCCTCCTCCGCGCCCGCCGTCACCGCCGCCAGGAACGACAGGTTGCCCTGCCACACCCCACACTGCTCATCAACATTCCACCGTGTGACGGGCACATCCAGGGAAAGAATAAAAGATCAGATGCGTACTGTACACACTACATTCACACAGACACCACCAGAACTTTGCGTTATACAGAATTTTTATAATGTAAACATTCTAATATTTTACGCGTTGGGAATAAATTGAACAAAATATGTAGAATAGTCACTCTCATTTTGTCTTGAAAGATGTACCTCTTTATTACTTTAATTTAATTTGACATAATTTTCTAGTCTTTACTCATATTTAACAGAAAATGTGCATAACAAGAAGAGCTAAATTTCCAAAAATGTCTGTTGCCCCCTCAATGAAAAACTTAAAATTTCTGTACAATGAAATGTAAAAGTTTCCTAAATTTTGTAGAATTTTGGTTAATAAAATACACCTCGTGTCCCTTTGAGGATACAAAAATACAGTTTTAAGGTTTCCTAGGTCGCATCGTTTCCAAGTTATACGAGATAGTGTTGTATTTCATAATCTGCCAATTTCTATTCTTTCGTTTTAAATCTGTTTGATGCAACGATTCAGAGTTACTTTCCCCTTTAGAAGGATAACTCTTGTAGGGCTATTATGTTTACACTACCATATGAATGGAACAAAAGTGAAATTTTTTTCTTAGAGTATCATTTGTAGAAAGGATTACATCAATACATATTATATTTCCAAAACCAGGTTCCCTCCTACTCCATAGCGGGTATTTGTGTTCCAACTAACCATTAAACACCCACGCCGTTCTAGCAGTTGAGTAATTATGGAGCACACTAACTTTACATTGACGTCATAGCCAAGCGCCTGCAGTCCCTTCAATGGACATTCACTCTCGAATTTTAATCGCAATGGTTTAGCGGGTACAACTAATCTGTTTCAGACAGACACGGAATTTTGTCATGCGATTTTTTGGAATTGCGGAATATTGCGGAATATCTTGACTGTAATCATGCGATTTTTCTTAAAGTTTCTCTCAAATGACACTTTGACACTTTATTATAAAGACAAATAAGTTCTATGTATCCAATTTTAATCACAGAAGACCTATCAGTTTCATATTTTCTAGTATGAATGATGCGTCGCCTTCTTTCAACACTTTTTGGAGCTATGTCACACTCCATCATCTCATATGAACATGGATTTTACTCATATATACGATAGTGATAATTCATTATTAAACCCTCCAGGTCGCTTAATTTGATCCATCTAAGCCTTGTTTGGTGAGGTGATTGATGGGCAATACAGTGCACATAATACCTAAAGTGTAAGAGCACAAACTCTCGCTTTAGGGTTAGGTATGGTAACGTATCATGTTCTAAAATTCATGTGATAATCAAAGAATTGTTGCATTATTTATAACTTTTGGTTTAGGTAAAACAGGAGGATTGCATATTAACCATTTTGAAATTAATATGATAATTATATTAATGGTTGCATATTAACAAGTGTACGTCCCAAAGTGACTACAAGAAACCCAATGTTAGATTATTTTCGAAACAATAAAAACTGATACAGGTTGACACTACTATTTCTGTAACTAAAGTTTCCACCAGCCCGCTGTTATATTGACTTTCGACGTTTAAACATCAGTATATGACAACAATTTGACTACACATTCATTATTCATCATTGTATCTTACAGTGGAAGAATTAAAGGAACAGTCACATTTCACATATTCCTGGAATATAGCAGAATAAGTCAATATAGGCCTAATTATCTTCCAGCATTCATGCTTCATATACTCTTCGCAGATAATAAAGGTATTTGTTAGGTTCATACACGTCATTCATGCCGCTGGGATCATAAATGTTTCGAGTTCCATAGAGCACGGTCTGAATCGTTTGCAATGTTCAACCTCCGGCAGACGCGTAGCAGCAGCTTGCTGCATGTTCAGTTTTTAGTTACGATTCTAACGGCGGCATTACAAATATTTTGCTTGAATTTCAGTTAACCAAAATTACCTGTATTGGCTAATGTTGAGCACCATACATTGTCGCATCATTTTCGTGATTAGCCCTAAACGGACATTTTGTCTAGCGATAAGTGTTTCAGAAAAGCACTCTCGCATTGCTGAATACTCCCGTTTATGGAAGACCTTTTCATGTAATTGGCAAAGTGTTGCATTTAAAAAACTGTGCTTCATAATTTCAGTTTAAAGGTTAAATAATATGATATTATATATTATAGTGTCTTACATTTACAATGAGTTTAGAAATGCCACAAGCTCCATAAAAATCTATTTTTTGTCTTTTTGGAGCTACTTTTTAGAAACATAGAAGAAAACATTATTTAATGATATTTTTCAAGAGACGTTAGGCTCAGATGATGCCCTATGTGTTCGATTACAATATAATGATTACAAAATATTACTTATTTGACTTCCAAATTGTGTCAGTGAATTCAAAATATGAATAATTTGACGGTAAAACAACATTTTACCTGAGGTGACAGAAGTCATGGGACAGCAGTATACAAATATGCAGATGGTAGTAGTTTCAGGTATAAAAGGTCAGTGCATTGGCATTCCATTTTCTTTGTACTGGATTCATCTGAAAAGTTTTCTGACGTGATTATGGCCTCACAGCGCGAATTAAAAGACTTTGAACGTGGAATGATTGTTAGAGCTAGACGCACGAGACGAGACATTCCATTTCGGAGATCGTTAGGAAATTCAATATTTATATTTTTACGTTTCCTATATGTAGTTATGTATATGTTTTATACGTATATTTTTATGTTTTATGTATATTGTTGTTTTTTCATATAAATTAGCCATATTCCGACTACAGTGTCTCTATTTTTAGTCAAATAAGTAATTTTTTTGTGATTACGACGTTGTGGAATATAGTGAGCACAACATTAGACTAACATCTCTTGAAACTAGTGATGCTACAGAATATCACGAAGTTTCCCGGTGTAGTTAGGTTTTTGTACTTTTAGGATAGGCTAGCTTTTCGGCATTGCCCTACTTTCTTCCCAACTGCTACCTATTGGCCCCTAAAAGACACGTTTTTACATTTTCTCAATTTTTCGGTCTTCTTATATTAGAATTGAAATATGAAATTAAAAACATTTAAAAAATAATACATAGTCCTATAAGCAAATTATCATTGAAAAATTAGGATTTGTTCTTCTAAAAATGCGCAATTTTTAATTCATTTTCACAGATATTTTTTTTAATTTTCGAGATACATCAGAAATAATTTGAAGCACTTGTACTCGGAAATGCAATAATGAACAAAATACCTGTGACGAAAATATTAACAATGTGAGAGATATTTAAAATAATAAATTTGTGAACGTTTTTTGAAGTATTAAAAATACATCAAAATGGCATTTATGTCATGTCAGTTTCGCGAGTACGTGATTTAGCATTATTCGTAAAAACGTTTTGAAAAAAAATGTGGAACACTTTTTGAGACACTTATACAGAGATAGTTCTGAGTCAGTGAGTGTGACCATTCCCACAATTGTGCGTTGTTTTGATTATAATTATTGAAATTAGTAACCGGATATTTATTTATTTCTTAAAATTTACATAATGATATATAACTTTTGAATTTTCTTCTATTTGGTGTCTAAAATAAGTACATATATCCAAATACATCCAAAAAATTAAAATAATTATTTGGTTGTATTTCTAGAAATTAGGATGATTGATAACTAGCTTTTTCTTAGCGCTTTGTACTTCTTAAAATAAGATCTAAAAAGCTTCACTTCGCAATGAGGAAGTCTCATGTTTACATAACCTCAATTAAATTAGATCACGAATTTGTATGTTGTTACTTAAGTACAAATCATCAAATTTATTAGGAGATTAATAGTTTTATTGGTTTCAGTTGTCAAATAAAACTGATAAAATATGATTTCATAACATGAAAACAATTTAACATTCACAAAATCCTGTTAGTCATACCATGCTTCACAGTACCAGTTCCTGTGTAACAAAATATATTTTTGTGGCTTTATCAGTGTCAAATACGCTCCATTTTACAATAATATCACAACAGATCAAATGTGTATTATACATGCATAGCTACTTCAGTTAAATTAAGAAAACGGTGAATAACTACCTTAGTACATTCATCTTCTATTCTTACCTTATTCAACATTTTATAAGGTTCTTCTGAAGTTAATAATAACTATATCCCTTCACGAAAAATCTCAGCAATAAAGATACACTTATTGAAGAATATATTAATCAAATAAAATGTTAAAACTTAAAACTTTGTAAGCAAAAACACTTGTTCATTTGTTTTTGTTATGAAACTATCAGTTTTTTAACACTTGAGTTTCGAAGATCGAAAATCAATTTCATTTCTTTCAAAAGATTAGGATCATCATCTTGTTTTCCACGTCTCATTCATTATAGAAAATTTGTAATCTCTTACTACCGTAATAAATACCAATATGATTATAAAAATAATAAGAAAAGAATAATTTCTATTTCTCTTCTACATCTAATTAATATTTGTCGTCTTCAAGTCAAAGGTATTGTGTAGTGCACATTCGTTCTCACAATCACTTGCTAGGACAATTAGTTTTTCTTTGTTTACTTGGCACTATAGGAAATTTATAGCCCGGCATCCTGCCAAAGTGTTTGGTCCCAGAGTTTTGATAGATAATAATTTCTTGTTAAACTGCATAACCAATTTCATTTCGAAATTAAAGTAATATTTTTTTTCTTGTTAAATCTTACAAAATAAAAATCAAAATTACAAAGAAATTTAATCGTTTCAAATTCAACGGAATTACCAACCTAACCTAACCTGAATCTTAATTTCCAATGTTTTAATGTTCTCTCGTAACCCCAATGGTTGCAGTACGTGAGAAGGCGGCAAATGTCTGCTGCAAGAGTCATAAATAAGAAAGGACGCTTACGACATTCATTTGACCACTTGCTCGGGCGGTGAATGGTGGGAGTGTTTTCAATCTGGGCAGCGCCAACAGCGCGAGGACTACAACGAGGATACGCCATGTTTGCTGCTCCGAGTCGGCTGTCACATCATACCAGGTGGCGCCAACGAAACCTCACCGGCCACGAGCCTTGAGCTTGCAGGGCACAACCCTCCATCCTCGCCGCTCCTTCCCCCCTACTCTATTCCGCCCAATTCTCTTCCTCCACCTCACTCACATCCTCTATTCTCGCCCCGGCCGTCCGCTCCCACCCTTCTCCCGTCATCCACACTCGCTCCCAGCCCTTTTTCCACTTCAAACCTCACCGATCCACCATCACCTTTTTCTCCATCACCCGCACTCATATTTTACCCTCATCTTTCGCCTTTCTTCACCATCACACTTTCCTCACCATCACTCACCTCATCTTTCGCCTTTCTCCGCCATCAACCGTTCCTCACCATCACCCACCCTCATTTTTCGCTTTTCTGAGCCATCCATTCCATTCACTCTGCTTGTCCACCTCTCCCAACCCTCCCCGTAAACCAAACGCACCCCTCATTCATCTCATTCCTCATCCACCCTCATCGTTTGCTCTTTCCACCACGATCCATCTTCGTGGCACCTCTTCCCCTCCACTCCCCCGTTATATACTCTCACCCCTTCACCTTTTCCGCCAATTCTCCTCGCCATCCTCCCTCATCCTTTGCCCTCTCCCTCGCCATCTCTAACCACCCTCTTCCCACGCAAACATCTTGTCATCTTCCCTCACCTCCGTATTTCTCCACCATCTACCCTGGTCGCCCCACTCCCCCACCCCTTTCCCGTGGTACGCTCTCTCCTCCTGTCGTTCTCCGCTATCCACCCTCGACGCCCATTTTCCCCACTCCCTCCTCTAATAATCTCCTGTCTGGCCGTCTCCTGCTACCCCTCCTCGTCGTCCACCCTCATCCTCTGTCCTTTCCCATTCACACTCGCCCTGGTCTCTGGGTAACGCCCATGCCTCAGAGTCTTTGGCACAGTCGTCCACTCTTTCCTTCTTCTTCAAAGACTATTGCCTTCTGCCACTTCCCCTTCGCTCCCACGCCCTCCGCCTCCCGCCCTTTGCTTTATGATCAGCGTCTTTGACCCCTCGGCTCGCTACTGTCCCCCGTCGCGTATCCCCTTCCAGCCGCCTTCGCATCCGCTTCCTCTTCTCTCCTTTCTCTATCGCCCATTTCTCTGTGCCCTCTGCCGTTGACAAGGCTCCCTCCGGCCTCCAGCTCTACATGCATCCCTCACATTAATTGTAGCGCAAAGCCTAGATAAACAGAAAAGGAAATCGTTATGTTTATGATGACTTGTAATACATAAAGTTTTTGATGAAGTTGAGAGATGAAATTGTGTGTAAAACAAAACATCCAAAATTTATAAATGTTGAATTTGTCTACATTTTATTTCCTTTTAGTTATTAATAAATAACAGGTTTCTAACATGATTTATATAGTTTGAGAGTCAAAGCTGCGGTAACAATTTTACTGACATTTTAAAGAAAGGATTGCATTCTATTGATACTTTAATACTATAGTAAAGTTTTATGTCACATCAAAATATAGAAAGTTCAAGTCAAGCTTTAAATAAAATTTTCAGAATGTGAAGAACAAAATGAAGAATCAACTTCGTCAATTCAAGTCAACTTCAAGGTTTGAGTATATTTGAAAATATTCTAAGCAGTTTATTTTTTGTTTCTTGAACCAGCCATCTAACAGTCAGTATTATTATTAGAATCTTCTAGACTGATACTATTTTTCTCCCTCCAACACCAATATTCAATCATTTTTACTTTCCCGTATACGTACGTATATACGGAGTAATATACATAGTATAGAGAAAGTAATACTACGCGAAACTAGTGGTGCTACAGAATTCAAATACTTTATCATATTAGTTTTCTATTTCCTTGGGTCTGGGTTACTTATACCGAATAGCCACATACTCTTTCCAGCTGCCATCTATCGCCACTCAAAATACAGTTTTTTGACATTTTCTTAACTTTTGGTTCATGGTAGAATGGAAATATTAATTTTAGAATATTAAAGAACAGTTAAACCTCGTCTTAAATGGAAATTTTCTTTGAAAAACTTGGAGCCGTTTTTAGCAAAATGGCCTTTAAACACTACAAAAAAATTCGAAATTTGAAGCTCTTTTTCACAGAAAATTTTTGAGTTTTAAAAAACCTTCCTTAAAAGTCATTTGAAGCACGTCAACCCACAAATACAAAAGTGTTTACAAATTGCTAGAAATGTGCATATTAACCGTGTGAGAGATCATTACAAAAAGTTACATTTGTGTAGTTTTTGGAAAACAAAATCAACTTTACATCATATTAAACAGTGCAACTACCGCTATCCGTTCCAAAAGTGTGAAGATAATATTTGGAGCCATTTATGAGAAATGGCGTGTGAGCGTTTCTAAAAATGAGGAATTTTAAGCTACGTTTCGCAGAAAACAATTGGTTCTCGAAAAATTTTACTTGACATTATTTAAACCACATGCATTCTTAAATATAATAATGCGAACAAATTGTCACTAATGTAAATATTAACAACGTGAGTGACAAGTCAAAAAAGCTATATTTTTGTAATTTTTGAAAAAACAAAAGAATAGAGCAATGTGGCGTTTATGTCACCTCATAGAATACATTAGTCTCTATCTCTACCGAAAGTTTAAAGAAACAATTTTGTGCCATTCTTGAGGAAATCTTGCTTTTGTAATGTTCTTAAAATTGCTCATATCGCACGCAAAATTACTCTTTAAAATTACTTTTCAAAAAAATGTACGTGACGTTAATGGAAGAACTCACGTTGGAGAACAAATTTTATTTGAAGAAAAAATCTTTATCTTCCATTTTGTAGTTGTAGGAAAACGCCGAACGAAATTGAAAATGTTGGAAATGTCAAAAATTCAGAGGAAATTGTGAAAACTGGGCGTACGCACCCTTAAATACTGTATTCTGTTCTAATCTTACAAGAAATTTACAGAAAAAATTTATAGCCGTTTTGAGAAAATTTCGAAAATGTCCGAGAGCTTCACGTAAAGTATCCCCAAATTTTGAAGAATGTTTTTGAAAATCGCCGTGCCAGGAGTGGAACCAGATCGACCGGAAGAAATGGTACGTATGGTTTAGGCGCTAGGGTTGTTCACAGACACCGGACATACAGATGGATAGGTAGACGGACGGACGGACCGTATGCCGTGAATTGATTTTTCGGTATCAAGGACCCACAAAACATGGATTCCACTTTTTCATTATCCGGGCCGTATGATCCGGGCCGTATGATTCCACTTTTTCATGATCCGGGCCGCGTTTTTTAGTCGAAAATTCGCCGTTTTCTCGCAGTATTACATAACTTTTCTCTACTGCGTAAGCGGTAGGGAGAACATAAAAATGAAGACTAATCTGCACAAATTCTTGTTCTTTTGGAATATTTAAGTAGTGAGGAGGAGACCTTGTTAAAGTAGATAGGTGAACTTGGGGGCTGTTAACTAATTTCATTAAAACTTCTCTGTCAAAATAACACACCAACTTCAAAGAAAAAGAGGCAGAGATTTCTAAACATTTAGGCACTGCAAAGACTAAGAAAAAATAAAGGAACTGTTGATCTTTCTTTAAGATAAGCTAAAGAAAATGACTGCACAAGCGAAAGACTAATACACCTCCCTATCACAAATACACATGAAATCCAATGCTTTGCCATACAGACGATAATTATAACAAAAGCAAGAATGCAAAGAGCATAAATGTTTGTGCTTTAGAAAAAAATTATCTTATTTTCTAGTACCGCATCAGAAGTAAGCAATATCTAGAAAACCTACGAAATGGAACATACGAAATGTCCGGAAAACCTTCTTCCAGAAAAAAATATTAATATGTTTACCATATAATTAAAAACGATTTTGTGTATTTCTAACTTTAAATAATTTTTTCCATGTGTTCTAGTCATTTGAAAATCAATATTCTTCGTTTCAAATAAAATCGTGTCTTAATGTAGGTCTCAAAGAAAAACTGACATTAGTTTTTCACCATATATGTATTTATATTAACTTATCTCTAATCTTGTTTGCTGATTTATTCGACTGTTATCAATATATCATTTGCTGCTAAACACACAACAGATGAAAATCACACCACAGACTGAAAATGTGGTTATTGCTATTCTATAAAACAAATTTACGGTATGAAATGTAGGATTATTACAACAAATAAATTCTGATTTTTGTGCGCGAGGTGAAAATGCATAATAAAAATGGTGTGTGTTATGCAAATTAAAGTAATTGAAATGATATTCAACCAATAAATATGCATTTTAATTACAAATAAAATGTTAACTATTAATTGAAAAATTAACGCTTCCGTGAAGCCACGTTTACCGCAACATGAATGTAGCCCCGTAAATACTGTTCAGTTGCCCCGTCGCAGCACCCCAGGGAGTTCAGTATCATTCCTCCCTGCGTTCGTGAACTTTAACGTAAAGCGCGTGATGGGCGGGAGAAAAACGGAGTGCCACATGTGCATATGTGTAGATCCGTGTGTGAATATGTGGAGGCTTAATGCAGCAAACGAGTCGTGGCGTGCCGACGTGGAAGTGGCAAAGTTGCCTTCCTAAACGCACTTGGAGTCGTAATGTATATTTAATTTAAAAGTCATCAAGGGATCTAAGTTAATTTGCTCTGAGCTTACGAGTTCAGGGAAAATTTGAGGTTTAATAATCTAATGTGGGCTTTAGGAAAGTGATTAAAACATTGGAAAATATGAAATGTGGGCAAGCATGTGAATATTTTTTGGGAAAAGAAAGATATAAAATATTCACAAGATGTAACAAAAAGCATTTGAGTTATGAGTTATCATGTGAAAAAAAGACTAAGTTCAAAACAGGGATGAGGAGAAAAAAGGATTTTAAATCAATACTGAACAAGAAGTCGTAATTATTTGCTACCTTATTCTTTACCATCAACAGTGCTGACTTACATTTAAGTTTGTTTGTTTTTTTGAAAAAATTGGGGTATATTTGTGTACACATAAGAAAGTAGAATGTTCTTACTAAAATACAATAATGTTTAACAACTGTATGTTTTTATTTTACTTTTTATGTCGCTCTTTAACTCTTAGAACATGTAGCGACCTACTTTGTTTTACTTTAAGTAACTGTAGGGGGTATACGACAAGTAAGGATAACACAAGCACACACAAACATCCAAGCTCGAGGCGGGATTCGAACCCACGACCCTTCGAGCGGAGGTATACTGCAGTCCTATTGCCTTAGCAACCTCGGCCATCGAGGCCGGCAGTACATTTTTGTTTCTAGTAGAGCGGCCGTCATCTACATCTCTTTGTACTTTGAAGCCCGTGATAAATTTTCCTTGATTTTCGAGTCTTCTCTATTTAGCCAGCATTTTTTTAAATTTCTTCAGGTAATAGCGGACTTTCATCGCTTCTGCTGTAGTAACAAACCTCCAGACAAGTTATTTCTTTTGGTACTCTCATCCATTCGGGTATTGTTAGCCATTTCCTAAATAAATTACTTTCTCCTTTGTTGTCGCAATATTTTGAAGGTGAGAACCATCCATTTTCTTCTTCATAATACTTATCTCCAATATCGTCTTCTAAAAGAAGTTCGTGTATCTTTTCTACACCATCTACAATTTACTGGTCAAAACGTTTACTAATACAGTATAATAAGGGGAATATATTACGTTATCCAAACACCTACAAACACAGGAAGCATGCATGCAAGATAAGAAAATTACACAACGAAACGGCCCCAAGTCTTTCTCCGAACTGCAGTGTGTTGCCATTAGGTACGCGGGGTCAGGCAATCCCACGCGTTGCAGGCCAAAGGAAAGAGAGACTACGTGATCTGTCTCTATGGTTTACATTGTGGTAACCTTGTCATCGGATTCCAAATCGATCAACACAGGATGTCATCAGATTTAGTTAACTTAAACCTTCAACTCAGCAAGATATTGAGTTCTTAAAATGCGAAGGATCTACTAGATGTACGCGAGTCTAGCGAAGGGTTAACGAACAAAAATTATCTACTCGCCCGTGATGTAAATTCGCAGTTATAGGTAATCTACAAGTGCGAAAAACATTCGGTCGAGTTAAATCGAGCTGAGCTTCCTGAAATCCCTCGCCTTTTGCCAAGCCTCTGGACAGGTGAGTCCAATGAAGTAGGCGGGAGGAATTTAATTAACGAATTTCAATCGCTACAATTATTCGAGGTCTTGTTGCCGGCCAGCACTTGAATGAAACCAATTTAGTAATTTTGTAGTTTTGCACCTTTTGTTGTGTCGAATCAGGCAGTTGGTTAATTTGAGCACAAAAAATAATTTTACAATTAACAGAAAAAAGTATTTTATTTGATCAAAAAATTAAAATGTATTAACTCTAGTTCATACAATGAAAGATGAAATTTAAAAACATATTCTGAAATAATTTTCTATAAAACTTTTGTAAATTTCTTTGCTTTCTAATAAATTTTACTCTTTATATAACTTATTAACAAAGCGATAATCAAAAAAAGAGAAATCAGACGCAAATGTTTGCAGACATTGCGGATGTACTACCAATGGTTTGTTACTATCTTACCGAGCCACTTCTGTATTTGATTGACAATTGGCGTACAGCAAAAAACATGTCTAGTGTGTACATACAAAATCAATTCATTTAGGACCCCGAGTAGTTCTAGTGTTTTTCCAATTTCAAACTGATACTAGAAATGTTTACACGTTAATATAAGTACTTATGTTTCAAAATTTCAAAAAATTTATTAAGAGGGGAATGAAATTAATGAGTAGAAAAATGTATATTTTTTATGTAAAACCTTCTAGTATCTTAGGAATAAAAAGTCGGAGAAAACAGTTAATTGTGAAAAACATTAAACGGGAAACAACGGATAAATATTCAACATTATCCAAAACTGTTACATTATCTAAAACGGCGATAAATGTATTTTTATTTGTTGCTCTAAAAACCAACAAAAATGTTTGGATCACACGAGGGCTTGGATTGCCACATCTTGACTTAATGAACTGTAACGACACTAAAAGTTCAACTGTCAAACATTGATGAATAAAATCAGTGGCCCTACAACAGCACACACTTTGTCGAAGTACTGGTAACGGTTATGAAATATTACAATGAGACAATCTGTCATACTTACTCTTCAGCTATTTCTTGAGAAACTTCTAAACAAATTAAGCGAAAAGCGAACAAAATGTACTACATATATTTTAATTCAGAAATTTGTTTTCTAATGTGAGTTCTTTCATTAAGGGTATGTACACATTTTTGAAAATTTTAGTAGTTTTTGCGCAATATTGTGAGCAATATCTGCAATTAAAAAATACGAAAACAAGATTTTCTAGAAAACGGCTACAATTTTTTTCTTTAAACTTCTAGTAAAGATAGCGACTAATGTATTCCATGAGGTGGCGTAAACGTCATAGTGCTCTATTCTTTTGTTTTTTCAAAGTTACAAAAATTAAATATATATTTGACTTGTCTCTCATGTCATTAATATTTGTATTAGCGGCGATTTGTTCCCATAATTATAATATATGATTACATGTGCTTTAAATCATGTCAAGTAAAGTTTCTCCAAATTTCAACCGCTTTCTGTGAAAACTAGCTCAAATTCCCGCCTTTACAGAAATGTTCAAACGCAATTATACATTTGTGAAAAGGTTGTTGGTCTTTACATTCATATACATTCAATAATCTTTGTGTTTAAAAATATTTATTATTCGAACTCAATAGGCTTTCCATCTTCGTTTCTCTAACTACAACCACTCAAAACATACGATGATATTAGTATCTATATTAGGAAAGCCGTACAATTTTTTTTCTAGATAATCATTTCCAAAGGTACCTTGAATATAAAAAATAAGATTCACACTCACCATAAGCTTTGGTGATGATGAAATAATGCGCCTCTGGTAATTTATGTGTAAAAATTAATTTTAACTAATTTTAATAAAAAACAAATTTATCGTCCAAAATAATAATTCTGTTTGTCGCATATTTCGTGCAACGTGTTTAGAAATGCCATCTAAATGATGTCGAATTGGTTTGAATTCGTCATTTTATTCGTTTATATTAATTTTTATCATTTGAAATGAAATATAGCTTTTACGGCTAAATTTGACAAAAAACAAATTGTATTCGTTCATCAATTTATTTTTTCGTAAACGATTACGTTTTCTGCAAATTTTCTGTACGGTAAATCTTCAAAGACAGGTTTATTTTATTAGTACCTCAGCGATTATTATTCTTTAATTTTTTATGACGAATTTTGAAATTATAGCAAAGAAGATTTATATATTGAATTTTTATTGCAGATTTTCGGAAGTTGATGGATGAGGTATTAACATAAAAGAGAGATGAATATCGACTTTTTAAACTTTGGCAAATTAATTAATATAATTTAAAGGTAAATTCTCTTGTATTTTAACTCTTTGAAAACGGCTGAACTAAGAAATTTATACAATTTTTTGAATAATATTATAAGTTTAGAATTCTGATTGGCTGTGCTGTTTGTGCTTGTATGATATTCTCAGACTAAGAGTGACGGCACTTCTTGCAGTCGTGGGTTCATCGGCTTAGTAGTAGGATAACACCATAATAAGGTGGCTTGCATAATGCGATTCTGTGAAACTTAACAGAGTGTATAAGTAGCACATCTGAACATATCAAACTGACAAACTGTGAGTAAAATTAAGGCTGCATAAACACTCGATCATGTTGTCAGACATTAGTGGCCTATATTAATATTCTACCCGCACAAGGGCGCCGTCCGAATATCTGTTTCTCAGAATCGTCTATTAAGTAGCCTCGCCAGCCCCACGCGCCCTATCGAGCGACTATGGCCGTCCTACGTACATCTCCCGCCCCGTTTGTCTGTCCGCCGCGTTCCACTCTATCTGTTCCTCCCACTCATCACGCATCTCCTGATTCTGCCGTCTTTCCGCCACGCCCATTCCTTCCGCTCGGCCTTCATTTTTGCTCCACCTCCACCCACTGCTCCGTTTCTCCCTCTCATTTAGATTCTTCCGCTCCTCTCTCTCTTTTTGCTGAATCTACTTCGCCTGTCCTTGCGCTCCATATGCTCCTTCCCGCTCCACCAGCTCTGCCCGCTCCGTCCGGGCCTGCTCGGCCCCGCCCCGCACCTCATAGCAACTTCTAGCAACAATGAAGTCCAAATGGACTGGAGATTACATTGAACGGAACATTTAAAAAGAAAATTGTGGTAACGTTTTGAATCACAACCACGCTCTTTCTCATTCTTGGCCCCTCAAATGGATTCGTATCAAATTTGGGAGCAAGTACTCCTGAGATTCTCAAGTTTTTCTGGGATGTAAAAACCTACGCATTTACTTGTAACTGGAACTCGAAGCGGAGCAATACAATACGGGAGATATTAAAAAAATCATAGCTCTTAAAGATATGGATACATATAGTAAAACAAAAACTAGGGTGGTATCTAGAATGTGTTTAAATTTCAGTTGATAGATTAAGTATTTTTTAGTTAAGTCGATCCATACAGGCGAACAGAAAACAAATGATTTGACGTGAGATTCCTTTCAGTAATCGAATAAGCAGGTTAAACAAGTATTTAAAGCTGAAAAATCGAAAATTACAGACAGTTCACATTTATATTGGTCTATCGAAAAAAAAAATTATTATTTCTCAAACTTGCTGGTATAACACAAATTTTACATTATTCTCCTTGTCTTAGTAAGCAACGCTAAATTATTTATTCCAGTTCACACTAACAAATATCATCTCAAATATAACGATAATTACTCATATTCAGAAAAAGTATATAAAATGATGTAAAGATCTAAAATTGAAAAGCAGATTGCACTGAGAAATGTCTCTAATTTCAAAATTAAAGTCGTAAAACCTATTCGAAAAACTTTTTAAACTTTTCAGCAATAAATTATGAAGCACATAAAAAATAGAAACTTGTAGATGTTTTGAAAAACCTATTTCGGCCTATATATTTATCCTAAAAGCATTTTAGTTGGTGAACAAATTATAACTCTACGTTGATAGAGTTAGTGTTATGCAGACTTTGGCCAGCCTGCTCCAAAGATGAGGCTCCAGTCTTTCCGGTCCATTCCCCTCAAACCACCTTGTTATCAGAGGACCGTGACCCCGCGAAGCGAAACGCGCCACTCCTTTTTATCAAAAATAATTTTCCACGTCGTCGAATTGATACCGCCGGCCCTCCCTAGAAAAATAACAGACCCTGTTTACACAGTTCCATTATCAGTTTCCTACAGTGTTTTCTCCGGGGAGTTGAGGCGCTCTTTTCAGACGTCCAAGGGAGAAAAACGGACAAAATGGAACAACCAAAACGGCCGTAAAAGGGAAAAAAAATCCAGAAAATGATGAAAAGAATAAGGGAAGGAAATTTGAAAAAATAAGATGGAAATGCAATTATAGAAATAGTGTAATAAATTAGATATACAGGAAAATTGAAAATGTGAGGTGAATTGCAACGGAAGCAGTTATGAAACGAAGAAAAGAAGAAGGAAATGAGAGATTTGTGTGGACATGTGAGATTTGTTCTCAATCATGAATAAAATGTTGTGAAGAGAAGTGATACAAAAAGAAAAAGATTGCTAAAAGAGAGAACTAGCAAGTGAAAAATCGGTAGACAGTAGTTTACAAAGGAAAGACTAACGAAACCAAGAGTCGATCGATGAAAAGGAGAGAGAGCGTCGCCGGGAACAGCATTCCTGCACGGGGCCAAATCAATAGAGTCAACAGCAAAGAGGAGGTGTGCTCAATCAGGGAGTATCGCGCGCCACCCCTCCCACTTCCGCTTCCTCCTCCCCCATCCCATTCGTCCACGCGCCGATGGCCACCGCCCGATTACCGGAAAGGAAGCTCCCGAAGAAATACGGTTACCGGATGGTAACAGGGATCCTCATCTCGAGAGAAGAAAGGTTTTATAATGTGATGAAATCAAAATGTATGGTCAGCAAAAAATGTTACGCTTTTGTTTTTTGTGAAAGAGGCCTGGCAAACATACAATTCCTCTTTCCATTAATTTTGACATTTTTTAAAACACTGTGTGGTTCAGGTAAAATGAAAATGAAATTAAAGATTAATGAAAGAGATCACGAATAATATAAGAATAAGAAAATGGATATTGCCAATGTTTAATTATTTACTCTTTTTTTCATTACATCGAGATGTACCATGTGTGTAATTAAATATTTGTCCTTATATTTATTTAAAGTCTGAGTATTCTGTTAAGCAATAGGCATTGAATTCGTTAGTTGTTGGCTCACGTCTTTGAAAATGCTACTCTTTTGTTATTGGTGAAAAGGGACTAGCAAACATACAATTTTGCTTTCGATTAATTTCAGTTATTAAAACTCTTTTGGAAACAAAAGAAAATGTATAGTCCAATGTGAGCCGGCGTAAAATGAAAATGAAATTGATGATGAATGAGACAATGAATAAAAAATGAAAAAGAAAATGAGGATTTCGAAAAAGTTAATTATTTTTTCTTTTTCATATATCAAAATACTTCACGTTTATTATAAAAATTCAACTACATATTTACATAAAACTTGGGTACTCTCTGTAGATGTAATTAAAAGTTGAGTTATGAAGTTATTTTTAAAACTCTTTCAAAATATGTTTGCTCAATGTAGGTTGACTTAAAAATATAACGCATTAAATATGACTGGGATAGTAAACAAAATATTAATAAGAAAATAAACATTTCAAAATGTTGATTATGTTGTCTATTCTCCATATATTGTGATACACAACTTGTGGAATAAAAATTCTTTCATAAGTAATAGACAATTGCCCCACCAACTATGGGCCACCTCCATATCTTCTAAACGGCTCATGATATCGAAGTGCAGTTTTCGCTCAACAATGCGGAATTATGGGGAAAGTAACATGCCGTAGAGATATTGTTGAAATATCTTTAGTTTCTGAGAAATTGAATAATCGTTTTTTTAATGAAACTACATTTTTCTCATTAGCAATGGGTAGATTATAAACTAGTGGTGCTTCCAACGCACATACTTTCTCGCTCTGCTTCTATACGGTCCTTTTTGCTATTCCACTACTTCATAAACCAGAAAAAGTGTATTATACCACCAAACTTTTTCGGTACCAAAATCCGACAACCGAAACTCAAATTCAACGAACCGGCACTTACACCACTACGCAACACCAACACCGTCTCTGTCGAACAGAACCATGAAAGAATAGAACCGACCTATAAAATGGTAAATTCATGATTAAGAAACAATTGATACGATGGCAAAACGCTTTACAAAATACAAGAGAAGTAAAAAATTGTTAAAAGTTTATTATTTGAACAAATATATTCAGACATTTCCAGGACATTTATCGCAATTACTTATATTTTAGTCTATACGTAATTCTATCGCTTTTATTATTAGGAGCCGGTAATTTTCAACATGCGAAAAACGTGTCTTTCAAACATGACCAAGAAAGGCAGCGATAAACCGCATTACGAAGTATTCGTAAAGCTAGAAAGTAATAACCATTTTGTGAACCGTTAGGGATATGTAAGTTCATCGCATGCCTCCTGGATATATAATATATCAATTACATTTAAAATGCTCATAATTTTAAATTGGTTCATACAGATATACACTAGACAACGGTTGATTTGACATGTCATACGCTTCAGAAATCGAATAACAGAGTTGAAAAAATAGTTTAAAAGACGCAGTTAGGGAAAACACAGACAAGTCCTGTCTCCTTTTCTATATTGAATCTATTCGTGAGTAGAAGTACTTCAAATGATTTTCAATAAAGTATCTACACTCTTCAGTGTTTTTTTTCTGAAACATCACATTCATCAAATTAAAATTCCCCAAGTGGGATCGAACTCGGTACCTTCATTATTGAAGATCTCAACCCCAAGGTGCATTAACCAATCGCGCTACGGGAGCGACTTGGGGAACAACTCTTAATATTTCAGTCAAAACGATCTTGAATCAGTTCTATCATTTGGAAGAAGGTAATTGTCAACATGCGAAAAACATGTCTTTACAAAAAACATGACCAAGAAAGGCAGCGGTAAACGATTAACTCCACATAATTTATCGGATGATCGGCATTTGGAAAATAACTACTGCGAGAAAGTATGTGCCATTCTATAGCACCACTAGTTTATTTATATATTTACCTTCCCTTCTTACACACGTGCAGAAAATTTAAAGAAAAAATTTGGAGCGGTTTTTGAGAAAAGTTTTTTTTGTCAATTTGAATCGCAATTTACGCAAAAACTATTCGTTTTTCCCAAAAATGGTACATGACCTTATTTGAAGTGCTAATTTTCTACAACCGACTTTGTCTGAAGCGAAAATCTCTATCTTCAATTTTGGAGTTTTTAAACAGTTTTTTGCAATTTTCGAAAAATAGGGCCTATAAACGAAAATGATGTCTACGTCATTCCCTTCAACGTTCTTTGCACTATTCAACAACAAAATATAATCAAAAAATTTGGAGCCATTTTTTTAATTCATAAAATCTCAAAATGGGCTTCATGTAAAGTATCCTCAAATACTAAGATATCGGTTTCAAATTCAAGAGGCCTTGAGACGAGTCAAAACCATCGGGGAATATCAATTTTGAAGAAAATCGACCGAACGGTTTAGGCGCTAGCGTTGACCACAGACGGACAGACGGACGGAATGCCGTCAATCGATTTTGAAGTATGAAGAAGCAACAAATCATGGATTTTGACTACTCCACGAGATAGAGGATTTTTTTTTCTAAATTGAGCAACAGGTTTTATCCACTTTTCTGTCACCAGACCCCTGCTATAAGAGATTTTCTGGCAAAAATTCTCCGTTTTCCGCCGCACGATTACATAACTTTCTCTTCTTACGAAGTATTCGTAAGGCGAGAAAGTAAAAAAGAAATAGAATGATGTAGTGTACGTCATGTTAGTATTTTGATAGTAATTTCAATATAAAATTACAGTTTCTGACATGCCATTTTAAATGAAACGAATAATATTTCCAAAACTATACTTGGGTTTTTATTTCTTGGCGCGTGGGGCCATTTCTTCAAAATGGAATATCTCACGGTATTTCGAGTCCTATTTGACCGAGGCGCTAGATCTTGCATGATCGCTAGCACTGCTTGATACGGTTGCGATAATGCAAAATCTAGCGGCACGGCCGAGAAAGACGCGAAATGACGAGAGCTATTCCATTTTGAATACAGGCTCCCAAGCGCCAAGAAATAAAAACCCAAGTATAGCAGCCCTTGCTACTGTCACCTCTGGAGAAGTTGGCCTTCGCGGCTCCGAGACTATTACGGAGGAGACTGAGCTGTGTGGCAATGGGGGATGGAGGCGTAAATAGCAGCAATCCATGGTCTTATGAGGACCGTCACAGGGAATGAACATCAGTATTATCGATGAGAATGAAAGATTTTTTTCCATTGATTCACCAGAATTAAATTTCTCTTTTGATTGATTCCAAAGCATCAATGTACTCTACTGTCACAAATGGTTGCAATATTTCATCGGTCCTTGCACAAACGACTGCAGAGGAGCATTGCAGTCAAAGGAGAACACACAGTTTAGTATATAATTTAATACGGTAAATAATTTACATATTTTTATTCTGTTTTTCTATAGTTATCCACATCATATTTTATTTTTGTAAATTTACAATGAGAAGTTGACTAACAACAATAATAACAAAATTTCTACCTTTTCGTTATCTGATTTTCTGGAGATATTACTGTGAAAATCTTCAACTTTTCATATCGTTTGCTTTTATTTAAAATGCTTTAAAATGCTAGCTTGTCCGTACAGCCATTACACATCGAGCTCGACTTTTGTACAGTTAAAATGATCTTTGTTAGAATCTCCCGAAAACTATCAATTTCTTTATATTGTTAATTTCAATGATCGATGCTTTGGAATTTCAATCAGTGAAAGAAATGATCAATTCTTATGAATCAATGCAAAATGTTTCATTCTGCATATATTCTGAAATGATCTTTCATACTGTATCTTTCTAGTTCAGACTACTTGCGCTACCGCCCCTCTCAGTCACTCGTCTCCCTGTAAGGGTCTCGGCACTGCGATGCGAAGGTCACGTACCCAAAGACGACTTGAGGGCTGCCACAGAAAATATTGTCCGTTTAACTTAAAATCACATCCAGAAACTCTAATTTTATACTAAAATTGCTATTAAAATACTAACATATAATAAGTTGAATTCTTCTTTTTATAATTTATCCATGAAAAATGCTGACGTGTACTCGTGACAATGTTCTGCTTAACTTCCATAACACGCTCAGAGTAAATATTCGCAAGTGATACTTCGGTTCTTCACGCGAACGCTTTTTTCCGTTGCCTCCACACACTATAACTTGCAGTGAGAAATCTTCAGTTTTCGGATTACGTGGCGTGACGGTCCGATAGAACTTCGGCCTACTGAAAACGACACATGAACTTTTACGGCAACGAATACCTCTCACAACACGACTGCTCGTGTCCGCTGCTCATACAAGGAGAAGATTATTCAGTAGGAAATCGAGTTTCGCTTCCTGTTTACCTCGTTTTTGGAGGTCTCGACAAATGGCGAACTCCCGTTTCTTATCTGATATCTCTATTTTAGTCATTGTTCCGCAAGGTGTTCGCTTGGCTGCTCGCCCTCTGACGTCATGTCATTACGTCGCGGGCGTGCCAGGTTCGAACGCTCGCGTCGTAGCTCAACATCCTCAGATGATTTTATTTCTTCTTACGCGGGGTTTTAGTGGGAGTGGGGAGCGTGTATCTGAGTTCGTCTCAAAATATATCTATACTAATATATATAGATGACAATCTACTGAACCAATACTAATTAAACTTTTGTGCTATCTTCCTTTAGAGGTCTGAAGTACTAAAAGCTGCGATTACAATCACAAACCATAATATATTTACAAAATAATTACTTTTCTGGACCGTTTTCGCCAAGCATTTCATCACAGATTCAAAAGTGCATCAATGTGCAATTGTTCATTGCGCGCCACCAGAGGATGACGACTAAGAAATCTACGATTGAGTTCATCTATGCACGAATTGCATGTTTATAAGAAAGAGATTATGATATACTATAGCCTCATTGGAAAGAGCTTTTATTGATTTGTACCTTCCATTGTTTAACCTGAAATGTTCATATTTAGGGAAGATAATGGCAGTTTTATTTATACATTCAAGTAATTTGGATATTGATTTTAATTGCATCTAGGCGTGAATGTATCAAGTCTAGAGAGAAGAGATATGAAATTATTGCAAAAACAAATTTTGCTGACGAAAGTGCTCGAATTTGTCGTAAATCGGTGTGAATGCACACATCAGTTCTGCACGAAACAGTTATTGGGTCAGTGGTAGTAACCTAAGCATAATTATTACGTATTTTTTAGTTGAACGAGCTAAAGTGAAACATACTATGTATTATTTACTCGTTATGCTTAAACTGTGACAAATGGATTAATTTTTTTAGGAAGTGTTTTATTATAGTAAAGAGTGAAAGCGTACCTTTGGATAGTAAAGAAATTATTATTTAAATTCACGAGAGTAATTTCGGCAAGATGTATAATTGAAGTAAAAGTGAAATTTAAAACGCGAGAAGAAAAATATGAAAAAGAGTATGTTTTACATATTGTAATGTGTAAATGTGGCAATTGCTAGAAAGTATTGGTACTACAGTATAATACACAAAATTTCAGCAAAAAAGAATACACGTGAGTAAATGCATTTTTTTTGTATATTTTCTGTTAACGTTAGTTATAAAGTGAGTGAAATTGGGCGGCGGGAATCACAGTAAGAAACACTATAAATATTTTCTTAGTGAGATAGTCAAGAACGCCGATTATTTCCAGATGGGTGTATGGCAGAGAAGGGCGGAGCAGGGCGGGGCAGGGATACAACAGAATAGATAGTAGTAGACTACGACGCAGGGCGGGAATAGATGGAATTCCTTTTCCAGCAACGCGGAGTGCTTTAGCTAGTGTGTGTATATATATATATATATATATATATATTGTGATAAGTGGATAATAATGGAGAAAATTACTAAAGAAAACACGAAAGAGACGGAGGATGAATTTGAACGACCGCGCAACGCAGGGTGCGTTCGGGGACGGCAGCGGTAACTGACCAGGAGGGGTACCGGCCAAGAGCGGTAAGGGAGCAACCCCCCTCGAGTCATTTTGAGGAGAAAGGAAGGGAGGTACGGCTTGACCGGAAGAAAAATTCCTTCTTCTTATTTTGGCAGCGGTGTTAAACGGTCGTTTTCTATAACAGTAGAGAGAGTATAGGACTTGTGGAGAGAAAGTGCTCGTAATCGTTGTGCAGTAATTTCGCTAGTTAGCAAAGCGATATTCCAGGATGCCGTGATATAATTTAAACTGTGAATTAATAATCATGCTGAATAATTCCGAGCTTTAGAAAGTGAGTCGAAAACAGTTAATTAGGCAATTACTACCCGGTAATTGGTACGAGCCGGAGAAATTTGATTGAGCAACTGCTCGTGTAAACGGCCGCGTTACAGTGCATGAGTGCATGAACAATATTCACATTCACGAACCTGGACAAGAAGCGAAGAGGACGGCAGATCGTGCAGGAACGCGTTAAGGGCGGCGCGGGAGGACTCGTGGCCGCTTGGAACTCGCCCTTGGCCGCGCACAGCAGCTGGGTGCTCGAGGAGGCGACAGCGCGAGGGCGTGTGACCTTCGCGGCAGTGAAAAGACGGCGAACGTTGAGTATTGGAAAGTTTCGTTCTGCGTATAGCGAGAGAGTGGAACTGTGAGAAGACCGTGTTATTTAACCAGAATTAGTCACGAGAACTGGGGAGGGGAAATAACTAGTGAAGGAGCTATTTGCAATTTACTAGACATTTTCCATATTCCAAGTCAATGACCAAAGAGGGGAGTTAAAATCTAATCGAATTGTGATAACATGTAATATTTCTTGTTCAATATGAGGGATTTCTTTTGTAAAATAGCTTTAAGAATTTTGGATGGGAGATTATTTTGAATGCGAGTATGAACAAAGGGGTAATTTCTGTGTAAATTGTTGTTTAAATTAGGTCAAAGTTGATGTTAAATTTGTGTGTAAATTAGCAGTAAGTGGTATTGCCAGTAAATTTGCGTGGGATCCCATTTGCACAGGCCTGAATAAATTGCTGGTGAATAGTTTCTGAAAGGTATTTGCAACGATCAATGCTATAATTTCATTTGTCATTATGTTTCCTTTATTTGGAATCATTAGATGGAATAAATCCTGACTTATTATCAGAAAGGTGTTGTTAAATTGAATCACATGCGATTCCGAATCACGCCTCCTCCCTGCCTAGACCCCTGCGCCTTTTCAGGTTCTTAAAAAAATAATTAGGATTATTGTGGCGAAGTACCATCACATAAAATATATATATATATATATATATATATATATATATATATATACACGTGGGTATTGTTTTACACAAGGTAGTTAATGAGTTAACGAATTGATGAATTGACAGTTCACAGCAACGTATGGGCTTGTTCTGCGGAGCAGGAGCTTAGAGCTACGTACATCCACATTCGCGAAGCTGAGACAGCGAATTGAAGTCGCACGTAACGCACGGTTATGTTCTCCATGGGATTGTTGCGTGACTGGCTTTGCCATAGAATCATGTATTTTATCTGAAGATCAGCTACTTCACCTATCATCATTTGTATCTCGTAATCGTCTTTGAAACTGTGGAGGGCAAAAGCAAACATTCACTTGGAACATTTGACGATAAAAGAGGAGAGTATGAAACCGTAAGACTCTTCCCTCATCTTTGCTCATTAATATAATATGGGCACATATTAAAATACCGATACATATAATATCAGTTCATAAAGTTTGGTTAAAATATACAGTTTATGCTTGCCATGTTGTCCTTTCCCCACTTTCGAAGTGCTAAGACCGTGAATTTAAATCCTCAACAGGACCTGTACCGAGACCCATGGAACTGGGAAGTATAAATATATAATAAAATAGTAATCTAAAAGCTCATAGAAAAAACTAAGCTCCTGACCTGAAGCAGGTGTACTTACAGTACATGTGATATACCAAGGGAAAATGAAAGAATATGGATCGTTTCTGTTATTTCCCAAAACTTTAACCCAAAATATTCTCCCAGATATTAGGTAACTCCGCGCCTCCTGTGATGAGTCGGGAGGACGGCACCGGCGGCGGCCGACCCGCCAAGCCATAGCGGGCAGTTGATCTACACTCGACCCACACCCCACTTCCCGGCAACTTTTGGAGTTGGGAACTGCCATGACCGCGTCGTGCCGTACTCCCTTCGCCTCGTCCACTTGCCCGTCCCACTTGAGAAAGAGAAAGAGGAGTGAGAGAGAGGGGGGGAGACGGGAGGGGGGAAACCCCAGTGATCGGGACTGGCTTCTAATGAAGCCGCGGCCTTTGACCCTTTCTGTGGGAGCAAGTGATCGTCTTATGGTGGCGGAGGTGGTAGGAGTTATGGTGAGGGAGTAGCGTTTCGGTTCTGAAGGCAATTCAGTTTCGCTGTTGTTAGAAGTGGATGGAAAGGGGTGAGAGAGAAGCGCGCAGACGGGGAGCAAATGTTGGTGAATGTAGCTCGTGTAGAAAAGGCTTTAGATAGTAATAGATCAGTTGAATCTTGCATCTGGAAAAAAACAACGTCGAAGTAATTAATCTGCCATTTTGTCTCAATTCTTCCGTTTAAGTCTAAGTATAAAGGATAACATTGCATAATTTTCAGTTTTAGATGTTTGTGTAGTATTTTTTCAGTTTTTTTCTTGGTCTGACGCCACAAACTGAAGAGTAGGCAACGATATTTCAGTCAAAATGCTCAGTTCATCCTTTTGTAATTTGGGAGAGATAACGGTTTCTAAGGTCATCGAGGAGGCGAAGCTTCAATTTGTAGCATCGGTTGTTATAGAGGCAACATTTTGAGGACGATTCAAGAAGCTTCAGGAAGTCTTCCAAGCCACTTCCTTCGGAGAACTCCTCATGAGAGGCGCTGGGAGAGCCCAATCAAAAATTTCACATTTTCCACTCAGTCCATTGTTAGAAGTTCTAAGAATGAACCATTAGTGTGCTTTACATCATTTTGTTTCGTCCTTCGGGAACTCAGATGCCGAATTTTATATTAAAGCCTTCAGTTGCCTTCTTAAAGTTGTTCAGCATCTAAATTCTTTCTGAAATTATTTTCAGAAGATCAGATTAGTCTACAGGGAATTTCATTGTTTAGATTTTAGACGGTGCAGATTGGCCTTCAGCTACAATGTGTATATTATTAGAAATAAACTAGTGACTTGCGCATCTAAAACATTGCTGAGACACTACAACTAAATTGTTTCTCCCAAAGGTATCACGCACTTTTCTCATGAACAACAAATGAAATACTCTCATAAAAATAAAATAAATCAAATCTTACAAGAAAAACAATATTTACAAATACTTCCCCAAGTATATTCTAGGCTATATCCTGTACAACAGTTGTTTACTTAATGTGGAAAAAAGTTGCTATCTCATCTCGCACCATGTGAATAGCAAATATTTAATGGTGAGCGTTCCTTTTTTGGAGACTTGAAGTTGCATGACATCAGTAGTATCGTACGCAGTGATGCAATGAATATGAAAATTCAATGGATACGTGTAATACAGGGCCCTCAGACGAACGAACACGCGAATGGCCTTCGCAAAGGTTTGGGGTACGCTGCGATATCAGCTTAGCGAAGTCACTCGTGTTACAGGCCGGAAGCAGGGGTGACAAAACGTCGTGCGAATGCGGCGAGTTGATCAAGTATACGGATTGGTGTATCATAGATATTTATTAAATTTTACCAACTTTTAATGGAAATCAACGTGTAAAGAGAAACTGCAGTTATACAAGCATTGATCATTACAGGAAGGAAATATTAACGCACATTTCCACTTATGTAAGAGAATGCAATATACGAGAACTATTAACACTAATTACAAATAACTCAAATGAATATTTTGAAGAAATATAAACCAAAATACATCCTAAATCAATGTAAGTGTTATGTAACATAATTTCAGAAAAACACTATTATTGAAAGTAAACATTTAAAGAAATTCTATGATTATATCTTTCGTGTGAAAATACACGTAATAAACCACTTAAAAATTATAATGATGAACATTTATTAAACAAATACATCACCTTCCCTCACTGCACACGAAATCAAGAGCTCACTCGGACTGAATCTTATGTTTCCTTGCGTTCCGCCATGACCACCTACTGTGCATCCCTGAGAAATCGGTGCGCGGGCTTCCCTTCGCCGCGGGCCCTGTAATTTTGTAATTTACTTTTAAAAAGGAAATATTCAAATCACATGTTCTCTCATTTCACTTTTAGAGTAAATTAAAAATATATATTTTTTCCTCTCTGTTTCAAAAAATTGTGTAAATAACACTTCCTTTCTAAGTACTTCGAGATATGTTTTGTATGTTAATTTGGTATGATGTGGGTCACATTGCTGAAAACGAGCATGAAACATGCACTTAATAAGCTTTATTGAAAGTCATGACTGTGTCCATAATCAGTTTCATACAGTTCTTTTACATGACTTAATTTATTTATAGATAGCAAATATATTTTATTTTAATAATCACCATCTCTGATACAAACCGATTACGACAATTCTAGTTCTGCGAATGCTACTTTTTGAAGTGTTTGCATCAAAGGATAGTTCTAAAAGCACTCACATTAACTGGATCATAAATAATGACAGCTGGAATAGTAACCCAAATGTGTCTGCTGAAAGATATGTAAGTTAAAGGCATAATGTATATAGTCCATCTCAAATATGTTTGAAATCAACCATATCTTTTCGTTTATATTTTATTACTTTCTTACATTTTTACTTAGAATAGATATTTAAAAGCTTTTTTTAGGTATTGCTTGCTATTACTAGACAATTCTCAATACGTGTCAAATATTAGACAGTTCTCAAAACTGTCGATTCGGAAATATTTTCTTTGGAGCACATAAGAGCACTAGCATACAAGCGCACTAGAGCCTTCAATTATCATCCTTTTCGTACTATCTTCTTTAGAATATGACGTTGAGTGATGCTCTGTTGGCATTATCTCCACACACTCATCAAGGCAGAAAATCTGTAAATGACAGCCCAGAGCTGTAGGTCATCGGAGACAGAAAAAAAATTGAAAAAAATATCAACATATTTATTACTTTGAGTTTCACACTACTCATTATTATTTCACACGCGCACTTGCCTCGCTTTCACGCATGTCTTCGCTTTGTATGAGGATTTCGAGAGAGCGCAGCCTGTGTTGGGCTTTGGTGGTGCTGCACGGCGCGGCGGGCAGCAGCAAGTGTTGAGCTCGCGGCATCGATGAGGGCAGCGTGTTGAGCTCTCCGGGTCATTGGGCTCAACATGTCGTCAGAGGCCGTTGTCGAACCCCGCGTATGCCTCCACCGGAACGCGGACTGCAAGTGTACCGTGAAATTGAAAATTGTGCCATGAACGTGGGACCGGCGACGCAACTCTTTTGGAGCGTGAATATAAAACGCAATCAGTTGATCGTTTTATAGTAGTGGATTTCTGCACACTTGTTTTCTGTGATTCTAATTTAAATTGCATTAGGTTGTATTTGCGCAAAATTGAAACAAATATTGCTTTACTCGAAGACCGGTTTCACAAACATGTCATATTACTCGAACTCCAAGCAATCAGTTATAACTTTGCAGATAGGGGGTGTAGCGGTGCTTTCATAAAAGTGCTGTTTGTCCGCTTATTTACGTCACTAATTTGCAATTCACTTAGTAGAGATGAATTTGCCTGTCCTGTTTCTAAGTCGATCAAAAGGCATTAGGTAAGAATTTTTTGTCTCTCGTCAGCAAGACATGGCTAACAATACCTTCACAAATTTTAATTTTTCCTTGAATTAATTAGTCCAGTTTTACATATACACAGAAAATTTTATTGAACTAAACTGTAAATAGATACAATACAAAAATGCATTTTAACGTGTTTACAAATTAATCGTTTAGTTTATTTGCTGAGTATTTCGTTACAGTGAACTAATTTAAAATGCAATGTGATTATCAATTATTTGAGCAGAAATCATTCGTTCATTCAGTGTAAATTAGTACTCAATTAATTTGCTAACAAATTTAAACTTAGTAATGATGTAATTTGAAATATTACATTAATTGCGCTTTGTTATTTTTTTAACATCTTGTTGATATCAAATACTCTTCGAAAACATAATTATGAAACGCACTATGTTGTAATAAAAATTACTGTTAGTGTCCGAATTCTTCTGAGAATGTCCGAGAAAGTAAATTTCTTTAAAATTGTTTTGAATATATTAACAATGTTTAGCTTCTTCACCCTTTAATTTAGGTTCTGATTTCACAGGTAATTATTTTGGACTTAAACATAGCGGTAGAAAGATAATGTACAAGTAGTAAAAACAAGTTTAAAAATGGCATAACAAAAACATAAAAACAAAAAATTATATTAAGATTAAAAATATGTAAAATTGATAAATTAGGCACCGGGTTTTGGTAAAATTATTAAAGAGACCAAGAAAACTTGTTTTGAAAATAGTCTGGATAATTATTACCACATACAAGACAAATTACGTACTGCAAATTACAAATTTGAGAACATCTTCAATTCTCAATGGAAACTCTCACTTCTGTATAATAATTTGCTTTTTGTTCAGTTCCGACACAGGTGGTTCCATCAGTTTCCGGTCTGAGCAAGATAACGCTCATCTTAGGAGAAACCTTCTGAGCAGTTTATAGCTTTATCTTTAGTTGTTCTAATGATGCAAGTTTCCAGCAGACATCTCGTTCAGTTTTGGGGAGAGAGGTACTGGAGTTAGATGCGGTGCGTGAAATCTCATGGCGTTTGGTGTCTTCACAATAACGCATCTGTGCTTATATTACTCCTAAGATTGCAAATAATGTGGAAGACTATGACTAGTGCTAAGGAGTTAGACTATTCATATTAGTTCAGATTGGGCAACCTGGGACGTCTACCAATTATCAAAACTGAAGAAAAACCTACATGAAGGAGGAGTTTCAGACGAAAGTGAGGTGAAAGAAGCGGTTTTTGACCATTTTGCGAAAACAATTCGGAGTATGTTTTTCAAAAAAGAAGAAATGCTAAAACACAGATGTAAAAAGTATGCTGGAGTACAGGAAGATTGAGTTGAAAAGTTCTGTAATTTTTTTCTATCAAAAATAGACGTTAGTGTGGCTGAAAACGTACGGCACCTGCCACGTTCAACTCAACCATTCGAACATTTTATATAAGGAAAAAATTAAATTCTCAACAAATGTCATAGAAACACATAATTTTTAATGTTTTAAAAATGTTTTCCAGTATTTTATAAGGGAAACTTGAAATTCTGTCTTAATAGGATCTGGAAATTAAGTAGTTTGTGCACTGATAGTGGTTTAGCCATCAGTAGCAAAGCAATAAGAATAAAAAAAAAACAAAATAAATAATTATTGGCAGCATAGAGAAGAGATAGTAAAATATAGGCATTTCGAAAATATGAATAAATGAAAGGCTTTTTTTAAAATTCAATGAATTTTTAACAAAAAAGGCATTATCCATAAGAAATACTACTTTTGAAAGAACCTTCACGTAACAACCAGTACGTTATTGAAGATGGAAAACGGCATGGTAAGTGAATCACAGAAAATCTAAATTTTATTGTAATGGTGGAAAAAGTTTGCATGACGTGGTATATGATCTAGCACTTATTACCAAATTTATTTTTTGGAAGTGTATAAACACTTCAAGGAATTTATTTTTAACATTTCAAATAAGTGGAGTTCCTTTGAGAGTACCTTTAACGCTCCCAAATTATTGGGATATTTGGATACAGGTGACTGTGTCGTGTAAACCTACTAGCATTTGAGTGTAAAAAGCGTTAAAATAACAACCTAAAGGCTAGTAATTCTAGTTCGTATGTCACAACTAGAAAAATTGTAAAACTAATTTCTAAACATATTCAAAACTGTCTGTATACATACATTATTCCAACAAACATTTTGGTTCTTAAAGTATTTGGAATGATGAATGTGTATAATGTAACAGTGACAATATATTATTTACAAACAATTCGTAGAAACCGGATTAAAAAAATTGAGCAGTATTTCTCGAAATTCAGTGCTGATGCTCAACACAAATCCATGAACACACAAAATTGAAGAAATATTTTTAAAGTACTACTAAAATAAATGTGTGAACAAATTGGTGCACAAAGAAGAAAAAAATCTTCTGTTTTCGAGGCTGGTTGGTCAGGGGATGAGAAGGGAAACTAAATTACCGTGGCCTCTCGTGGTCCACAGACACTCAACCTGGGTTCGCATTCCACCACGGTCGCTTCTCCCCCTTCCTCTCACCCCACCTCCTTCCACCCCACCACCTCTCCACCCTCCCGGTGTTTCCCGGGAGCAGTTAAGTTTTCATCTGACTCGCGTTGCTTTATGGCCGTGTTTGTCTTCTGCCAGAGTCTCCTCCGTAGAGAGCGAGGACAACAGGTGAGCACGTCGGGAGGGAGGCGGGAAAAAGTTCTTTGGTCGTTGCGAGTTGGTTGTGAAGTTCGCAATTCAGACCTCTGGATGAATGCATCCACGGAGACCGGAGATTTCTGGAGATTTCTTTTATTTGCGGGAAGTTCGTATCACGCGATTACGAGATTTCTCCTGAGATTCATCTATCGAAGTCTTGAGAGAAATTTTGAGGATATATTTTTTAACATTCTTACAAATCAAGTTAACTTTGCCCTTGGTGAAACTGGAGTACGTTTCTAGATTAAAAGATGGAACAAATTCATAACAGCATATTTCGTGCTACAGAAGTAGAAGATACGTGTTTCTTCTCCATTAATGTTTAAGAGACTGAATCAAAGCGTTTTTCAAAACTATTCGCAGACTCCTGCTCTATAATTCTATTCTGAGTATTAATTACTGTGTTTATTAAATAGATTTTTTACTATTCCTGCCTCTATTCATAGACAATTTGCATATTAGTGGTTGGTGTGGTTTATTCAGTGAATACAGAGAATGATCCTTGTGAATGCAAACATCACCGTACTGCGGTATAGTCTGTCATCTATATTATTTTCATTTCCTTTTAATTCGAAATATTACTTATCTCTCAAAAGATAATATTGCAAATCAATACTTTATGATTTGCAATTCTAATTACCAAATCTTCTTTTGAATCTCCTCAATATCATATAATCATATCGTTAATTTTATAACAAACAGTAGGATTCACAAGAATATTTATATGTAACTAATTATTTACTCAGAATAATTAACAATATGCATACAGAATACAAGTAAACATTACATAGGGCAACGAAATTATTTAGCTTATTGGAGTATAAAATAATAATGGTGGTCAACTACCTCTATTCAGTTTGCAAAAAGTAATGCGAAAAATGAGGCAATGTTTTATCTGAATAGGTTGAGATAATTAAGCATTTAATATTCAAGCATTTTGTAAGACGCACTTTCAGTGGAAAATGCTAAACACATTCTGCACTACTCAGGCTTTTATGAATTGTTCATGTACTTCTTAGTAATTATTAACTTATTTTCATTAAGTTTTCTAAGAGCTCAGGAAAAGTTCTGAATTAATACATCACATCATTAAAAAATGTAACTTATTGATTCATAACATTATTTTAAAATTTGTCTCAACATTTAGTGCTGTATTAAACAGGTTCAGTGAATCACTTTAAAAACCGCGGAACCTTACTAAGTGTATCCCTCGAACGCAATGTTGTGCAACACGAAACAAAAGTGAATACGAGGGTTTTGCAACCGCGACACACCTGGTGGGTCGCGCAGTGGCGGCGCAGCGGGCTCGAACAAGCTCAGAAGACACGGCGCGCGCGCGGAGCGCTTCTGGGCGGGCGCATTGTTGCGGCCGCGCAACAAGGCGTCGCGCCGCGCGACAGGTCGCATCGCGGCCGCGCGCGACAAGGCCTCCTGCGGAGAACAAGGCCCCGCGGGCGCGCGACCGCGGACAGCGCGGCGCCCCGCCACGCGCCACACGCGCCCCCGCGCCTCCACGCCCCCAAAGCCCCTCAACGCCCTCCACTCCCCGCCGCGCCCTTCCATGCCCCTCCCCACCACGCCCCGCCGCGTCTCGCTACGCCTCGCCACGTCACGTCACGCCACGCCACGCCACGCCACGCCACGCCCGGCCATGCTCCGCCCGGCCACACTCTGTTTGGCCACGCTTTGCCCGACCACGCTCCGCCCGGCCACATTCTGTTTGGCCACGCTCCACCCGGCCATGCTCCACCAACCACGCTCCGCCCGGCCACGCTCCGTCCGGCCTCGCCACGCCACGATCCGTCAGTGTCCCGCCCCACCCTCTGCGCACCATATCGGCTCGGTCAGATCCTCCCTGTACCGCCCATTTATGCAACGATCCGCTCCGCCTTGCCGTGCCATCCCATTCCCCGCCACTCCACGCCATGCCAAGGCCCACGACGCCGTACCTAGACATGCCACACCACTCTATGGCACGCCCCGCGCCACTCTTCCCCGCAGCCGCCCCTTTCCCCCCTGCAAACCCAGTCCAGCCCCGCCTCACCCTGCCCCACCTCTCCCCGCCCGGCCTCTCCCCGCCCTGCTACACCACGTCACGTTCCCCCACGCAACTCACAGTTGGACAGAATGATACCGAAAACATGCTGCTAGCTCGACGTTTATTTTGAACGGCCGGAACGCCATCGAAAAAGATTTTAGCGTCATAAATTATATTTTGAATGACATGACATTTACCAATTTCGTTCATGGTATGTGCACAGCATTTTTAGTAATTCACAAGTAAATATCACTTCTAAAATAACAAACAAACATAAAAAATGTGTAAATTTTAATAATAAAATAATATAAAAAATATGTACTCATTTTCTCTTTGTCACATTTAAATTAGAACGACTGTCAAATTAGTACTAAACAAGCACTTTCCTTCTATTTTTGGAGCTTATAACAAAGGTTCATTCATTGTTACATTGTGTGCTTTTAAGTAAGAATTGTTTTGAAGTGTACTTTTTCCATCAAGATTTTTCCGTTCATCCATTATATGCCCATTCTAAAAGTGTATCATCACAGACACAGCTACTACATTTCCTCTCGCAGAGAACACCTTTTCTATTTCATCTTATAACTATTGAAGTTTTTTTAGAAAAAATGCGGCCACCAGCGGCACGCCTGGCGGCCCCCCGCGCGAACAACGGTGATTGATTTTTAGTGATTCCGGATGCATCAACTACTGAGGTCATTAGTCCCGTAAGTGAAGTGCATGCTTTTTCATCTGGAGAGGGTGGTGATCTTTCCCCGCTGGATATCGAGATCCGGCGCCGACCCACCTGTCGGCTGGTGGTTTTTCCTCAACCAGGTTTTTACACCAAGTTTTTCTTCCACCAGCAAGGCACCGCTCCAGCTGGGACAATCTCTAAGCTCCCGACTGGTCTCCCGGCATGTGTGGTAGTGTAGTGAACGTTATTGTGTGTGTGTGTGTGCAAGGACTAGGAAGAGGAAAGAAAGACCGCGCGTGGTCCATGGCCCGTTTTTAGGGTACTGCTTTTGTATCAATTTTCTCTAGAATTGGTAGTTACAGAGATAAATGGAAAAAAAAACGTCGAAAAAATGCCTTCAAACGGCCGCCCCGCCCTCGGCTCACCCCTCCACTCACACACATTTCTTTCACATGTTTAGTATGTTATGCGATAAGTAACAGTCACACCAAGTTCCAAAACTGGAATTTTTGCCTTCCATTGCCATTGTTTGGTCTATTTGGACTGGGCTACCTTCCCCCCCCCCGCCCTGCTGGCAAGCGCGCCCCTCGGCCGGGTGCGCGGCGCTCGAGGCCGGCCCGAAGAGGCGATGGGGAAGTGTGAACCGCGGGAGCCTTGACATCGGGTAGCATCGGGAGCTCTGTCCCAAAAATTTCTCTCATCCGGTCGCATGTTTTACAACGGCGATATTTCAATTAATTTTCTCTTTCTTTTACATATTTTTCACTTCAGTGGCTTCTTCTGTACTTACTACTAGATGGTTTCTATTAACTGAAGATCCATTGACTGTGTTAGTTACATAGTAACTGCAAGTACTTCAATGGATAAATATTGTCGTAGTAAATACTAACATTCGAATACTGTTACACTGAATCTTGTAGTAAACTAAATTAATGAACGTTTATTACTTTGTTCACAATAATTTCTGCAACGAAATGCAAAAAAGAAAGAATTACTTATATGAGTGGTTTGAAGCAGTTACAAGAAAAGCAACAACAATCACAGTAAGTCTGCTATTCATAAATGTTCATATCTGGAATTTGGTCACAATGTGTCTTATTTCAATACTATAAAGAAGGTCTCAGAATAAATGTTACAAAATTCTAGAACGTGCAGATGGGTTGAGAATGATTATTTGTTCCAAATAACATGTAGAGAGGGAACATTATATTAGTGAATTATCTACCACTATATCGTATATGCCCCGAAATGTTAGATCACACATTATGAACTGGGGCTCAGTAGGCCACGTTCTGGCTCAGTCAAGGTTTTTTCTTGCACTTACCGCACATCTCTACATAACATTTACATAACAATCAGGGGTAAATGCCACATGTATAACTCTGTTATATAAGGTATTCCACTGTACATTTATTGACAAAAGTAAATGTCCTTTTCCTAGATGGCCTAGAAGTTTTTAACAATTATTAAAAAATATATAGGTCTGTTAACTCGTTTAATTGTAATAGTTCTCTGACTTTATTAAAACAGACACTAAAATATTTTTACAATAATTTATTGAAAACTTACAATTTTTAACAATAATTCTGAGATAAATACATATCTTTTGTACACCTATATAAGAAGGGCTTGGCGTAATTACAAAATTAGTTACACGTTGGTCAAAACAGAGTAATTAGCATTTACAAATAGAGAGAAATTTCTTGTGACAGGTGTAGATTATATTCTTACAGTCTCAAGCACTTCATTGATTAACAATTAGGCAGTTTATGATTATTATTATGAGACAGTTTATTATAAATAAATTATTAAAATTCATTGTTAAACTATACTCACTTATTGAAATTATATGAATTGCTATATTTTTAATAAAGATATATTTCACATCGGGAGTCCGGTATACAAATTATGTTAAACGGGTATTGAAACGCAGATTATTTATAATTAATAAATAGAAAATGTAAATATTAGTTCTGATAAATTGCCACATATGTAATGTTGTTGAGTGACATGAGTGTCACGAGCCACTGTGCGCTGGGTCAGCTTTGAAGTCTGCTACAGGTCTCCCCTTTGCCCCCGACCACCTCTCTGCCCCCCTCGCTAAATGCATTTATTTCGTTTGCGGATTAATTTGACGTGTTACGAAAACTCTCACCCGTGAACATGCAGTTTTATTAGTAATTATATCAACTTTATTTGTATAATAGCATTTTGGCGTGTCACCGAAATGGTAGAATGAGAGGAAAACGTTAAAAATGAACGCCGTGCATGTAACCAACAGCAGTAACAATGTTATTCTCAAATTCTGATTGAAAAATTAATGTTGGGATCAGTATTTTTAATCGTGCTGAAATCACGTCAATATCATTTGAGAGTCATATCCAAATGGATTCACGAATCCTGGAATCGTATATTCCGCGTTTCTTCTTTAGGAATATCTTTATTTTTCTCCCAACAAATTGCATTCTTTTTTGAAAACATTATTAAATTAATTTTGGTGGAAATCTAACGTTATTTTGGTCACAGATCACCCGTCTATTTGATGTAATAAGTTTACTGAATCTGCTAATTAGTTGTGCTTCTTCTTATCACACTCGTTCAGGTCTTTAATTTAACTAGAGGAGTTTTGGCCGAGATTTATCCGAGAATTTTTTACTTGCCTATGTTAAAGACTTGTAGTTATTTTTTATCGCGGATTCTGATTTTTAATTAGGATTCTTTTTGAAATTCTCCCTACTTAAACATATAGTTGGCACTAGAGTAAATGATTCAATGTTTAATGCCAGTTAATTTAAGTGACGTAAGTTCAAACTGATTTTTTCATTTAAAATAATGGCTAGACGAACTTGAGTGTTGGTTAGTATTTTAAACATAAAACACTATGTAAAATTCTAAATGGCGGGTGAAAACGACATTAGATGATTTTTAGGTACCAAACCTACAACTAAGCGTATGTTGAAATGTGTTGGTTTGGGCTTGATCGAGCGAATGACAGCAGATATAAGCCCATTTAGCCTGAGATTAAATTTTCTGCCTGTCGTACGCTTTCATCGTCTCCGAGTCTGTGCGTGTAAGAACATTTTTGAACCTAGTAGCTTCCGTTAGCGACTTTTTTTCGCTGATGTGTTGTTACCTTGCTAAAATTTACAAGAGCGCTGCATAACTGTGGGCTAGTTTAGCTATTTGTTTCTGTAGAAAAGTACTAAAACCTTGAACTTACCTGCACGTGCCATCTCATGATTTACACTAGCCTTTTCATTCGACATGTGAATATAGCGCAGTACTATTTTAGGGCATATCATAGTTTTACAGGACGTTTCCTGCCTTCACAAGTCGTGAATTTGCATGTGTTAAGTCTCATTGATTTATTTTATTCTTCTTTCCAGGTTCAGGAGGTTATAAACAACGTCGTTATTACAGATTTTGTATTCTGTATTTAAAAAATTGTCATCCCCTTGACCTGTCAAAAGCAATATCAAAAACCATTGAGATTGTGGTTAAACAGATGTGTGTCATTAGTTCGGTCATGATCTGACAAGGACCGCAGATATCAAACGTCACGTATCGTTCAACACAGCTAAAACCAGTTCCGAGTGATTTTTACGATTCTGTACCTATTTACCGGTTGTCGTTTTGTTACTTAGTCGGACGATAATCTGGCCGCGCGACGCTGAGTGTTCCCGCCCTCCGATCGCTCGCCTGCCGCTGCAACCCGTGCAGCGCGCCTGCATCGCGTGCCGAACGCTATTTCCGGCGCCCTCCCTTCAAACGCGCTTCTACCTGCAATCGTCGGATCACACGTAATGTGTCGTAACTCTATTAGCCGTCCGTCCGAAAAGACAGCTCCGTAGATACGCGTATTTCGATTAGCGTCCTGTCGTGATGACGGGAAACATACATCCCGATAGTAACATATTAATAGCGTTGTATACTTCACAGCATTCATAATATTCTTCGTAACGTTATAAAATACGTTAATGTTTACATAAAAATTGATAACATTTGTTCGATTTGCAATGCCTTCAAATCTGAAAGATTAAATTAAATAAAAAATTTTACTGTGGTTCTATTAAGCAAAATAATCAGTAGTAAACTATATATCTTCTTGTTCAAGACAATTTAACGAAAAATTAAAAACCATGCCGTGTGAGGTGATGCGTTTTGTAAACATTCTCCCTTAGTGTTTACTGTCAAATAAGAAAAGTTCGTTTATTGTTGTTAAAGTTTGTAATTGTTGAGGGCAAGATTTCTAGTCGTACACAGAATTACATAAAATACTATTTATTTCCAAGATTCAATTTCCACCGTGTCAAAAATTACATGAATCTGTATCACTGCTCAACTATTCACAATATGGCGTCATTTCTTACAGTCATTTCTTACAGAAGTCTTACTTCTTCTTACTTGCCTCCAAAATCACTCTCTGTTCCCCTCCTGTCTCCTTTAATTAAATATTTATGAGGCGGATTCTCTCGCTACCGTGATTTCGGCTGGCAGCGGCGAAGGGAGAGAGGGAATTGGCTACTGCTTTGCCGCGGGCATATACACTTTTGCTGGTATTACCGGTCTTCTACAAACGCACGTGACCAGTTTAAAGCGGCTTTAAAAGTTCATATTGAGACGAGAGTAATAAATATGTAGATAAGAATAGCAATATCAATTTACAGTAAATATTAAAATAAATGACATTCCTTACTTAGATTTAATTTTTATCTCAACTTTCGTTAACTTACCGTATACATTTACCTTAGTGCGAAGGCTTGAGTAACACTTGGTCTCAGAAAATTTGAGTTGAATAATTTGGATTATTATGGGACTGAACTATTATTATACTGATAATACATCGTTCTAATTTTACAACATCTCCCGTCTTTCCTCAGTATTATTAATTCAATAGCTCGTGAGAAAATTGATATTTTCGAATTGCAGAAAAATCCTTTTCTTGGACTCTACATATCAGTTAACCTCACGCACCAGCTAATTTATCATGATTTCAGAAGTTCATGGGCTGACTTAAAGAGTAATATTTTTAATAGAATATGACCTAACTTTCTATAACAAAGCCGCACATATTTTGAAACAGTTTACATCCTCACAACTTTTAAATATGTAGTATTGTTAGTCCTACGTAAAACGTAATCAAAGCCTGGTGAGGGTTTAATATACAATAATATCAAGCAAGAAAACTGTACACACAAATTAAATTTTGTTTCACAAACTTTGCGCTGGGATGTGGGACCATAGCAGTATATTTTAATTTTAAGAAATTCGGGTAAGACAATTTATTTCTAAAAGTAAACAGCCCTGGACTAAACATTTACATCTGTTTAGTTTGAACATATTTTTCCGAAAGCACTGCATCTGTAAATATTGAAATAATTTTACATAATTTTATGTACTATTCTATGCAATGAATACAATATTGTTTAAAGAAAGGAGAAATTTGTATGAAAAACTATACAGTATTTGTCTAAATATTTTTAATGATCACAAACTAAACAATTGCGATTAGTTCTCATCACACAATGATATTTTTAATAAGATATTTTTCTTTATTTTAATTTTCTTTCTTTTTTCAGGGACAAAATGCACATCTCAATCTAGATTTTTGGTTCATTTATTCAACTAAGAAAGACACAAAATGAATTGGAACATTGTGAATTTAGATAATCTACTGAGATACTATATTTATTTGCGAACAGAAAACCATTGAAGAGCAAACGTTTCGAGAAATCAAACTATTTCTTCTGAGATCTCACTTCCAGTGTGTATGTTTAGTGTGAGTGTATGGTTATGGGAGTAGGGCTGCCAGGGGATATGGGTGAATGGTTAAAGAAATCATGAAAATTTTTATTTAAATATTGGTTTGAAAACTATTGAATCCAAAGCATTTCTGTGTTGATGTCTTGTGTTCGATATTTCATGTTATATCTGTCTAATTAAATCAGAACAAACAGAAGATGTAAAACGTTATATCGACAAAAGTAATGTAGTACAAAATCAATTATTGTTCGTTTCACATGTACCATAGTATAAAGCAAAGTTACACAAACTCCAGTTGCATTGGTGAGTTCACAAAAGCCTAGCCTCTCTACCGACTGAGTTTATTTCATTCAGATCCAATTTCAATGCCCGTTCGTGTGGCACAACCCGCCATTCAATCATCTGCCGTTTTATGAACGAATCTCCTGTCCACTTTATAGTGAGGCATCACAAAGGTGAGTGGTCGTATTCATTGAGAACGTGAAAATTGATGTGCATACATTGTGAAAGATGAAATTGATGTTCATAAGAAAGACTGGTTCGTTTTAAAAATAGAAAGGCAGCGTTCGTTTATTTCCAGGTACCATATATTGGTTGGGAACTGCTTTGCTTAGTGAACTCGTTTCTAAATGTTCTTGCTTTGCGTGTACGGTAAATTTTGAGTCATGGAATACTGCAAGTGATTAACGTTTGAATGAACACAAGGGTCAACTAGGGGTGTTAAAAACACGCACTTTCTCTCCTGTATTTTCACGCATAATTACGCAAAAAGTGCTCAAATTTTCGGAAAACTGTACACCACCCTACTTTAAAATCTATCTTTAACAGCTTTAATTAAGGGATAGAATCTCTCTTTAATATTTTACTGCTAGGAAGACTCCAAAACAATTATGAACTCTTGAAATTTTCAAAACAAAAAAGACAGGATTTTCAACGAACATAAGACCTGCACCATTTACTTAAACGTTCTTCATAAAATCATACAAAAATATTTAATAAAAAACGATGAAGTCATTTTTTTTGCAAATTTGGCAAATATCCCAGGGGTTTCATGTAAATAATCCCAAAAATTAAAAAAATCTGTTTGAAATTCAAGGGCCCATTTGGTTGAATGGTTTAGTCGCTAGCGTTGTTCACGAACAGGACGGACAAGCGGACGGACAGACGTTTACCATCATTTGATTTTTCGGTATTAATGGCTCACAAAACATGGATTCTGGCTACACCACGTGTTTTAAGACTGTTTTCTAAATTTAGCAACTCGATTTATCCACTTCTCCGTTACCAGAGCCCTCTAATAAGAATTTTTCTGCCGAATATTTGCAGTTTCTTTCAGGCAGCATTACATAAATTTCTCTCTATTCCGTAGAGAGAAAGTAAAAAACACGGAGAATTGCACCCTCCGGTGGATGGAAGGTTAGTTTACTGACCAATTATTTTTTATGATTTTTTGCATTATTCTCTAATTTCGACTAATTAGTCATTTAAGGGGAGTATAATGTTATATTTTCGAAAATTTACATTTTTTGATTTGTCATTGAAAATAACAATTTAATTTTGCTCTTTATTCTTGGTGTTTGTTTTATTTATCTACATAATCTGGAAGTTGGTTGAATTAATATTTATTTACAAGTCTGAGTAACTCAGAAATCATGGCCGTCTGAAGTAGCGTCACTCTCACGCTCCCGAAAGAAAAAATATTGTATCTAAATACACTTCATAACAATTAAATTTCACTCTTTAGTTTGTCGTTTGTTTTATTTATCTACATAATCTGGAAGTTGGTCGAATTAAGTTTTATTTACAATTCTGCGTCACACAGAAATCATGGCCGTCTGGAGAAACGTCACTGTCACGGTCCCAAAACAAAAAATATTGTATCTCATTACAATTCAGAGAAGTTGAATGATAATGACTTGTATCAAACTAATGTTAGATTTGTCTATGTACTTAAATGCATTGGCAGGGGAATAAGTTCTGGTAAAAGACAATGTGGTCTTAAGAATTGTTCATGTCCCCCTACAAATTATTCTAATTACAGAAGTGTCCAAACTCAAAAAATGACCGAAGATGGTAGATCAATGAGTAGAAAGAGAATATTAAACTTAGAAATTATTCAAACATTTCTTAATTTACATCTATCTTTTTCCTTTCCCATTATTTTGTCATGTTGGGGTCCTGATATTTTATTCGTTGTGACTTCTTACTTTACTCATTACCATCTCTAAGGCACTTCCATATTGTTATAACAAACTTACATTCTCTCGATCTCAGAGAACTATGGGTGAACTTTCACCAACTGAAAACCACCACATTGTTTTCCATATTGCTAACCAAACTCACAAAACTCGTTACGGCTGTTTCTTTCATTTCCTTTATAATTATTTTCTAAATTGCTGATCCTTTCCTGTGTAGTTCAAATTCAATTCATATATCAATGTCTGCAGCATTGACATTCTCTCAATCTTCTTTTGCCTTCTCTTCTTCCGTTGGTTGCTGAGTGCGCTTACACGCATGCAACGTCGGAGGCAGGAGAGAGAGCCTGGAGGCGAGCCCTGTTGCTGATGACGTATATCTGAGTGGTTTCTGCTCGTCCGCAGCGCGCCACGTGCTTGCAATTTTGCGGAGCGGTTTGGCGGTAACGACGCTAATCGAGGCGGGCTTTGTGCCGTCGGCGCGGCCGGAGCGACGGCGTCTGGAGAGGCGGGGGCGGATGGGCGGCGACTGAGACTGAGCAGTGCTGAGTGAGGGTGGGCTCTTCTGGATCAGAGAGGGACAATACATGAGGACAAAATGCGAGCCCTTACTCGCGGGTAGCTTTAGTGCCGAGGAAATATAGCACAGAGCAATATATCCCATTTAACAAGTACTCCCATTCAACAAGAGCCACCCCATTCAACAAGATATTCATTAACTTAACAAACGGCATGATACTTATTAACTGAACAAACAGCTAAATTTGAAGCTACATTTTGAAATTTTCTTTCCTCTGAATCCTTGGTAACTGTGAACCTCTTCTTCTTGGCTATCTTATGACTACTAAAGCTAGGTCGCACGTTTCGAAACACTCTTCTCTTCTTTATTATTTCACTTTAATTCACTTGAAGATTTTTCTCATTTTCTGCATTTCTTAGGATTGTTTTCTTTTTTCTGTTTGTTTTCTTTTTAATTTTTTTATTTCAGTTTTCTTTTTTCTGAGAATGTTCAGTACTTATCTTGAGACTTGAAACCTGACTGCTCTTCTATCATCATCAATTTTTGGTTTTTATTTCACTGACATGATAGTAATTATAATATATGTCACTTTTATAATCAAACCTGAAAATAGAAACAATTCTGAAACGGCAAATCTTTCTTTTAGTTACAATAATATTCCATTAAGCAAAATTATTTACTACGAAAAGAAATGTTACAGCTTGTTTTCTAACCACAAACAAAGTCATCCTTTCATAAATTCTGAGATTGTAAGCAATACTTTCTGATTTATGATAACGTATGAATCATTATTAATAACGGTTTGTGAAAATATTGGGAAGTTTCATGCGTATCACACCCAGTTCAATACTGCTCCCAAGGTGTTCTCAAACTGCCAAGACTATAATAAACAAATTGATGCTCCTCACAAAACGTTCGTACATGCTATGGAAGCTAGACACCATGAAACAACTGGGTAACTAAAATATCTGACACTGAAGGTGAAAATGTAAAATGATATTACGGTACCGATAATGAAAAAAAATTATTACCAATTTCATCCCATTTAAAAACAAAATATACAACACAATGTTGCTAACACTTGAAAAGAATTACTATTTACTATTACTATTTACTAATTACTACTACTATTAAGAAAATCTATTAAAAATGAAAATTTGAGTTATCTGTAATTTCCGAAATATATTTTAATTGTAGAGATAATGTTTACAAACTTCCTATTTTATACTCAAAATTCAAAACATCAAACTACTATTATATTCTCGCTGTAAAAAGATTTAATATTCATGTCACAATATTTATTAGAGGAGCATTAAAAAAGTGCCCTGATTGGCATCAAAGATCGCATCATGACAGACATAAAGCTAACAACATGATTTCCCGCGCTCCAGCCTCGGCAGAAGCGGCCCCAGTCCGCCGCCCGGGAGAGGGTAATCCAGTTGCCTTAATGGGAAGAGGGTGATGCCGGCAATGTTCCGTCTCCCCTCCTCTTCACACTCTTCCCCATCCACCCCATCCCTCCCCGCGCCTTGCCACCCTTCTACTACCCCAGTGCGACTACACCGTCTCCCCAGCTTCTTCTGACTCCCGGCCTCCTTTGCCCTGCCCTGGTTCTAGTTATTATCCCGGATCTCCCTTCGCTCTCCACCCCGTCACGCAATCTTACTTCCTGCTCTACTTCTCATCACACGCGCTTCCTGACATAACGCGATCCAACCCACCCCGCTCCGATCTTCCTCATCCAACCCTTTGCCACCATAGCAAGGTCACCCTGCCTCGTTCCGATCGTCCCAGACCCGCTCCGATCTTTCCCGTCCCGCTCCCATCTTCCCCGCTCCCATCTTCCCCGCTCCCATCTTCCCCGCTCCCATCTTCCCCGCTCCATCTTCCCCGCTCCCATCTTCCCCGCTCCCATCTTCCCCGCTCCCATCTTCCCCGCTCCCATCTTCCCCGCTCCCATCTTCCCCGCTCCCATCTTCCCCGCTCCCATCTTACCCACTCCCATCTCCCCGCTCCAATCTTCCCCGCTCCAATCTTCCCCGCTCCAATCTTCCCCGCTCCGATCTTCCCCGCTCCGATCTTCCCCGAACTGCTCTGATCTTTCCCACTCCACTCTGATGTTTCCCGGCCGGCTCCTATCTTTCCCTCTCCGCTCCGATCTTCCCGCGCTTTCTCCCCCGCCCCGATCCTACCGCCCCGCCGCCTCACGCGCAGCCAATTTTACGAGCCGCTTGGGAGCCGCGCCCTGTGTCTTGGCGGCTGCTGTTGGGGGTTTAAGGGGATTGCCGCCATGTTTACAGGGGCATTCGTTCGGCAACTTCGGCTTCTTGTTGGCGCCGAGACGCGTCGTGTAGTTTTACGCGCCTCGCTCTTTCGCCGCTTTCATCTCGAGTTTGCTCTCGCAGATACATTATTTGCTCATTTCATGGCGCTGTTCAGCATTAAGATTTTATTGCGCAGTAAAGGAAGCGCTCAGTCACGCGTTTTGACGGCCATCTGATAAAGATGGCAGTCAATAAGTTATACAGCTTAGTCCTTCGATATTGTATGAAGTTAAGTGCACCAGAACATGTTATCTGTAATCTTTATTAATTTCCTTATTATTTTTCTTCCTCATAATTTCCTGGAGCAAAATTCTCATACATATATATATATATATATATATATATATATATATATATATATATATATATGTGTGTGTGTGTGTGTGTGTGTGTGAGAGAGAGAGAGAGAGAGAGAAATCAAGATGGCGTCGAGTTAAGTCTCACATGATTAATTCATGATACTTGCCAGTGAAGATAGAATCAAATTCACGAAGCATTTGTTTGGCGAATAATGTTTAATATTAAACACATCTTTCATCAACTTTGTGATTAATATCTCCTGGATCTGAAAGCATAATATAATAGTTTAATGTAAAGTTATTTTGCATTAGCACAATATCAAAGTGTACAGTTACCTATAAAACTTAATTAAAGTCGCCAATGATAAGATCATAGATTAAAAATTAACATCGATCTCCGTTTATTAGCAGCTATTTTTAAAACGGAGCCGAAATATTTTAGTAAGATGTTTTCATCTGATTCATCTCTTCCTCGTGCTCACATCTGCATTCTGCCCTCGCTTATAGTTCTTTTAAGGCAAAAAACTGATAAATGTACGAGTAGAGGTGAAGGAGGAGCATTAGTAGATCCACCTCGAGCATATTCGGCAAATGTTTTCTTAAGAAGAACTATCCGCTGAGAACTGTGAACCAATCAGAAAACTGGTTTAAACAATGCACATAACGTTTTGAACCTGGAAAGGGAAGAGAGAACGAGTATGGAGTTGATTAATTTCGCTTCATGCACGCGGCCGGACGGGTAGCGTTTTGAGTAGCGACTATGGTATGGGTGGACATGCTTATGGAGTGCAACGGAATCAATCAGTAATTATTAAAAATATTATTGTAAATTAGTGGAACAAAAATTTAGAATATCGTCTACATTTAGATTAGCCATCGTCAAGATGTAATGGCCATAATATAACAAGCAGTAGTAATAATACTTGTTTCCCTTCGTCCATTTTTAATTTGATTAACCCTCGAGTACTTGAACGAGGAAAGATCGTCCACCCACTTGACTATAATATTCTACAATCCACATAAATATTAATATTAATAATTATTTGATTTGATACGCATAAATAGTTAGGACGAAGAGCAAAATACTTAAAAAGTTATAGAGGGAAGCAGTAAACTCGATCGAATTTTGGCTGCTCAGATATGAAATATTTAATAAGTAACATCCTCACCATTAATGCCAATTGTACTGAAAGTGAATAAAGATATAAGAAAAGGTATATCTCACTCAATTAATGTCTCCTTATTTAAATATTTAACATAAGTTGTTCATAGGATCAAAGAAAGATAGCATTTTTTTTTTAATTTTATTTTACATTTAAAGATAGTACAACGTTCAGCCGTGAGGCTCTTCAGTTGATTGGCCGAGCAACTTTGCATCAGAAAATTGTGAAGGGGGTAACTGTTTGTTACCTCCCTGATAGTGATTTCATTTGTTGTACCTTCAACCAAGGTTATTGCGAGGGAATTATGTTAGAGCAATGACAGGATTAAAAAGAAAATACGATGGGAGGGACAGGTAATTGCTAGAAATGTTCCTACCTTATCTAATATCAGAGAGGTATTGAAGGAAAATATGGAATGGGAGTCTGTTTCTTAGGCGGGAAAGTGGGGGCTGATCGGTTCCTATTTCGTACGTGACTGCTCCTTGTACATGATTTAAATTATTGAAAAAATTATGTGCCAGCTTTGTAATAAATGAAGTAATTGGTTCTATTGCAAGATCGTTGTGGAGGGACTTATTGCTGACAAACCAGGGGGCATTTACTGTAATTCTTAAAATTTTGTTTTGGAAGATCTGTAACTTGTTTAATGTGGTTGGGGCAGCTGAAATCCAAACAGGACATGCGTAGGTTAATATTGGCCGAAGAATAGATTTGTAAATGGTTTAAAGTGGAATGAATTTTTAGAGAAGAGTTACGGTTAAGAATTGGACGTAAAATAGCTAACCTTCTATTGGCTTCAATTACTTTGGACGAGATGTGACTGTGCCAATTTAGTCTTGTGTCCATCAGAACGCCGAGATAACGAATAGATGAGTTCAGAGGAGACCAAGGAATGATAGAAGAATCCAAAGTCAAAGGGCGAGGAAAGACAGGATACCTTAGAGTAAATACTTTGGCAATTGATTTGTTTGGGTTGATTTTAATTTTCCACAGTTTAGACCAATTTTCTATGTTTTTTAGGTGACATTGAATTATACGACATGCTGAGTTTAGATTTCGGTTTGCATAAAAGAGTAAAGTATCATCTGCAAAAAGAGCTATATTAACTGTATTACTAGTAGGAATATCTGCGACGTACAAGTTAAATAAGAAAGGAGATAACGGGGATCCTTGTGGAAGACCAGCAAGAACAGCCCGAGGTGAAGAAATGAAAGAGTTAAGACGTACAGAGAAAGTGCGATTCAGTAGGAAACTTGATAAGATGTTGTAAAGATATAATGGTATTCCAATTTTCCTTAATTTGAATTTTAATCCATCATGCCACACTCGATCAAACGCCTGGGCAACGTCTAAGAAAACTGCAAGTAAGTGAAAACCCGATTGAAATGAAAAATGAATTTGTTCTGTTAATCTTAATAACTGATGAGTTGTTGAGTGGCTTTCTCTGAAGCCAAATTGGAAGGAAGAAAGCACGTTAGTATCAAGAATGAATTTTTTTAATCTTTTTAATACAAGTTTTTCAAATATTTTTGACAAAATTGGAATTAAACTAATTGGTCGATAATTTGAAGGAAGATTTAAGTTTTTTTGAGGCTTTGGAATAGGAATTATTAGAGAGTGTTTCCAAAAATTAGGATAATATCCTAGTCGCAATGCCGAGTTAAATATATTGTTTAGATACGCAAGACCATGTCTGGGCAGATTCTTTAAGATATTTGCAGTGATTCTGTCATGGCCTGGTGACTTTTTATTTGGTAGCTTTTTTATTAGTTCAAATATTTCGTTAGGTGATATAAAAGAAATTCGATTTGGTACATCTAAATTTGGTGACTGCACAAAATGTGTTATTGTGCAGTGTCCTCTATCGTTTACAGCATGCTGGGTGAAAGTAGTTGCGAAATAATCTGCTAATAGCTCAGCTTTTTCAGAAATCGACTGTGCAATTTTGTTGTTACCTTTTAATGGCGGAATATTGGTTGACTGACCTAGCAATCGACGTGTTGCTTTCCAAAGAGATGAATCTTGCGGATTAAGATTTGAAACATATTTTTTGTAGCTTTCCATTTGGTACATCGTAAGAGCGTTTCTAACCAATTTCGTTAGATGGTTTAATGCAGATTTCAAATGAGGTAGGCGATGTTTTGCCCATAAACGTCTGATTTTGTTCTTTTGTGATATTAAATTACGTAATTGCTCAGGTAGCGGATATTTGGTGAGCCCTCTGCGAGTAGCAGTAAGTGAATGAGATGAAAAGTCAATTGAATTTGTGATGGCATTAGTAAACAAAAGTGTGCCTTGGTCAATTTCTGCAGGGGTTTTTCAGATTCGAGAACGGAGGAAGGAGCGATGATAACCGATTTTGAAATGTGTGCCAATTTATTTTGTGAGTAGATAAATGCGGTGGAGAATTAGGCAAAGAAGTGATTAATTTGGAAGTTGTAATCACTGGGTTATGATCTGAATCTAGTTCGCAGATAGAATATGAATGGAGAGCAAAGTTTAAATTTGTTAATACAATATCTAGAATATCTGGAAGGTAATTCGCATTAAAAGGAAAGTATGTCGGATCAACGGGCGCAATAATTTTGAAATTTGAGTGCTTTGCGAGATTTAAAAGAAAAGTTCCGGCTGGTTGATTTATTCTACATCCCCAAGAAGTGTTTTTTGTGTTTAAATCACCAAATAAGATAATGGGAGCCTTTAGTTTGAAAATGTCTCGAAGACGTGTTGCAGTCAATTGTTTATTAGGCGGCTTATAAGCTGAAATTATCATTACATTATTACCGTTCTGAAGGTTGATAGTTACTGCTATTGTTTCTAACCCTGGTGTTATTGGGAGAGATGATGTCCAGTGCGGAATGCCGGATTTCACTAAAATTAATACTCCACCTGCTGGTACGTCCCCTGGTCTATCACGTCTGTAACATTTGTATCCTTGAACTGTGAAAGATTTGGAAGAAATAAGGTGAGTTTTCGGTTAAACATGCTATGTCAATATCATGTGAAACCAGAAAATGTTTCAATTCAGATCGTTTATTTAGAACACCTCGACAGTTCAGTTTAAAAATGTTAGATTGTTGAAGCATGGTGTTTTAAACGTGATTTTGGAAAATTGAGCTAAGAATTGAGGTTTTTATATTATCAATTAAAGTAGGGAGGAACGATTGAATTAAACGACCAAAGAAATTGACAATATGGCTAGTCAGGAACTCACTTATGTTAAAATTTCCGTTTGCATTGTTAGTTGAACTATTTGAAGAAGCATCATTAACATTGGTTGAGGCGGGAGGGGGATTTTGTGAGCGAGTTGAGAAATTAAAATTAGGAATGTTATTAGTGAAAGGAAGGCCAGGAAACTCTCTAGCTTGATAAGTAAAATTATTGTTATTATTGTTATGGTTATTGATATTATTATTGGTTGAAGGTGGATTTTTAGTTCCCTTACCGTTTTTGTTTGATTTAGATTTTGCAATTTTGTCATAATATGAACAAACATTCGATCTCACATTTGCCCTGTGACCTTTCACTTTGCAATTACTACATACTGGTACAAAGTTGCTCGGTTCCTTACAATCTTTGGTGAAATGATTGCCCGTACAAATAGCACAATGAATTTTTCTATTGCAATAGTTTTTGGTATGATTATAGTCTTGGCATCTTGAGCATTGAACTGGCCCTGGCAGACGTTTTCGCTGTTCAACACGAACAACAGCATGACACAGTCTATTTAATTTAAAAATATCTTGCCACCTATTTTCTTTCACAATTATCACTGAAACGACAGGAATTGGCTGACCTTCTTTGTTATGTAGTCTATTGACTTTCACAACTTGAAAGTTTTTCGATACTAAGTTCTGCGAGAATTTGATCTTCAGTAAAGGATTGGTGAACATCTTTTATTACAATAGATAATTTGTTTGATAACGGGTCAGCGTAAGTGTGAAATGATTTGTTATTAGTATTTAGCATGTTCACTAACAGTCTGTAGTCTTCGCTGTTTTCCGTTTGAATTTTAACCTTGCCAAATTTTAACTCGGTAGAAAATTCACTTTTTAGGGTGGTTTTTAAGAGATCGTGAATTTCTGTGAGGTTATCAATGTTATACACAAACACTGGGGGGATCGGATTGATTTCCTCAGAGTCTTGGAGATTTTGTAAGACGCTGAAACTATTACTAGTGGGGATTGAATATTCTACACTTTGATCTTGACTAATTTTCTTCGACGGCTCATTTGGGTCACTGTTACTACGCGGTCTCTTGGACGACTGAACTATGGGTGAAAGAACATTCGTGAATGTACATGCCTGAGCAGTTGATGTACCGTCACTTACAGTTGGATCTGAGGGAAAATTTCCGTTGGAGGACGTTCCACTTTGTAGATAGAATTCTGCACCTGCTGAGACGTGGTGTTGGCCATTTGCATGGGGATCCATGTTTTGTGACTCCATGTTTTGCTGATATATTTGCTGATGACCAAGTGATGATTGCAGAAGGATGGTCGACATCAACTCATTTTGTGAATCAGAATTCAATATGTTGAGAGATTCCGATATGCACCGGCCTACGCCAGCGCATGAAGTAGAGTCTGTAGTTATTTTAACTTCAATACTTATGACACTTTTCTACACATTGAAACTAGTCACAAGTAAAAAAACACAAAATAGTATGAGAATACTAGTTCACACAGTCAACACAAGACAGAACAACACTTTGCACATGAAAGACCGGGCCTAGACTGGTTCGGCCTCTCCGGTGCGAACGAAGGCGACTACTGATAACGATGTGCTCGGCTCAGCGGTCGGAACGAGAATGAAGATAGCCTTTAACTTCAGTTATAACGAGTTTCCGAGTGAGGCCTGTCACGGTGATCTCTGAACGACCTTTTTACTTTTTAGTGTAATGAGTTTCTAGTTTATCGATATATGGTGACACCCAACTCATTTTTTCGGTATTGGTTCTTTTTGCGTTCCAGTTTCATTAAATATCTTCAAGTATTCACGAATATATTGTTATTATGAAAATCTACTTACTTATTTTTCCTGAAGAAAAACTAGCTTTTGAGTCTTAAGGACTTTATGCCATTGTGTGTATGTACTTTGGCATAACAGCTTTTCAGGAGCTAAGGCCTACCAGCGGCGTCCCGACCTTGAGGCAATGGATCAAAGGGGTACATGTGGTTAGCACATAGCCATCCCTACGCCCTATATCTGGTCTTCTCAACCTGAGAAGTGAGCTTTCTCATCGTCACATAGCCACAGATACTATGACATTGCAAGGAAAGCTCAGAGTTAATTGTTACCCCAACCGGGATTCGAACAGAAGGTTCCACCTGTTACCATCCAACTATCCACCATCCAACGAGGATGCTAACTAACGAGTCACTGTTCTTTACGGTATTAGCACTTTTAGTTTAGTGCTTCGGACCACTGTGTTGTTCGACGCAAGGTGCTTTGCGTTAATAGGTCCTGCCTTGTGATGTTCACTTCATCCCGGCGTGTTGACGTCAACGCTGTGGTCGTCAGTAACCACGACCCACCCACGCTGCCTCACCGCACCCAAAAGTTTCACGTTCGCGACCCCGAGTCTCTCGCCACTAACAACGTCTCCAGTGCCGACATCGCTGTCGTGGTGTCATTTCCATACCAACCAACGGGGTTAAAGTTATTTTGTACTTCAAAATGCAAATAATAATAATAATAATAATAATAATAATAATAATAATATATTGTCAACCAGCAAAGCAGAAATAATTACTACTCATATTGATCTTATTTAAAATAATGTATCTACAAATTTATAAAAAGATCATAAAACCATAGACACAAGCTAAAAAGGCTAGAGAGAAGAGTATCAGATTTTATTAGATCCGACCGAAGCATAGTAAAGCAGGACGAGGAGACGACATAAATTAATGTTATTTCCGTTTTATAGTATTGAAAGAATTTATACCTTTTCCTAATATACGATTTGGGTGAATAAAATACAGCACATAATCTAGTTACTTCATTTAGTTTATCATATATTACCACCTCAATCTTAGTATGAGACGTTCTGATCACATCATTTCAAGGTGTAAACGTCAACTAAGCCACCGCTAACGTATCAACTTCTGTTGGTGCCAACTCCTGAATTCTGCTTCCCAATCTCCATCATTTGCGGTAAATGTCAATCTGCAGCCATCACGCATATTTCGCACTAACGTGTTTCAAACGTTTGTAGCCTTCATTTCTTTAATTACCTTTCAACACCTTCTATTTACAACGTTTCCATCATCTGGAATTTTTTTTATGATTCATAAAATCTAATGCTTTCTAAGAGACATTTTGTACTATTTTACCATCACCTTTGCAATGCTTTGCACATTGTTGCTAGACCCTTCTATAGAGATTGTTCTCACTAAAGAAAAGATTTCTTTCCGAACAAAACTATTTTTGCAATACACGCTGTTAGTCTATCTCCAGACTTGAATCCCTGATGTTACTCTCAGATTTCCTTTTTCTTTTACCAAACATCCCCGCATTTTACTTATCAGCTTCAAGTCTTACTTCTCAGCTTATCAGCTTGAAGTCTATCAGTGCAAGTCATTGCACTTATCAGCTTCATTCGCAAAGGGCTTCGTCCCCATTTCTGTTGCGCTGTCATCACAGCTGCCAGCGCTGGCTTCGCGGAGCGTTCCCGGAATTAATCTCCGAAGCGCGGGGTTGCGCTAATCAGCAACGGTGGTGCGAGGTGGCGGGGGCCGAAGAGCTGCCCTCGGCGCCGCTCCGCCCGCATCTCCGTTTCCGGCTGCGGCTCCGTCCCCTCCTCACCCGCTCCTTCACCTCCGCCCAGCCCCAGATCGCACCGGGACTGGTCGCTCATTGCATCGACTGATGTCACTGCAATGCTTCTGAACGGGAGGTCCTAGCCCCGACGGTGGCAGGATTTTCGACACTAGCTTGTCAGCTAGGTCGAATTCAGTCGTAGTTTGGAGGACAACTCTAGCGGCCGGCTGCTCTGATCAGTAGTTTTCCATGGTTTCTCCAATCAACACGAGGCAAATGCCTGCGCAGTACCCTAACAAACGGGTCACGGACCGCGCGCGACCTTTTCTTCTTCTTTCTTGTTCTATCCTCTCTCCTTACACACATTAACATGCGCTACACTACCACATATGACGGGAAACCGGTCGGGAGCTTAGAGCTTGTCACGACTGGGGTAGTGTTGCTCTGGTGGGAGATATCTGGTTGGGGCAAAACCCCGCTTAGTCGACGGTAGGTCGGCGCCGAATCTCACCATCCATCGGGCGAAAATCACCGCCACCACTCGATGAAAAACATACACTACATATACGGGACTAATGTCTCTAGTAGTTGACGCTCCCGAAATCATTAACAATCAATGAATCAATTCAGATCACTCCCTCGCACTCGTTCTTTGCGTCCAGCCCGACCGCACCCCATCGTCTTTCCCTTCTCCGACCCGGTCCTGCCTCTCTTCTCCTACGCAGCAGCATCCGCCCACGCTTTGCCAACACCTCGTTCCCGTCCTTCCACGCTCTCGTCACGGACCCCACCCCCGATCTCACTCCTCGTCGTCAACCTCACCCTCGTTTCCATGCCTACTCCCTCGCATCTATCCCACCCTACCTACACCTTCTGCACCGTGCTCGTCCCTAACTTTTCGCCCTAAGATCCACTCCATTTCCTTTCCGATCACATCACAGTCCTCTCCCATTCCTATCCTCTCAGGATTCTCCCTTTCTTCTCCCAGACCCGTCCACTTCCCTTTCAAGCGTTCCCTTCATTTCAACCACTCAGGCCACCCACTCCTATCAGGTCACTTCCCTTTACCCCCAGGCCACATCTCTCCTAGATCTCCCTCCCTCCCATATCCCCTCCCTTCCCAGCCATTCAACTCAGGTCATTCCCCTCCATGACCCCCATCAGGCCACTCCCTTGCCAGGCCACATCCCTCCCAGGCCTCCCCTCTAATTTTACCATCCCGACCAACCTCCTCTACTACGTCAATCCCCTCCACTCCCAGGCCAAGCCTCCCTCTGTTCCCAGGCCACTCTCCTCTCAGACACCCGCTCCTCCCAGGCCCCTCTCATCTTACGCCTGTCCCCTCCCAGACCACTTGGCCTCCCACGGCATTACCCTCCCAGGCCCTGCCCTCCCAGGCCTGTCCCTTCCCAGGCCTTTCCCCTCCCCTTCCACTGCCCTCCCAGGCCCCTCTCTCCCCCTGCCTTCTCCCCCCGCCGCCTGCGCCCCCTCGTGCGGTGGCAGCGCCGCAGCCGCCGCGTGCTCTCGGGGCCCACCTGCGCCGCATAAATAACGCGCTTGTTTTTTGTTGCTGCATCATGCTGATACTCCGCGTCGCAATGCGCGTATTTATGAGCTGCGCAAATTAATTCGACACCTTCGCACTGAAAATGTATCTGCGTTGTAAATTTAAATATTTTCCGGACTTGAAGTTGGCGTAGCAACATTCACGAATGGGAAACATGCCTGGTGTTATTTATAATCGTAGTTATTGTAACACTGTGTTTGGCAGGGATTGTTATATGAAGGAAAATTAGAATTATTTCTCTAGTCACAAGCTTCTTGAGAGTAAAAAATACGCATGGCTGCAAATAATATTTCTTAAATTGGCAAATTTTAAATAGTTTAAAACCATGTGTACGTAAAGTTAGATGATTCAGATCTATATTAATTGTAAAAATTTAATCCTACCATCTACTAACACTTGTAAATCAAATATATATTTACAATTACTGATCATCTGTCAAGTGGGAGTCTAGAGATATATTATGGTAGCCAATGTATTTGCGTTTTTTCTAAATTTTCCTATAGAGAATTTGCTTACAAATAAGTTCTGTAGTTGTTCTTCTTGAAAAGAATAAAAAAGAGCTAACGTATCTCTAAAGAGCCGAAGGTAAGAAGATAAAACGGAAGGATTTAAAATTTTGCTTAATGTGCATAATCTGCCCTTTAATTCATGGGTCTGAAAGTCATCATCTATCTGAAGTTGTTTGAGACAACTTCTAGAAATAATCGCAGCACATCAGGGTAGTATATGGTTGTTTTTTCTTCATAATTCAACAATCGAAAGTCAAAATAATATTATCTCAAAGTTTTGGAGAGACATTCAACCAAATTGAGAAATTGTAATATTTAAATAAAGTGAAAAGATCATTTTCTCCTTGAAACTCATTTTCTCATCACTTTTCTGCAATGAAAATGTTTATTATTGTCGAAAGAGTTGTGGACTTAAAGTTTAAAACGTATTAGTATTACGTTTTAAACCGCGAACAAATTTCGTTTCATCTGGTCAGGAAAAGTATTTTCCCAATAAAATAACAACATTTTATTTCAGAACTTCATAATTAAAGTTATTCAAATCTAGTCAACGGACTTAAGAAAAAAACATTATATGACTACGTTTTCATCACATAATTATCTTGCATAAAATTAAAAATACTTTCCAAGACCGTGAATCCATTGTAAAAATCAAAAATATCCGTTCAGCCATATCTTATTCATACTTTCAATATTCACCGACAATTCATTGACATTTTAAGAATTTAGTCTTATAACTATAGGCAAAAGAAGAAACTGCTACCTCTAAGGATGAATGGAAGTTAAAATTCTCTAGACTGACCTTAACTGATATATACCACGCTGAAACTAAAGTAGCATTCTGCATCTCTTGCATAAATGTGTTCTGGTCTGCTGACGGAAGCTTCAATGCCCACACAGTGACTTCAGTGATTCGGGTGATATTCGCGTCGTGGGAGTCGAGTCGATCTCAGGAAACACCAGAGCCGATGAGGGGACCATATGGAGAGAAGATGGAGAGAATTATTTTTGCTAAGAATACGTCGTTACAAATTGAATAGATGTATCGAGGTTATCATTGATGTACTGTAGATTGTATCTGTACAGAAATATAAAGGCTTATTCATGAGAAATTTGAATGAAAAATTGTAGCATTAAAAAAGTGCCTCAGGCTAAAATTTACATACGGGTATGCTTCCTGTTTCTTGTTAAAGAGAGTGTGAGTGTGTTAATGTGCACCTGCGCACAAATTTCGAGTCATTGAAGTCTTGGCGCGGTCTGTAATAGTCATCTATGCATTTCACTAAAGTCAAGGTGTCCAGACGTGAGAGCACATCTTGCATTAGCCATACTGCACTGCTGGAGGAGCAATGTGATCTATTCTTACAAACGGTGAGTTTAAACAAGTTATTTTAATGCAAGTAAAGTACGGAAATCGGTTCATGATGCCAAAACTGATTTCCAGGGAGATATTTTAGGTGCTTGACAAATAGTTTAACCATTTATTCTGTCAGTTTGGTGTTAATAGCACAGAATTCATATATCCTTGGAGAGAAAAATAAACCTATAAGACACCCATTCTTTCGACGCAGGAAATACTGCGGTTGAAGTTGTACGTCACTGATCATTTTTTGATCCATCCCAGAAGATACAATAAACGTGACACAAATATTCATCACTGTAGCACTGTGCAGTGCAACCAATTTAACGCGCCAAGGCTAAATCGTCACAATTAGCCCCGGCAGTCGTCGATTCTTACGCTTGACCAGTCGCAAGGCAAGTCCACCTACGCGGGTCCCAGCCGCCACGTCGCCCGGGGTGAGCTCTGCGGGGAAGGCCAAGCGCGCGGCCGGCGAATCCCCTCCATGGGCGCCTCACGCGCGGGTGGCCAAGGCCCCGCTCGAGCATCCCCTCTCGAGCGCTGCGCTTCCGCTCGAGCGGCGAGACTCCTCTTCAATAGACATCGAACGGGGACTCGCACCTGGAGCAGTGTAGGCAATTGGAAAAGCCTATCAACGTGATACTACCGACAACAATTGGCCCTAAGGAAGACGATTAACGGATCTGCATTTCAAAGGCCGAAAACACTTTATTGCTTAGAGACATATATGTAGATATATTTTTAGATTTAAAGATGATTTCATATTTAGCAAGCGATTTAAAACGAAAATTACTCACGGTGTTAAAGCTTGCCAATTAGAAAACCTCGCAACTCTATATTCCCGCCTGTATTTTTCCCAGTATTCCCAGTATTTATAAATTCAACGAGTAAGAAAAGTAAAATTCAGCTTCCCAGTTATGCTTATTCTTTCCAAACTGTCCAACACAGAGTTGAGAGGTACGCTAATTAACATGACGATATGTTAAAAGTAGGTAACAAAAATGAACCAAAATTGTGTGTATATGGCTAGTAGAAATACGAGAGTAGAGTTAGTAATCTGCGTAGGGGTAAAAAGCTCGTAAAGGGGAAATGAATCGGAAAGGAAAAGTGACGAAAAGAAATTTCGCATGTCAAGAAGAGTCCCGTCATGCGGAATGGAGAGCAGAACACGCCAGCGAGAAGCAAGCGACGCGACGAGTAAGGAAGGGTGGGGCGCGGCGGACAAACTAGAGGGCGAGACCCTCCCAGCAGAGAGATCGGCGGAGCGGCGGGCGGTGACTTGAAAACCGCTCGGCACAAGAGGAGAGTCGCTGCGCCAGTCGCCCGCCTGGGCCATCGCAGCGGAGTGCGTTTGATCTTGTGTTGCGAGATCCGCCGCCCCCACCGCCCTCCCCCCGCCACTCACGCCTTGCCCATCCCTCCGTTCTCACCACCACCACCACCACCGCCGCCACCGCGCCGTCTCTTTCTCCGCCACCACAGCTGGCAACAACGTTGCCGCAGCCGCCATGGCCTTCACAACCACCACCGCCTTCTCCACTACCGTTTCCACCCCCACCCCCCACAGTACTCCAGCGCCATCGTCACCGCCTCTTCAAGCGCTGCTATCTCCTCTACTGCCCCACCTCCATTACCACGACCGCCTTCAACGTTCCCACCACCGTTCCATCACTCCCAACCACCAACCATCATCTCCACCTCTAACGCCTTCAAGCGCCTCCTCTCCGTCCATCCCGCCATCCATCCGCCTTTGCCTCCAAGGCCGCCGCCGCCGCCGCCGCCGAATGTCTCAAAACGCGCTGGCGCCCCGGCAACGCAACATACAATCACCGCTGCCTCTGAGCAGAAAACCTCCGCGCGGACAAGTACCCCTCTGAATTGCAGAGGGAGAGATAAGGCCGGGTAGCTCCACGGGCGGGACGGGGAGTCGAGATAACGCCTCGCTGCGCCCTCCCCGCGTCCCCCCCCCCACGCCGCCGTTCTCTTTGCTTTCAGTCGCCCGTGTCTCTGAGCCACCGGGGGCCGGCTCGCTTTGCTCAGCTGGCTGCGTTGCTACGCGATCCAAGATGAATGGGAGACGGCTCCTCAAAGTTCCTACTTTTCAGGGGAAACTACGGATTCGTGGTGGCAGAGGCGGGAGCAACTTTTTTGTTGAGACGAAACATTCGGCGTGCGAGTGAATTTTTCGTCCGGTCGGACGACTAGCGCAGGCACTCTCGGAAAAGTCTTCCCCTTCACAAAAAGCTTCCTCTGCCTGTCTCAAGCTCGCTGAGAGAAGGAAAGGGACTGTAAAAACATACTACATTTGTATGGCGTAATAAGTTCTGTCTCCGGGAGAAGTTACTCGAATTTGCTTCCTTTCCAGACGGAGTTAGCTTCAAGTTTGCCGGAGGTACGTTTGCTGAGAGTAATGCGTGTACGAAAATCTCAAAAAGATGTCTACGCGATGAAAAATGTGTTTCTCGTGAAATAGAATTACTACTACTTTGTTAAATTGCAAACCATGTCCGACTTAACAACTCACATAATCATGTTATGAAGTGATTTTTTTTAAATCAAACCAATTCAGCTCGCAGATTTGTTCCTGATGTGAAGTTTCGTTGCTCATTGGCAAGTCACAAGTGCAGGTCTAATTGTGAAGAATGGTTTTCTAAAATTATCGTTTAATGACAAACCAATTATCTTCGACCAAAGAGATAAGAATGATTAATATTCTCTTAATAGTCCAAACACATTGCAGAAGTCCTGCAAGTCAGTAAGTATAAATGGGATATGTATTACCAATTACCACAAAAGCACACTTATCAACAATTTCAAAGAGAAAAATAATGTCGTAACGTATGTAAAAATATGAACTCAAGGCTCATAATTATGAATTTAATTATGAATATAATTATGAATATAATTATGAATTTAATAACATGGCTCAAAATTATGAATTTAAAACACGGTTTGATAACATACATTTCTACCTGGCCAATAAAAAGTTCCAGAACCTTGTAATTGCGGTTGGCCAAGCCTTGTAAATACCGGTAAATCCAAAAAAATTGGACATGTCTTCGATATCACAACTAAAAATTAATTAAGGTCTCCCCCTGGTCTCAGAAACAATTTTCTACCTAAGACAGTATCTTACATAGAAAGATAACTTTGCAAAAGGTGAAATTTGAAACTTTTCTAGAATCATTGTGATGCTATTTTTTACCCCTCTAGCACTTTTAAACCTATTAGCGATGATTGAAATTAATATAAAATGTCACTTAAATAAGAATCACAAAACAAATATTTATGAACAGCCGGAAAATACTGAACACAGCACTGAAGTATATGACCTCGCATGAATCCGACGGAATGAAGGGAGCGAAAAGAGCAATGATTGTAAAACTGTGACGAGGCGGCATGTTAAATCGTGAGGGGAAAAGAAATGGAGAAATGGAACGCCATTGTAATGGCGCCTGGCTGTCACTTCGGGCGCGCACCCACAAAAGATAATGCATGCGACGAATAATTAAAACTTTCATTTACCGCCTGGTAATTATAGAATGAAATATTGGCGATCGATCGGCTCTGGGAAAACGAAACAGGAGAGAGAAGAGCTATTTACGCGAATTGATTAGTTTAATTATTGTGTCAATGGACCGGATAGACTTTTTCAATTCTCCATGAGAAATATATTCGGTGATAATTAATAATAGATTTTCATTGAATTTGAGTGATGTTAAAATCTGTGGGTGGTTAGAAGATGCAAAAGTTATTTCTGTTAAACAAGTGAAGGAAACAAAAAATATTCTCTCTTGAATTGTCATTTCATCCCTGTAAGTAATTTTTAACTTTGAAAATTAGTGTTCGTGGATGATTAGTCTATTGATAACTGCTACGCTTGAGTATTGTGTCCCCGCTACAATCAGCAAATGAATGCACTGCAAATACGTAAAAATTAAACCCAGGAGAAGTAGTTATTTCTTTTGTTATAGAGCGTATTCCCAGATTTCGAAAGGTTAGAACGTGGTAGTATGTAGGTATTATAATGGTTTAACATCCTTCAGCTTAACCTCGTAGTATCAAGTTCTTTAATTTATATGTGTAATAATTATCAATTAAATAAAAATGAATGGTATTCCATGTACTGGGAGAAGAAATCAATATTACTATCAGGTAAATCTATCCTGAAGTTATTTGTAAAGTGAATGAAATTACTATGTAAAAAGTTTGCATAACAGATATTTAAGGACAGACATTTTTACCTCTCTGCCCTCTCTACCTTTCTCCTTGATATACTTATTATTTTTCTCTCTTACTTTAAAATTAATGTTTCCTTCTAAGCAACATCACTTCTAACTATTTTTTGCTTAAAATAGTGTTAGGTTTTGAAGAAATGCCTTCTCATCCTTAGATATCCATAGATAAATTTTCTTCTCTCAGTTTTATGAGTTAATTACCCATAAATAAAACTCTTTCGTTAAAATATGATTATTTGATTTTAAGAAACAACGTGATTTGTTGTTCACCTTCAAGAAAATTTCCTACTGACTTCTAGCGAGCTTGAAAAAATATATTTACAAAGAAACTACCATTATCCTTGTTATTTTTATTTTGTTCTGAAAGCAATAGTACATATCATAGCAGCAAATGCAGAAGCCATAGTACAATAATTATGCGTCTTTGAGGTGAATATCAATTCCCGTCACTAGACTATTTATTTGATGTCATTTTTCTATTTCGTATAGCAAACACAGGACGTTGGTGATCACATGTAATTTAAATCTTTACATAAGAGACGTCACTAATAGTCACTAATGTACACTACATTCCTATTAGCTTTCAATTTAATCACAATGCACATTTCAAAAACGTTTTATGACAATTAACATCAAGGTATATAAAGTAAGCTTTTTTCTAAAAAAATATAATACAGCGTTTACGAACGATATAATAATACCAGCTAACCGAATACTAATGAATAATTTTTTCCCATTATAAAATATTTTATTGACAGAGATTGTTATGTGCTACGTTACCTGAAAGAGTTATTGAAAGTATAAGTGAATGAAAGGATTTTTCAAAAGTCCATTATCACCATTTCAATGTGTTATTTTTTGTTCAGAATGTTCGCACCAGGAAACAAAGAAATATAAATGCATACGATAGCACATTTTACGGAGTTACGACAGGGTAAATCGGATTTGACAGGGTCATCCAATGAGAGGATTTTTTCTCTTTTATCGAAATACAGCCTTTTGACATCTACCCCCAACAAAATGCCGAACATTTTACTATTACAACTGCACGAAATGGATTTTCATCCAAAGCAGGGGAAGCTGAAAATGTTTCATGGTTCATGCTTTTAAAAGAGACACAAAATTTTTACCTAAAATGTCGATGTAGCTGGGAATATTTCTATGAAACACCTGTGCTTTTCCACGCTACAAGAGTTATAAAAGGGATAAATGCCCATCAAACGCCGCGTTAGACTTCCATAGAATAGTCTGCATTACGAACCACTATCATCACGGCCATCATTGTACTCTGAAACTACCAAGCAACGAAAATTACATGAAATATATTTTAGCTAGTAAAATTTACTGCATGATATAACAATTTATTTATCCCCTCAGTTCATGAAGAACTTCATTAACATTTGTTATGCAAGTTAATCCTTTAAAGATGTTTACATAAATTATTTTATTTAATTTTATCATTCAGTCTTTAAGTAATCGTTAACAAATCGTACAATTTCCCTGAAGTTTTCGTGTGGAATCACTTCGTCGATACTTTCCCTACTTAACAATAATTCGTCAAAATATTGTTCAGTGAGATTTTTGTCACGTTAAAGCACTTGTACATTTGATCGGTGTACGAGTGCATGGTGCTCACCATTGTCCCGGTGAGGATGTCTCTGTCATGACGAGACCGTGTCATGAAATCCCCTCTGGAGCTGTCGTGTTGAACAGGCGCTGTGGTGAATGCAGCGCTCGCCGACGCCCGCGAGCGGCGAAGCTCGAGTTCCCTCTGTGACCTTAGTGGAAGGCTGCAGTAATGCAATTGTTGGTTGGTTATTCTGTGTTTCCGAGCTCGTCACCTGCTGTTGTAATTAATTCAGTAAATGTAATGATTTTTTATCACGGGAGAGACGATGTTCTTTCTCTCTTGGGGAGAGAGATCCGGAACCGACCTAAACGCTGGCTTTGGGGTACATCCTTATCCACGTTTCTCCAACCAGCAGGGCAATCTCTAAGCTCGTAGCTGGTCAACTGACATTTGTGAAAGTCTAATAAGCGTAAGTATGTGTAAATAAAAGTGTTGATAGGACATGGAAGAGAAAGAAATGCTCGCGCGTGCTTAGTGGTCTGTAATGTAATACGCGTTTACAATATCATTCAACTTCTCGAAATTCATTTCATTTTCACTAAACGGATTTTGACGGACCGGTTTCATCACACAAACTACAATTTATATAAGTCATCGCATTCTGTTAAAATTATACTTTAAGTCATACCGCGAATTCACAAACATTCTGCAGGAATATTGTCATTTAAAGCTTCAGAGAAACTTGTATTGTTCACGAATCACCGAGACCAAGAATTCTTACGCAGCTCGTATAATCCCTCTGTGGAACTCCTCCAGTAATATAATCCGCTATCGTTCGGAGATTAGAACCTGTGATAAGTCACTTCCTGTAAATACTGGTAGTCGCTTAACTTAAAGGTAGACGAGTCGACCCATCTCAGTATTGGGTTAATCCTAAGTCTTAGTTAAAAGTTAATCCTAAACATAAAACACATCAGTATAAAACAATGTCGCTATAATTAATTTGCTGCCGATTTTATGATTATTAGGAAAATTTCTCGCTTCTCCCTACTTCTGTCCTCATCAACCCGCTTTGCCTCAGATATATCTTTTTCCTTTCTTCCTTCACCCTCCGTCCTTTCTCTGGAGCAGCCCCTGGGCCGGCTTCCAGCTCATGAGCGCGAGAGGTTTCTATCTCGTACGAGCAGTTCCGGGAACAGGCCCCAGCAGTAATTTCGAAATTAAAGTCGCCTTTAGGTCTCTAAAACTATGGCGTAGAAAAATTTCATAGACCGTACTGTTTTAATATTGGAAGTACTGATCCAACTATACGTTGTTCCTACTCCCCACATGCATTTCTTTCTTCTTTCACCCGTACTTCTGATAAAAGTGAATTCTCATATGTTACGTGGCTGTACTTCTAATTACATGTATGTTGGAGTTAATACACGAAGCAATTGGATGCTGGGAATTTTTGAACTGGAGTATAATATTAACAGCTACTACGATTCACTGGTAAGCCACATGCCAGAAACTCAAAGAACATATTTGAACAAAGCATAAACTTCGCATAAAAGAAATGAAGTACGAAAGAAATTTTCAACACATGAATATACTTTTAAAACAGTTCACAGCTTCGGCGATTCCACATTCAACTAGTACTTTTATAGCTGGGTAATTGATGCGTTTAAATTCTTCGCATATTTCACTTTCTGTTGGAGATTCTGGTATTCTTTTTAGCATAACTGTAAAAAGCGTCTCTGTGTGGTCCCTATATGTATGAAAATACACTGTTTTATTTTCACAAAATTTCTTATAGTTTCTGAAGTCCTCTATATCCGTGAAGAAAATCTTGATTCCATTATCAATATCCATCAAATTAATCGTAAATGAAAAGAAAACTGTTTCAATGCAGCTTTCCATTTCAAATAAATATTTCTGTACTCCATTGAAAATGAACGGTGTGGCATTGGCTGATGTTCAGGTAACAACATTTTTAGGTCTATCAATTCAGTCAAACCTCAAATGAAATGTCACTTAAATAAATTGATCACAATTAAGTTCATTATGCTACACATTCAGAATTCTTTCAAATTCCTTCAGCCTTCATACTGCCCGTGTATATTTTGCGAATGTTCATTCCCGCCTGAGATATGGCTTAATATTCTGGGAAAACATCTTATAGCTCCCAGACTTTCAGATTACAAAAAAGAATTGTACGAATAATAAGCAAATCCCACCCACATGATTCTTCTAAGTCTCTCTTTATTAATCTAGGAATTTTACCATTACCTTGTCTCCTGACTTACGAATCAGTAGTTTTTGTCAAAAATGACTTAAGGGCGGGAATATATTTTCAGCAAACGTTGATGTCTATAAGTATAACACACGACGTAGTAATCATATTCATCAGGTGGCAGTATCAACAGCTCACTACAATGACTTCAGATACAATTCATGTACATTATTCTACAACACTTTGTCAGATGACATTAAACGATTAAATTCCATAAAAAATTTTAAGTCCCAAGTAAAATCTGTTCTGCTGCATAACTTTCTATACAATTCGAGACTATACCGAGCATCAAAAGGAAAGTAACATTAATTTTAACAATGATAGTTAATGTAATTATTTACCATTTGGCCTGTATAATTCTAAAGAACCTGTAACAAGTATTGTACCACAGCTTCTGGGTTGATGACCCCCATCTCGATCAGATTTTTCGTCCAGAGTCCCTGATTCTTTGAACAAATGCTGAGATGGCCCCTTGTTTTGCTTCAGTAAATAAATGTAACTTCATTATTTATACACGTCTTATAAATTTCAGTGGGAAATATAGTTATTCAAATTATCGTTTTCCATATTGTCGCTGCAAAAAGTATTATTCTTTTATGAAGAACATGATGAGGGTTAAGGGCACAACTTTATAGCTAATTTACCTTTGAAAATATAATTTATTAGATAGGAGCGAATATATTTGTCAAAAAACCTGAAAAAACGCAATATTTCCTTTTTCAAAATTTGACTAGAACATGATTTAGGATAGAGATCACAGAATTATGAAAACGTGCACAAATTTCACTTCTTCCCATAGCTCGTCAAACACAGTTTTTAGCTGTTTCTGACGTAAATAAATAAAGAAATTATGTTGTGTTTTGGTGGTAAAGTCATTTTCAGCTAGTAATTTAAGATCATCAGTATTACTTTGTAGTTTTTACCTAATACATGAATGGGTGGGATTTTCACTAATAGGGTAATATTATCTGGCTCTTTTGAAGGTTCTTCTTCCGTAAGTATTTCGTATTATTTGACACTGGAACGTTATATGTATCTCGAGAATCATGAATTCTTTGTCTATTGGCAGAGTTCTCTTCCGTAATAATTGATTCTCTACTTACGTTTTGTTGGAGGAGTTGCCAACTTTTCTGCTGTACTGAAGAATGTTGAAAATCTGGAGGTTGTTGCATCTGCGGATTAATTATGCCCTGCTTCAGACAGAATTGTTGAAACTGCTTGTGTTGTTCTTGCATCAATTTCCATTGTTGGACTACCACGGGATTGTTTGATGTGCGTAAAGCATTTTGAATTGCTTCTGCTGTAAAGTCTAAACCTTGGTTCATGATCACTGCTATAGCGTGGAGGCCAGTAGACTAAGCGCGTTAATAATTTCGACCACTGGATAAATGCTCTGGCCGAAACCAGAGCATAGTACTTTTAATCACAAATTAATGGCACATTTTGTTTGTAGTATTTAGACTTCATAAAGAAACTATGTGAAAATTCGTTTGTCATTTCACTGCACTTGCCACTCTTAACACTAGCAACGTGACCATTATGTTGTGAATGCAATAAGAGTTGCCTCGAGAGCGAAGCGTTCGCCTCGGCAGCTCGAACTGGACTGATTCACGAGACCTAATTTTATGTGAAATGGAGGCAGCAGAATCTACCAGATCTCCCTGTTGATCTTTTAGATTTTCCCGTAGAATGTTCTTTCTTATGGGTTTAAAGATTTTCTTACAGGTCAATTCTTTCCAAAGGGATGGTGATCTCGTGCCCGACTATCCCATTCGCATAATAAAAAAGGGAATTTAGTAAAACCTCTTTGCTGGGAAAGAAGCCTGCGTGTTATTTTTAAGTCATCACATATTTTTCATCCATGAGCGGAATAGTTTATTTTCTCTAAAACTGCGGTGGTTTTCGTAACTTTCCTTCATGTGTATAGAATAAGTACCTGGTAATGATGAGTAGGTGTTACCATTGTTTAATAGAACTGCTTTGAAACTAGTTTTAGGGGAATCGATAACCAACCTCCATTCTTTTTTTGTTTTGAATTCCGAATTCATTCACCAAATCGACAATATTCGAGCAATATACTAAATCCTGTTCGTGTTTGAAAAAATGGAGCAAATTGCTGATCTCTTCTCCTGTACTTATGAATTTTGTTTCCAGCTGCTAAAAGGTTATTTTCGTTGAGTCTAGATACAAGCAGTTCAGCTTTCTCTTTTATTAAGCTAGTTCTCTGACCAAATCATTTACTTGAGTTTGAGTAAACACTTGAGGTTCGACGCTGTGGATGGGACACTGAAATTCATTGTCAGCTGGTTCATCTTTATCACAGGGCAATTCATCACTTGACATCAAAATTAACAGTTGCAATAGCCACTAATGGTTCAGCTACAGTCAGATTCGAACTATGGCCAATTGGCCAAATTGAAGATGGTAGATTAGGGTACTTTTTCGTTTCTTCGATTTATAACCAGTAGCATCAATGCAACAAATGTAGCAATTATCCGAATGATTACTTGGCTCCCTCCATACCATTGGAGTGGCAAATTTAAAGGATAATTTCTCCTTGTCTGACCATTTTTGACGGTCTTCTACACAAGTATAACATATTCTATGAGGCGCTCAATATTTGTCCTGATCACTGAGTGTAATTCCAAAATATGAAAAATATACTTTTCCAAAAAATTCTGTAATGTTCGGTTAGTGTTTAAATCACAAATTCGCCACAAACATAACAAAAACTGTCAAGACTGTTCTTACAACCATGACTAGCCGGGACTGAACACTAACAGCTAAAGTAGTATCTTATCTTGACAGCAACAGCGCAAACACCTGCGCCTTCAATCAAAGAAATACGGTACTGCATGTCAAATTTCTTACCAAAGAGTAAATTATCGTCTTTGTCATCCTAATACTTTCTCATTCCACTTCCTGTATCTCATACTTTTCTAGATACTCAAAGCTGAGTTGGCCTAGCTATACACAAGCCCATGTTAAAATGTGAATAAATGGTGGGTGATACAGCTTTTTTAATTTAAGTTTTTGAATCATCACACTTAAAATTATAAGAATAAGATGACCACACACAAAAAGTTTTTTGGTCGTTGGCCTGTATTATCACTCCGCCTACCAGACTTTAACAGTCTCTTGGTTCCGTCTTTCTTTTCTGTAAATAATATCATCAAGAACGTTTCAAAACCTCACAAGGTCGAGTTAATTTAATGTTTATAATCACAGTCATTATCAAATTTAGCATGACGAAGAATGAGTATGCATGGATTTCCTGTACTAGAGAGAGGACTCGAGTCCATGGAATAAATAGCTGGCTGAGCGTGTGTCTCTAGAGTGCTCTTTGGGGGCGGGAGGCGAGAGCTCGCCGAGGGCACTAATCTCTAAGCCCCCTCTCCAGCGGCGAAGCTAACGAGGGCGGCAGACTGCCCCTCTGCCCGACGCCAGCCCTTACGCCCCCGGATTATGGCGGCGCCGCGAAGGCGGCAGCATTAGGCAGGCGTTAACGCCCTGCCCCCCGCACTCCCTCGCCCCGCCCCCGACGCCCACACCGCATCGCTCCGCCTGCGGCCGCTGCCACAACAAAGTCCACGCGGCGGCGGTGGCGGCGTGTGGGCGAGAGCGGCGACGAGGACGGCGGTGGCGGCGAGGGCAGGGGCGAGTGCGGAGGCGATGACGGCGGCGGCGAGGGCGGCGGTGGCGAGGGTGGCGGCGGCAAGGACGGCGGCGAGGACGGCGGCGACGAGGGCGGCGGCGGAGGTGGCGGGAGGGCAGGGGCGAGTACGGAGGCGATGACGGCGGCGGCGAGGGCGGCGGTGGCGAGGGCGGCGGCGGCAAGGACGGCGGCGAGGACGGCGGCGACGAGGGCGGCGGCGGAGGTGGCGGGAGGGCAGGGGCGAGTACGGAGGCGATGACAGCGATGGCGAGGGCGGCGGCGGCGAGCGCGGCGGCGGCGAGGGCGGCGGCGGCGGCGAGGACGGCGACAGCGGCGACGAGAGCAGCAGCGGCGAGGGCGTAGGCGAGGGCCTAGGCGAGGGCAAGGGCGGCGGTGGCGCGGGGAGCGGCATGGAAGGGCCAGACGGCGACGTTATGGTGGCTGACAGCGCAGCACAACAGCCTCGGGGACAGCGATCAAGCAGCGCGCAAGAGGCGAGTGCCTCAGTGTGACACGATGGTCCGTCTGGCGAGGTTGATGGCGATAGGCCTCTGACGAAGGAGCAGAGATGATGAGATGGGTTTTGGAAATTGATTTGGGAAGCACGGAGAATTGCGAGTGAAAAGATTTTGGAAGGAAGTGATAGCTTATCAGTTTTTAAGGGAATAGTGGAAGAATGGGAATATATCTCTAATGGGAATATGGGAAGAATAAGAAATGACACAGAAATATTAATTAATATGGTAATTATGCAATAGTCTTTGGTTAGTTCAATTGCAGATATGAATTTGATGAACTTTTAGATATGCAATGAAAGCAACAAATTGTTTGAAAGTATTCAAGTTTATTATTTAATAATTTCTAAAACTTTTGCAAAGAAAGTCATGAATTGTGCAGATAATGTTTTGTTATCAATGAATATCTTAAGTCCAAAAGGTTTTAAATCTACGATCTTAAAATTGAAATTGTCACACATATGTAAGAAGATGTTGATAGTATTTAAGTAAGTCATGGTTTTAAGATTTTTTTTAGTTAGATACGATATATTTTTAAGATTTCATGAAGTTGATGACTACGAAAAACTCTCACACTATGAACGATATTTTGAAACTTCAGTTGAGAGAAGGCGGGGGCGTCCGCAAGCAGATGTGCACTTTGTCGTCGAGATGCCTTTATTGCCGTGTTGGTGAAAGAGATATGTGCGGTTTCTTAGAATATTTTAAACATCTGGCGATGGCTCACCGGAACCAGGGCGATGGGGGCCGAGAACGCCGTCCTCGCGCCGCGATGGGCCCAGCCCTTTGCTAAAGATCCCTCGCCTCTTCACCGGCTGCCGGACACAGGGAAGCGGCGGATCGGCGCTCGCGGCAGAGAGGCTCAACGAGAGTTTGTTTGAAAGCCTTCCATGAATTTATTGTATTTTAGTATTTGTACGTGCTTGAGCGGAGGAAGCGCAACCGGCGGAAGGGCCCGCGCAAAGGCACTCTGCGAAAATTACTTTATTGGTCGTCCATCTGTGCTTTCTGACACGCAGAGGCGCGCTCGACTGCCGTGAGAGACAGGTTTGGGGGTTGCGGCGAAACAATGTCTGAAGGCTGGTGTCCGCGCGGGTGAAAGCAATCAGGAGTTGCGCTCTAGGAGCGCGTTTGTTCGCGAGATTGTTTGCGACATTGAACAGAGATGAGGTTAAAGGAAAAGTGACAAAATAGAAATATAGCGTAGCAAAGAAGCAAACGGGTCATTATATGACAACCTTGATACCATCAGTAAGTGCTCACGGAGGTGGCGGTATGTTTCTGCTGATAGATGGCGGGATCTTACACTGACCTACATGTCGAGTGGTATGGATAGACAACTCCCGTCTGGTCCCCCAAATTGGGTGGTAATGCAGTGTATGTGTGTGTGTGTGTGTAAGGAAGGCGTGACTATAAGAAGTGGAAGGAAAGATTGTGGTTCTTTTGCTATGATACTGCTTCGGTATTTGCCTAGTTTTGATCGTAGAAACCAGTGAAAACTACCGATCAGAGCAGCCAGCTGAATTTAAGCGTTCTAGCTAGTGTCAAAAATCAAGTCGTAGGCTTCCGCGGCCGGAGTCATGTGGATGATCTTGGCTGTTCGGGTGACGCCGCGACGAAGGCTGACGAGGGCTGGAATGCTATCATTCCAGCTCTGAGGAAGACCACGATAAGATGGTCGAAACGTCGGCAACTCAGCCTTCGTCGCGGCGTCACCCGAACAGCCAAGATCATTCAAGTGTCAAAAATCCTCCTACCGACGAGTATCTAATTCTAGGACCTCCCTGTCAGAAGCACCGGAGTGACATTAGTTGATGCCCTGCATTACCTCAGTCTGTAGTAACGGTTTAGACACACACAAGTTCTGTTAGCATCCAGGGAGGAGGCAACAGTGGCAATGCTGCTTCCCCTATCAAGAGAATAAGAGAGAAGCACTAAAGGGCTTTGGCTTGCGAGGCGACGCGCAGAGCACGGCAAACGGAATCACGTGATGAGCTGCCCGGAGAAGGAACTGCAGAGTATAGTTCCAGGGATAAAAATACATCCACATTTGACAAAATCTTTATAAGGTCTTTGAAAATTTTCAGCCATTCGTAATTGCACATTCTGGCACAAAATAATTCGTAATTTGCAGTAGTAAAAACTTCAAACTTTCTCAAAAAGAGTATTTGATTACTGCAAAGAAGTATAAAATGACAAACACTAACGCAAAGTCCCAAAAACGTTTTTAAAATTTTAATATCAAAAAATTAAGAAATATTAAGAGATCTTAAAATTTCTTAGTATCAACATTTTTATTTATGCTTAGTTTAGCCTAGTTTTCAAGGTAAAGGAGAATGAGTGCACATTATCAAAAAAGTCCCGACAAACTTATGTTCTATTTTAAAACTAAAAGTTTTTTAATTAGGTGAAATAATGTTATCTAGATAGTTTTATCATTGCCAATCTTGGCCAGATTATATTCCAATAAATAGTTATCTTACAGCAAATTAATGTGGTTTTAAAACGAAAGTATAATTTCTTTGCATAAACCACCTACATGATAATAACTCTTTCTATCAAGTTACATTACAACCTGTTCCTTTTCGAAATTAATAAATTCACCTGTAATTAAAAAAAAATCTTGTGTATTAAGCAAGGAGTTAAAAATGACCCTGCTTATGAGAATCGATGGAGAAAAGCGCCCCCCTCCTCCTGCGTTGGGAGGGCGGGGGCGGGGGCGAGGACGGGGGCGGGGGCGGGGGCGGGGACGGTGGCGGGGACGGAGGCGGGCACGGTGGCAGGAGCGGGGGCGGAGGTGGGGGCGGTGGCGGGGGCGGGGGCGGTGCGTCGCCTCAGGAGAAGCTTCCGGCGACCTCTTCCGCGAGCGGCGCTTCGAGTTTATCCGCGCGGCGCAGCGCAGGCGCTCAATTAACGAAAGTACAAGAAATTAGCGCGGGGCGGCGGTGGATTACGGCAGCCTTCTCTGTCGGCGGGCGCAGAAGCCGCGCCCGACGCCAACAGCCAAGTACTCTGCTCCGAACTGGACAAAAGGGGGGGGGAATAGAAAATGATGAAACACAAATAAAACTGAAAAAAATATAGAAGTAAAAAGAAAGATCAACCAGCAACATTTGTTATTGTCCTGTTCGTACATTGTACTCGGGCATGACAACATTAGTTTCAGTAAATTCATCATAGAACTAGTGGAGTGGATTCAGTGGCTTTCAAACTACTATTCATCTTCGTTATTAGAATTAATGGACTGTTTCCAACGTAGAAATGGAATAGTACAATACATCTCGATGGCTACGTGGAACACGATGCCCCGTCGTAACAGCTTCTTTGGAAACAAGACAATAATTCTTGGAAACGCTTTTAAGATAAAGAGTGAAATAAATTCCTTATCAGATGGATCTTTTATTTCATGAAAACATATTCGTAAAATTAAATAATAGAAAGCAAAATATTAAAGAATAATGTTCTATGCTTGCGTGAATTTGAACATTGAAGTATTAATTATTGCTGCAAGAGACATTCCAATATATTTCACTGAGAAAACAATGATATTAAATAAAAAGGTTGAAAAAGTTTGAGATGTAAAATATATTATTTTGAAGACTTTTTAGTTCATTTATAAGAATATTTAAGGTTTCATCTACTTTTGCAGAAACGCTATCCCACGACATTTTCAAGGTTCCACGGTTCTTCACAGAAATACTTCTTTCATTATTGTCAAACCATTCCGTCCCATGGTACTTTTGTTTTACCGGGATGCATACTGAGTACAAAGCATATTCTGATATCGTTTCATATTTATTGTCTTGCATCTTCAGCTCACAAAATTGTGATCTTGCTGAATCGTAACAATCTTAACACAGTATCCACATTTTGAATTTCACAGTTTTACACACTGTGTACTGTATTACATATTTTATATACTTTCATATACTTTATATATTTTGTAAAACTTTTTATTACAATTTATTAAAATTGAATGAATTTGGAAAAAAGTTTATCTTCCAAATATCGCTTATATTTTACACAAATTTGGAAGTGAGTGCTGTTGACGCTAAATCCCCCCATAATAAGCTTTGAATTTAAACAAAACAATTTCTGCGATCAAATTCAAAATTTTAAAGACACTTCTAACGGTATATGAGACTCTGAGAAATAATAAATACAGGATGTGTCTTTTTATTGGTAATACTAAAGGGAACATTGAGACGATGGATATTTTGCTTGGCTATCAATTCTTCCTTTCCTGTTCGATCCAAGGATTATTTTTGGAGTAAAAGGCGAGTTTAAGGCAGGTTTTCCCGTGGTATTGACTTGACTCATCCGTTGCATTACACCATTGTTCCATCACTCTTCTTCCACATTACAATTATAACCATCATTATCTGCTTCTCCGTCCCAGGGTGATGAAGCTAGTAATAATATTTAACACGCCCAAAGAGAGATAGGATAAAATAAAAAAGGATCAACAAGAAGAAGAGGATGGATAGTGTCATGTAAAAGACCATAATACCAGGAACAGAATTGTACTGATATTGTACACATGTGACAAAGCTCCCCTTTATTGGAGCAAATATAAAGCTCCAGTTTACTTGATAACTGCTAATTGATAGTTATTCCTTTAATAAAATATTGATTAATATGAAGGAATTAGTTTTAGAACTATTATCTTTATTAAAATAGCAACATGTTTGTAATCGGGTTATGTTATATTTACTTGCACTTTTTTTGCCATGATGCTAGGGTATACTTACTGACATATCGCCGTTCAAAATAGTACATTATGAAACGACGATGTAATGATGGGTATTAATACGCGAATGTGGTATTACGATACAAGCGAGTATCGTAAACTTTATACGGGTGTATTAATACCCATTACATCGAGTTTTATACGGTGCTTTTTCGACGATTTACGTTAACTTTTACAAGTTAAACTTCTACATTGTTTTGTGGTAGTTGACAGGGTTCAGCCAAGACCAGCTCACGAACAGCTCCCTTTACTATCCTGCTGCACGTGACTGGTTTAGCAGTATGCTAGTCAAATATGGTCAAAGTGCAATTACGATCAAATTTATTTTAAATAATATTCCATGTAAAAATTACAAGAAAAAAATTAAAACTTGACAAGCATAATAAAATATTAAATGCAATTTTAATATTCACAATCAAACTAAACATTTACTAGAACGATTCTCGATTAAGGGTCAATGCTTGGTTTATAAACTTCTCTGTGTTTGGTCAAGAATTTGTGTCATAATGAAATCTGTATCGTAATTAGTATCATTAAGCAACGGGTTGCTGCCATAAAATGACAGAATTATACAATGGGAGTATAAACATGAATCAAACGACGAAATTATATACACTTGTCACATCCATTACAAAACATCGCCGATTCAATAGGTTCGGTGACACAACGCTTTTTATTTTAAACGAGTGATTGGAAATGTTTCTCTTTTTTTCACAAAGTTTCATACCTAAATAATGCGACTGCTTCATTCGTGCAAAACATCAAAGGCTTAGTGTTATCCACGTGCGGCGTTTCCCGTGGCCGAAGTGCCACCTGCGTGCCCGGGCAAAGGGCTGTGAGGGCTGCCTTCGGAAATCAAAGCGCTGGAAGTTGGCAACACCTCAGTGGCGGTGACGGCGGCGGGGGCGGCGACGGTGGCGGTGGCTGTGGTGGACGTCGATCGCCACCGTCCTGATTAACGCGCGTTAATTATGCAGCGAACGGCGCTCGGCGGCGAGGGCACTGGATGGAGCCGTGGGCGCCGAGCCCGGCCAGCCACTCCGACAGCCGTCTGCAGCAGTTGGCAACCCGTGGTGAACACGCGGGTAGTGTGCCCTGCCGACCCACTCTTCTCTAAATTTCTAAATGAATTCTGTGACGGTTTTTTGCTATTTAGGAGAATCCAGTATAACTGGAAAAATGTTGTTTTTTTCGATTGAAAAGTGAGAGTTTTATTTAAAAATCGATGATTCTCTGCCAATATAATTTTTATTCGTACGAAAATCAGTCTGTTTTTTAACATGTATTTCATTTTGGATCGGAAACAAACGTAACTGATTGAAATTATTGCATAGAGGACTTGGAGTTATAGAAGATTGTTGCCTCCGAGAGATTGAAATTATCACATTGGTTCATCTACTTACTAGTATTCTTCCTCTCCTTAACTTCCTTGAGGGTAATTTATTCTTTTAGACTTCCAGATTACCTCATGTGTTGTCTGACGTTTTGTTGTGGCTTATCTCTGTGGCCATCCACTTTACACGAAGAGCTAGTACACGATGCCGCCTTTCCCTCTTCCCATCCGTATAAGCCGGTTTGTCGTCTGCAACCCATCTTCCCGTTCTCACAATCCATTTCCCGCCCCTGCTTAACCACCGTCCTCCCTTGCGGCAATGATCCCATTGCCCGTTAGTGCGCCTTTCAGCTTCTGAATTGGCTCGTTAGTTCATGCACATTACATCTGTACATCTACACATTTGCTTTGACTTAGACATACGCTTCTGCTTACTCTCGATTCCTAAAGACATTTACTCCACGGTAATTCCGAATCAATTTCCTTCGTGTTAGCACATTCAAATTCTCGTCCTTGTTCGTTCATAATGTTAATTTCTTTTGTAGTTTCCTCTAAATAAAAATAGTTTCTTCTTACTTTAATTCCCACATTTGTACTTGTAATCTTCTTGAACGCCCGTATTATTACTTTAATCTCCTTTTGAGAACGGTAGTTTTATTGCTTACAAACCTACTTTATCCTTTCCGGGGATGACATAAGGATGAAAAAGGAAAGATCGCACTTAGTCCATTTCCTAAGACACGACACAGGCGTTCATCATGTATTGATTGGATAAATGACGAAAAACTACCGATTAGTATAGTATTTCCTCCAGGCAAGGAATGGCTGAACCCCACCGACGACAGTCCGCCACTGTCGGAACTGGAACCCCATGGCCTTCCTTTCAGAGATACTGCAGTGGCAACCGATGTTGACCTCAGTCATTTCAGCCGGCCATCGCCCCAGAGAAAAGGAGTGCATGCATCAATGAATTAATGAAATAAACCGTAACGAAACTAGGATGGATTGAGAGACAACAGAAACATACTCCAAATTCCCTGTTCACCACAAATTCTACATGTACTGCCCGAGATTAGAACTGCGGTCCCGGAATTGGAACGCGAGTATTCTAGTGCGGCTCAGAGCGCTCGGCGGTGCTAGTCCATGCAACGCAATTGTGTCTCTTTCCTCGATGCCTTTCTTATTCATTCGCCCCACCGCCACCGCGACCGAGCGCGCTCGATTGCCTCGCGCACGTGCACCACCCCCCTCCCGCACATGTGCACGTGCCCCCTGTTCCCTTGGTCACTCAGCCTCGGGTCGCGGCGTCAGAGCAAAGTGGGCGAGTGGGCGGAAGGGCGCGCTGAGTAATACATGAGGACACGCGTGGGGGTGTGGGCGGGCGACGCGCACTAGTCAGGAAGTGGGTAAACACGACGACGTAAACTATCAGAATACGGGATAGATCACGTTTCGTGGTGTAGCATGCGGTAGTTTAAAGTTCGAAAGTGGTCATGATGAGTGTGTCTAGTAAGGTTAAAGTGAATATGCAACTCTCTAACAGTATAGGTGAGCTGTGAGCTTCGGAGAGGAACTAAATAGCGCTCACAAAAGCAGTGTGTTACAAATGTTTAGAGAAGGTGATTGGAAGGTTTATATATATACACATTTACAAACTCAAAAGTACATTATGCCGCAAGCAGCGACAAACAGCGACACAAGTCCATTACCATTTACTCCCTACCTGTTTGGCCTACTTCACGTACAATACGCCTTAGTTCATTCAACACCATTTGTTACATATTAATAATTGAAATTAAATGTAAAATAAAATCGGTTTGTATTGATTTGCACTTAAAAGTCTGTCCATCAATAATATTAATATTTAAAAAAAGTTCAAGAAGCCATCCTCTAACTTATCAGTTATAATAACAAAAAGTACATGGGTAGTTTTAACATTATTATTTAGCTGAACTTGAAATTAGTGTTAATTAGAAAAAAGTGATTAGTAGGATGTATACTGTTTGTGCTGAGAAATGTGAGTTTGGAGGAAATTCATTAGGCTTGCTACATCGCCTGCATACAATAAATCGCAATGCAGCTCCATGCAGCGTTCAAACATGACAGACAGGTAGGCACACCGGCGGAATAGAGGTCAGTGAGGTGACAGAGGTGGCGGCAGATCAGGAGATGCCCGGTTGGGGACCGGGGTCAATGGGAAGGCATTGAGGACTGATTGACCGTCCCCGAGGACATTCCGCAGGGACACGGGCTGAATGGGCAGGAGAGCGAACTGTTTGCTTTAAGATCACGGATGAGAGATCAACCGAACAGGGTAGGGGGTATCCTTGAGCCGGGAGCGAGTCCGAGGGTCGCTGAGAGAAGGGACCATGAGCGCGCGGGGCGGTATTAGCGGTGGTCGTCAGGCAGTGGTGCGGGGGTGGGGGCGGTCGGGCGAGCGGTGGCCGAGGGCGGCGCGGGCGCAACGCTCCGAAACAAACGAGGATCAGATTAATATTTCAGGCGAGTCGGGCGGCCGGGGCTGACCCGGAATTCTAATGCAGCGCCGGCGCGCAGCAATTGCCGGGGCGAGATCAAAGAGTGAGCAGCGCCCGACGCTAGCGCTCCTCGCCACCGTCACCGCCACCGCCGGAAGCACACTGGGCCCGGCGCCAGGGGAAGAAGCACACATGTGCCTTGAAGGCGAAGCGTTTCCCAAACATCGATTAAGCGGAAACCGACGCACTTCAGATAAACAATAAATGGAAAAAATTATGAAAAGAAAAACAATTTTTTCTGACTGAGAATGCTCAAATTTTCAACTTTTCAAATATTAGGAGATATGAACCCAGAAAAGATTCTGGTACTCACTTGGAAAGGAGGTTGAGTCGACTTCAGAGCCACCCTGAATGAAAATCACCAGACAAGAATCCCAAGCCATGTCGGAGTTCGAATCTGGGTTATTTAGTTCAGAAAGCCAGCACCTTTTCATGGAGCCACCGTGGGTCCTGATGAATATTTTAGTTCATTAATATAAGTAGTTTTTGATTTACATATTTATTTATTGAATAGGCTCCAAATCCTTCCTACTTCGAGGCACACAAGTTCCATATCTAATGGGAAGAAGATGGCAATAATAATGAAGTGAATGATAATGGATTAAAGGTGGCATTAAAGGGAGGTGAAGCAAAGAACCAAGAGGAAATATTTTCACCATCGCATGGATTGGCATGGCAGGGAATCGACTGAGGGCAAGAGCTGTAATAATTTCAAATCTAGCTTTTAGGTAGCTGAACACTAATTACGAACACGTTAATGAGAAAAACAAAAATTTGATGTTATAATGCAATCATGTGAAGCTAATGAAATAGGTACTGAGAAAAGTCTTTGAAATTCAATCCAGTACATTTATTCCCAGAGTAATTTATGAATTTTTACTTGTAAGAAACGTTTAGAACTTTTAAAATGATAGTATGGTTAAAAGGAAGCATTATTATAATATTTAAATCACTTAATTCTATATTTCTCACTAAACATTTCATAAGATTTCTGTTGAATTTAAATCATATTTTAAAGTAACAGATTCCTTGGTTTAACAAATACATTTACATATTGAAATTAAAGACCCAATTTGTTTTGAATTGGATCCTTAATTTTTAACCTCCCAGACGTATTCTGAAAGTATCCTCCGAAAATAACAGATTACTTACAACAAAAAAGTTTTTATGTCATTGTTATAAATCCTTTAAAAATAAATTGCATCTCATCAGGAATATAGACAAATGAGAACAAAACAAAGTAAAATGTAATCTTTTCGCTGTTTAATAATTTTATCATTTATTGTGCCTTTGACAAAATAATGCTACTAGTGGCAATGTAATCCATTTCTCCCGAAAAATAATCGTTGGTAGTTACAAAAAACCTTGAAGTTATGTAAAAATGTGACGTTCCTATCATTGAGAATATTTCATTCCTGCCCATGCTACACATTTTTAATTTTTTCCGCTAACATTCTCGTATGGAATAAAAAAGTACGCTGTGCCTGTTTTTGTGCCCTACCGGCCCACCGTCGACTGCCTGCGCGTCCGCCACCCTGCCCGCCCGCGCGCCTGGCGCTCCGGCGTTGAGCTATTGCCCGTAGAACGCTCTTTCCAGGTGGCTTTCGCGATTCCGCGCTCTGCTAATCCAAGCGCTGCTCTGAAAAACGCGCGAGTCTGTGTCGAATGTGAACTTTCGAACAATTGCCTCTCCCCGAAACTGTGTTCGTTCGCGAACACGTCTCTCGCTTGGTGAATGGCGAGGAACAACGAAACGCCCGTTTGGTAACGTTTGTGTCAATATGTTTCCAAGAAGGGATTTTCTGTGTGGAATTCCACAGCAAATTATTTTTCGGGAGAAGAAGAAGAAATGTAATAATCTGGCATTTGCCATCAAATAAAGATTTTATTGTTTGATAAATAGTATTGATATTAAAGACAAAATTTGCATTGAAGTATATTTCTAAAATTAAACAAAAATTAGCATTTCTAATTTTCTTCACAGTTGGATGACAATATACAGAATGAATAAATAATATTTTAGAAAATGATGTTAATAATATATATGACGTTCATATAATACTGAAAATAGGATTTATGACATCAAAATTGTCTTCTTATGTCGAAAAATAAATCTTGTACGCCATAATTACTATAGATTATTTGTCATCAAAGTAATTTCTGTAACGTCTTCAATAAATCATGAGGTATCAGTATTATCATAAATTCGCACAATATTCAATATTAATATTTGTAGCGAAAATAATTATACTTTTCTTTTATATATGCACGAATGAAAACTAAATAATTTTGAATGAGATAATGTTTTCTTCCCAGAAAAAAATAAACCTTTTTGTTTATATTTTAAGAGCTTTATGAACCGTAGAGCATGAATATAAAACAACGAGATTATAGAAAAAAATTAAAATAATTTAATGAACGTTTTTTTTCACAATACGCTTTTTTAGTAACATTAAGATGTACTAAAATATATTTAATGTCGTATTGAACTGATTCAAAGGGCTGAATAGTGAATGATGAATGTACCTTGTAGTGACACTGTGAGAACAACGTTTCGAATACCTCGACTCAGTAAAATATTCGTTTGAAAATCAGGTACACGAATTCTGTATGTAACTTAAAATTAATAATGGCAATTGCCACCAAAGCAAAAACTTCAGACTATGATTTAGAATTGAGTTTCCAAACTGCAAAGGGAATGTACAATTTCACAGTACGCACCGTAGCGTGAAACTCCCAAACTCAATAAAAGTTTTCTAATCGATACTAATTAATGCAAGAAGAATTCGTGTTACAAAGACTTGATGTATTATACTGAACCGTGAATTTTCGCTTTGACTTTTTTCATTAGTTAGGTACGAACAACCTGTTTCACACGCCAGACTTTTTTTCTCTCTCAAAAAGTCTCCGAAGCATTTTCAAAATAAAGTTATGTTGATAATGTATCCTCAATTTTTGTGAGCGGCTTATTACGAAGTGAGAACTATCTTGTACAAAACTGATGTGCACAATTTGCATGTAGTTAACAATCATTGAAAGACAAACTTTAATCAAACACTTTTGTTAAAAGTCTTTATTTTTAATGAAAATGTAGGCATTTTAATGCTATTTGTATTCACTATAAAAACATAGAGAAATATTTTACATTTGTTTAAATTCACTAGTTTACATTTGGCTACTATGCACGAATCATTTGAGTGCATATTATTCACTTCCTGGAAATATTGCATTCTTTGTTTTTGAAAGAATATTTCAGGGATATTAGCTCACGTCTGTCTCCGTTCAGATCACACAATGAGATTCTAATTTTATTAAGTAAACACAATCAAATTATCTGGAAGTACCTTCTTTGAAACCTTGTCTTACAGCTCCTGGTTCCTTAAACGAACTCAACTGCAGTTGGTCCGTTTAGGAACAGCAAACCGAAACGAGAATAGGGAGAACATAGCGGTCTCTAGGCGGCCGTAGTGGACCTCGGGCGGGCGGAACGGGTAAACGCAGAGGAGCGAAGTAACACCGAAACGCCATTACACGGAACGGCACGATAACAATAACAAAAGAAAATCGTTCGCAGTCCCGGAATGCCATTACTCCGGGTGACCTCCCGCGCGACCGCAGCGCGCTCTACACTGGGCCTAAATAGATCGAAAGTAACAAAAAAATTAAAATATGTCACTTAAAAATTTAAATTTTCTTGAAGGTGAAATTAATTAAATGGATCTCAAAATCGAGCAGTTACTTTTGCGTGGTGAAACAGTGTATGTACTCCATCATACGTGTGAAATTGAAGCCTACTTACAAATAGGATGACTAGTACAAGCATAATTTGGATTCTTCTAGTCGTGAAATTAAACGTGGAAAGCAAACGAACTGCCGCGTAAGCCTCTATTTGATTGACTGATAGAATGACGTTTCCGAGTACGTCAACTGCTAGGGCCATTAGTGTAGTGAATAATTTTTATGCCTGGAGGTGGCGGTGTATTTCCTCCACTAGATAATGATATCCTATTCTGAAATACGTGGCTTTGAGAGGAATTCCCCATCAAGTATCTCCCCAACGATGTTGTGCCTCAACCGGGTAAGCTCCAAGCTCCCGTCTGGTCTCCCGATACGTATGTGTTTTGAGTCTCCCGACTCAAACATTAGGATATCTCTATCGGAGACAGCGCATAAGCTTCAGCGCGTCTATCCTAAGGGTGGCAAGAAGTATCCTGCGCAGGTTATGGATGACCCTTCAAGTGGACTTAACATCAAAGTGACAGCAGGTGTGATAGAAGGAAGTCGTTCGAAATGCACCAATTTGTGGAATATGATATTGAATTCGGGCTGAAAAAGATTAATTGAGAAAAAATATCAGTCTAGGAAACATTAACTGCTGTTTCCTATGTTGCTTAAGTTTTGTAAAATTATTGTTGTTGGTTCGGAAGCGTTGCTGTGATCTAATATATAATATTTGCATTTCATACTGTATATTGAACATCATTTGACTTATATCTTGAAGATTTGTTTCACTTTTCCTGTACAATGAAAATGGAGAAATAATTTTATTCTAATGAAAAAAATATGGATAATGAAGTGCAAAAACTGCAAACAATAGACAAACACAATAGTAATTTAATATAATTGTAATGTCAGTTAAAATCATAATCCACAAAATGCTTGCCTCTTCCATTTAAGGTAAACATTTCCTCAAATATGATCATAAGGCATCATTTCCAAATTAGTTGGTTGGCAGGTTGTTTTACATCTACTAGATAAAAGCTCTGTCTCTCTAACCCCCCTGTGACTGAAAGGACTAGTACACTACTTCTCTGTGACAAGAGACATCTGACGGAGCGTTAGTATGCCTGCTCTTAGAGCTGTCTCGACCCACTGCGCCGGCGCGGCGGGAGGGCGGGAAGGCAGGCTGTCGGGCGCGCGGGCAGCCCGAGCGGAAAAGGCCGGGTTCGTGTCCTCGTTGGCGCGAGGGCCTAAATGGGAAATGCGCGTCGCGCCCTGAAAGCGACGCCCGCCGACGCGACGCGATGCGACGCGATGGGGGGAGAGGGCGAGGAAGGCGGAGAGGGTGGGGAGTGGTAAGGGAATGGGTAGGGTGGGTGGGTGGGGATAAGGGAGAGGGTGGTAATGAGAATGATGGTGGGGGTTGAGTGAGGGGGAAGAAAGGGGTGGGGATGAGGGTGGCTGCGGGTAGGAGAGAGGGTGCATCGGCGATAATCGTAGGGGCGTGGGTGGGGGAAAGTACTCGGATGGCACCTCCCCTTTGATCTCTTTCAGCCAGACGCTTTGGTGCACAAGAGGGTCATAGAAGTCATGTCACGGTATATCTCTGTTTCCCTCGGCTCCATCCATTATCAGCTCCTTAACAAGATTCTCATCAGTTGATCTATCACATGTTATTCTACATTGCTGCAGCATCAAGCACACAAAGCTAGATAGCCGTAAAGTGATTTAGTATCTCCCGATAGTATAAATCTACAAAATAATACAAAACAAAGGAGTGATGGACCGTGAGGATGTTGGCAAACGGAAAAGTTGCTTCCCTGAGTCAATAATTCTGGAGTAGTATGCGAAGGAAACAAAAATATGTTAAAATAGAAGGAAGGCAAAATGAAAATATGAAGGCAGGGAAAAGAAATGTAACTGATGAAATGTCTGATTCTGTGGGAGTGTTGCAAGTAATGAATGAGATTAAACATTAACTCACAATGTGAAATATAATTTAATCATCGATATATCGAACTTGTACACTGCGACTTTTCTAACTTTTGCCTCTCAAAGCCCGTCTTCACGATCGAATATGTCATGGTATTTCACGTCTTTTTCAGTTGTGCCGCCAGATACGATCAATTATCGCGACCGTTTCAAGCAGTGCTTGCGATTATGCGACTTCTACCGGCAGGACCGAGTGCCGTGTAATATTCCATGTAATGGGTTAAAGGAAAAATAGGAAAGACGTAATCCCCCTAGAAGACTGATGTGTATAAAAACTAGTGGGGCTACAACAGCACTTACTTTCCCGTATTAGAGGAAACAGCTAAGTAGTACTGTAATATTGCACTTTTTGCGCTACTAACATCTTCGCTTGGAACTCACTATTTCCATTGCAGTGTTGTCAGAACTATGTGAATTCTACAACTTCACAAAAATAGAATGCAAAAGTTTTGTAACCCTGTATTGGAAAAAGAAGCCTGATACCCTGCAAATATAGAAATACCTTCCATTGGGCCATAATTAGGGAAGAGTATTTTAAAACCATGCAACAAATTCTCTACTCACTACAAATGGTACAGCATTTGGTGCAAAACTAAATATTTGCCTGCAAATATCAACATAAATTAGACAATTATAACTTCTTTTCATACAGCTCCATTAGGTCACAACAATGACACTAATTCACAGATATTCGCGAGCGCAAAGTGAATTCCATTGTTGCAGGACCCTGCATTGTCGCTATTCTGAGAGCTATTAATTCTTTTTACTTATTTCAAATATTTCAAAATAAACAATTTCTAAAATATTAATGTGTAAGTCTATAACAAAGTTCGAATGTAAGAAACGAAGAAAGAAATAATATACAAAATTGCACATTCTAATTTACGACGCATCCAGCTGTCCGAAGAGCAGTAAATTTACAGCGGCCTATTACGTTTGTCACAAAATTAAAGAAAAACTACTCGTATTTTGAAAAAATTAAGCATGACCGTATTTATTTTATTTATTTATTTGTCAATATTCGGAATTGCCACATACTCTTTCTTGCCAGCTACCATCTATCATCGCCAAGAGTACATTTTTTTGTCATTTTCTTAATTTTTTCGGTTTCCTATTGGTAGAACAGAAACATTAATTTTAGAATATTAAAGAACACAAAAAACCTAGCCATAAATGGCAATTTTCTTTTAAAAATTATGTGCCGTTTAAGAGAAAATGGCGTTTTAGCACTACTAAAAATGCGAAATTTGAAGCTCATTTTCACAGAAAATTTTTGAGTTTTCAAAATACTTTATTTGAAGTTATTTGAAGCACTTACACTCACAAATATAATCATCTTTACAAATTGCGGATAATGTGCATATTAAAGATGTGAGAGATCTTTCAAAAAATTTCCATTTTATATAATTTTTGAAAAAAATCAAAAAAAACTCAAAATAAACTTCACGCTATACTAATGAGTGCAATTAGCACTATCGTTACAAAAGTTTCAAGAAAAAAATTGCAACCATATACGAGAAAATGACGTTTGAGCATTTCTGAAAATGCCGAAATTTGAGCTACTTTTCACAGAAAACGGTAGTGTTTTCGAGAAACTTTACTTGACATTATTTAAAGCATATATACTCGTAAATATAATAATGTAAAAAAATCGCCGATAATGTAAATATTAACGACGTGAGAGACAAGTAAAAAAATTTACATTTTGGTAATTTTTTGAAAAAACCAACCGATAGACCAAAATGGCTTTTATGTCATTGATAGAGTGCATTTACCACTATCCCTACCAAAAGTTTAAAGAAAACAATTTGGAGCCGTTTTTGAGAAAATTTTGTTTTTGTAATTTTTTAAAATTGCACATATTGCACGCAATATTGCACGAAAACTACCAAAATTGTGAAAAACATTTACATAATCTTTATTAAAGAACTCAATATGCAGAACACATTTTATTTGAAGAAAAAATCTCTATCTTCAGTTTTGTAGTTGGAGAAAGACGCCTAAAAAAATTCAAACTTTCGCAATTTTCGAAAATTCATAGCTGTACGTGAAAATCGGACCTATGCCATGTTAAAAAGTGTATTTTCCTCTATTCATACAAGAACTTTAAAGAAAAAATTTGGAGCCGTTTTTGAGAAAATTTTGAAAACCCCCGGGGGGCTTCATATAAAATACCCCCAAATTTTAAAGAATCTTTTTCAAAATCACAAAGCTTCGACTAGAATCAGATCGACTGGGGAATATCAATTTTGAAGAAATCGACCGAACGGTTTAGGCGCTAGCGTTGACCACAGACGGACAGACGGACGGACGGACGGACGGACGGACAGACGGACAGACGGACGGAATGCCGTCAATCGATTTTTAAGTATAAAGAAGCAACAAATCATGGATTTTGACCACACCACGAGATAGAGGATTTTTTTTTCTTAATTTAGCAACTGGTTTTATCCACTTATTCGTTTTCACGGCCCGGCAATTAATTTTTTTCCGCCGAAAATTGGCCATTTTTTCGCGCAGCATTACATAACTTTCCCTATACTACGTATATCACTCCGTGTATACGTACGTATACGGAAAGTAAAAAGCACCAAAAATGCAAGCAAACAGATGAGGTGGAGATAAAATGCCAATGGACAGGTCGCCAGAAAGTGTAGGCCAACGCGCAAGCGACCGAAAGAGGGCAATTCGGCGCGGAGCAAGCATAAGGCATAAGAAGAATTGCTGGGAAGTCAAGCTAATAAACTGCTGGCTAAGGGGAGACAGACGTCCAGAGGGCACGAGGGCATCATCGGGAGGTGAGAGATAGGAAGGCAAAAGGTCGGAAGTGACGGAACATATCGATCTTCACACGAACAGCAGTAAGAAAGGGTGAATGGCAGTGTGAGCGGGAGGGTTGACGAACAGGCGGAGGATTGAGGACGTGCAGCAAAATAAGATTGAGGGAGGCGGCGGGCGGGCGGGCAAGCGAGCAGACGGACAGACGGGACACTAAGTAGGCGGGCAGGCTGGGAGAGTAGGCGGAAGGGCAGGAGTGGGAGTGTTTGAATGGGAGAAACGGACGAGCGAATGAAGGGTGAAGAGCGGAAACGAGGGTAGGGAGCGCGAGAGAGGGTAGAGAGAATTCACTCTGTGGCGCGATGATGCCAATTAAGCGAGTGAGGGGGGAGCCGAGGGTAAACGTCCGAGTGGGTAGGAGTAAATGTGCTCACGAGTCGGTTGCTAGGCGAGTGGGCGAACAGGTGGATAAGCGAGTGGGCGGGCGGGCCGAGTGGGCGGAGGGGGGGCGAGTGATGGGCGTTTGGGCGAGGGAACGGGCAGGTGGGCGGACGGATGAGTAGGCGAGTGTAAAGGCGAGCGGGTGAGAAAGAATGCGAGTAGGGGGTGGGAGGTCGAGTTGGTGAGTAGACAAATGAGCGGGCGGACGAAGGGATTACGGCTTGACGGATGGGTGTGTTGGTGAGGGTGAGTGAGCGAGAGGGCGAGTAGGCGGGCGAGTGGGCGGGTGGGCGAGCGAGTGGGCAGGTGGGCGAGCGCGTAAGCGAGTGGGCGGGTGGGTGGGTGGGCGAGCGAGTGGGCGGGTGGGATTATGGGTGAGCGGGTGAGAGAGACGGTGGGTAGGCGGGCGGGCGAGTCGGCGAACAGGCGAGCAGGAAAACGGCCGGGCGGACGGGGGGTGAGGGCTTAGAAGGTTGACTGGTGTGCGGTGCGGGTGCGGGTGTGGTGTGGGTGTGAGTGGCGTGCGAGTGGGCGAGGGAGCGGGTGAGCGAGTGAGCGGCGCGCAGGCAGTGCTCCGCCCGGCGGCAGCTGGCGGGGCTAAATTGTCCGTGGAATTGCTGTCGTTGCCGTTTCGCTAAATTCGCCCGAGGTTTCTGCGGCAGATCCCGAGCGCGGCGAAGGTCGTTCGTTTCGCCGGGAGATTCAGCGCAGAAGAAGCACCGGCGCAGCGGCGGAGGCAGAGGCGGACTGCGCTGCTTATGCGGAAAAGACCCAGTTGGAGGAGGTTGATTTCCTAGAAGGACGGACGCCGCCTGGCTTGCTCTGCCACGTACTCTGATTCAGACAGACAATTTGTCCACTTTGTAGTTTGCGCTAAATTTGATCATTCTAATACCCTAAACTGAGTCTGGCTTTCCGTGGTTGCTCTGTGATTCTCCAATCAATAGTAGACGAATATCAGAACTCTACCTTCAAAAACGGTTCAAGAACTGCGCGTGATCTTTCCTTTCTCATTCTTATAATCTTATTTCCCACTAACACACAAACACCTATATGCATTACCTACACAAGACGGGACGGCCAGTCAGGCGCATGTAGCTTATCCCTGCGAGATAGGTTCTTCTGAGGAAATACCTAGCGGGTACAATCCATCAAGCCTATGTTCCAGAAGGGGAGTAATACTGCCACCATCCAGGGTTCTAAATTACACTTCACTGACATAACTAATGGCCTATGTAATTGAGAATGCCACTGTAAAAGTGGATCCACAAATATTTTGTATCAAGTTGATATTTCCAGTTACCCATTTTCACACTGAAATGTACAACTGATGTATCTATAAGAATTAATTCTTTTAATTTTAAATTCGCACCCTTGAAGATAACAAAGTTGGTACGCGAAAACAAAAGACATTGTGTGCGTAGCTGGTGTAATTACTAAATTGATTGTGAAGTTTCAAGTAATATAACAAAGGGCTCTATTAATGATATTTACGACATAATTGGGAGCACTTGTGGAAACACAAAGCATCATTAGAGTTAATATCGCATTCAGGAATCTTCCGCCTTCACGGATTCAATATTTAGATTGCAATAAAAGAGAGATGCTTTTTATTTCTTTCCTAAACTTTTCATGGCTATTTTACTGCTTATTGTTTAAGTATCCAAAATCTATGTCCTCTTACAAATGTAGCAGAGAGTTTTACGTGTATTCTAAATATTGACTACCAGGACGCTGAGGAGAATTCTTTCAAGAGTCGCCTACCAATGCGGTACCCAAAGGAATGGGGGGTCCAATATTGGAAGGGGATCAAAGGCGGAATCCAGAATAAATTCCAATATAATTCAAGAAAAGTTTCGTATATTTAAAAATTGCGTTTGTGTTTAGCAATATACTATAGCGAAAATGAGACCCACGCTATTTTTAAAGAGTTTTTTACGCTTTCCGGGTACAAAGTTTAATCAAAATATTTAGAGCCTTTTTGAGAAAATTTTGAAACAGTAATTGAGAGTTCATATAAAGTATCCCTAAAAAATATATATGTTTCAAACTCGTAGGGTCTCGACTTTATTTAAATCAATTGAAGATTATTACTTTTGGATAAAAGTGTTTGAGCTATTTCCGCGCTAGCATTGACCACAGTCAGACGAACGGACATGCAGATAGACGCTTTGTCGTCAAGCGGTTTTTTGGTGTCAAGAACACAAAATATAATTTATGACTACGAAACATGATAGATTTATTTATTTTATTTATTTATTTATTTTGTAAAAAAACAGCAAAAACTGTATATGACGTGTGGGGAAAGAAATTTATCTGCGCACATTTTCTTGAGGGCCAGAATAAAATAAAAAAAACAAAAAAAACGAAAAAATGAATTTAGAAAATAATTATTTTAGAAAAATAAAAATATTTGAAAAATGATGATGTAAATTACTACAAATTCCTACAATACATATACACTTTTTCTTTAAAAAGTCTAACAATAAGAGTTTTTATGTCGAATAATGGTATTTTTTGACGCAGTTACAATACTTTCTTTTCATACGAAGTAAGATAAAAAGTAAAATCGTCTACAGAGCCACTAACTTCATCCGTCGGCGGAATTTCGAAACAAACCTGAGCGACACAGTTAAATAATGTATATTTTTGTTTTTTTGAAATATCAAAACTTTAAAGGAAACTGGTATTTTGCCATTGCATTGAGTGAATTGTGAAAACAATCTCGACAGCCACGGGTGACCCCAGAAGCCAGCACTGTACTATAATGTGAAAGATGTGAAGTACTTATTGTAGAATACTGCAAGTTGTTTCATCAATCAATAAACAGCTTTATTCGACGATTGACCGATGTGGGATCGAAAAACGCTGGAGTTTTTTGATCGAGAAATGCTGGATATTAAATGTTACAAGACATAGATTGTTAAGAACATCTCCTTACCATATTATTAAAATTCCAAATGAATGGGTGTCAACTGGTAACAAATCAAAAACAATTTGAGCACAATATGTATGAAATATCTTCTTCATTCTGTATGTAATATTCTCGTTGACATATACATTATCGTTAGACAAAAATGGTTATTTTTAAGAAAACGCGTTGACAGAACACAAGTGTGAAACAAGCAACCTCTGAATTTATTGATATTTGGTGTCACGGCGAATATTTGAATTGTTGTACAAAAATGGCTACTGGATTTTTTTGTGAATCTGAGAGCGGCTCGGTTTTATTAATAACGAGTCGGGCGTTGATCGCTTTTTTTGAAACTGTGGGATGTTTTTCCGATTACGCAACTGACCTCCGAGTGTACAGCAACGTTTCCAGTTGGTTGATCGATTCTTGCGCTTAGTGAGATAGACGCTACGAGGGAATTGAAATAAAGCACTCTTTTTAAGGAAAGTAATTTGTCTGAAAACACAACGATTAATAAATTATGTATTGCTTACATTATGAGGAACTTGTTCAGGTGATGTTTTCATCCTTTATTTGGAATATAATTTCACATATCTTGAAAGTTGTCTTTTTTTTATTTTTCCTACATAAAGAAAATGGAAAGGTAATTTTATACTTATCCTCCTTCATGAAGAGAAAAGACTACAAATAACCATTGCATAAACAAATTTACTAATTTTAATATTACTATATACCAAGTTAAAATCATAGACCAGAAAATGCTTGCAACTCCCATTTAAGGTAAAACTTTCTCAAATGTGCTCATTAGTCGTCATTTCCTGCTCACTTCCAAATTTCTTATTGGTTCGGATTTCACCACATTTACTAGATAATAATCAACGCAACCCCTCATTGACTTGAAAGTACTTGTACACTACTTCTCTGTGACAACTGACATCTGACAGAATTAGGGAGACAAATGACACCCAACCACTTTCTTACCCATCGTATGGTTGTAATAACAATCTCCTCCATCAGTTCTCACTCTTCCCTCTCAGTGGTCCCAGAAACACAGCATTGAAGTATCATATGCAAGTAGTCGTATAACGTTAACTTGATGCAACTGTCCTAGATACAAAGGAAGTACATATGTCCTTGGGAATAAAGTTCCTCACTTCCCTCACATGACCATCAAGATGACCTAGAAACTCAATACAAGTGGAGCGTACCGTACGAGCCATCTTGATTTGCCGCGCGCTAACATTTGCCACAAGATTATAAAGATACCTAGGAATGTATATGACATTTTACCGCTTCATTTAGCAAGAGCCGGGGTACAACTACACAAAGAGAAACGCAGAGCTCTGAAGCTCCGAGGAAGCGGCGGTACGCTCTATTCGCGGAAATCTTGTACATGGTTCTATAGGAGGCACGGAGCGGTGGGTAGACACGGGTCGTGGTGGGGGAATGTCGTAAAGGAGGGGTAAGACGGGGTGAGTTGAGGTGAGGCGGTGCGAGGCGGGGAGAGAAGAATAGAATGGGGAGTAATGGGTGGAGAAGAATCAACGGGAAGTTGAAGGGAAGAACATGATATACAGTTGTGGAGTCAGCAACAGGGATTAAGGTACGGAAAACAAGAATCAGATTTGAATGGGAGATTACGAAGCTGGCTGGTGGAAGAGATAGGAAGGATTGCGACGGGAGCAAGAGGTGCGAGGACGAGACTGGCAGAAGGGGGCAGTGAATTAGAGGCGGATTAAGAAGAGGCAAGTAGAAGTTGTGTGGAAGCATGGCACGTTGCGATGTAAGAGGAGCAAGGCTATTGCACAGGATCAGGCTCCTCCTTCGGTAAAAGGTGCGGGACGTGGCAAAGTGAGTGATAGTTATTGCTTGCGAACGCATCAACAACGTTCAGCTTTAGTCTCATTAGTGTAGTTCACAAGGGAGCAGAAAAGTTTTCAGGTTCCTTTCCCGCAGAATCGACATTTACGTCGACTTAATAGTGCCTCTACAGATATGTCCAATAGCGGGCAGCACTCCAGCCGTACAAGTTCTAAGGTCCCAACTGATCGCTCGAAATGCGTGATAGTGTAATGCAAGTAAGAATTAGCGCGTGCGTAAAAGAAACGAGGAAGGAAAAAGTTGAGAAGGGAAATCGCAGCCCATTTGTTAGTTTACTTCGTCATTCACTTAGTATTTACCTGATAAACCACGGAAAACTAATGATCGGAGCAGTCGCACTCTAGAATTCATCCTCGTTCCTATGGTTGAAGTAAATCGACCCAGCTTTGAAGCTATTCCCGAAAATTCACCACCGGCTCAAATAGTAGTACATTCCAGTCAGAGTCGCTGCGGCGGTAACAGATATTGTCAATTTGCCTTTAAGGCTCGTGTCACACGAGCGCTAAGCACTATCAATCTTCTGCTCACGCGCAGTTCAAGTTTCGCATCACTTAAGTGCCTCTGCGCATGCGCAGAAAATCGATAGTCCTTAACTTTCGAGGTGGCAAAACTCTCTAATCTACGACGCTCGCTAAGTGGCTCGTTTATGCAGGCATCGATACGGCTGACGTCATCAGTTAGGTGAGGCACGTCAACACCACGCTCGTGTCACAGGGCTAATAGAGCAGACAGGGGTGGCACGGAGGCAGGACGAGGCGACGAAGCGAAGCGAAGAGAGAGCGAGAGAGGTCGGGCGAGGGCAAAAGGGGGCTAGTCCGCACGTGGTGGAGCGGCAGGGGGGGAATTTAATTGAATTGCCTTATTTTACGTGGTGAGACTCAGGCCATGAGGCCTGCTCTTTCGTTTGACCACGTAAATTTCGTTACGCTTCTTTCATCAACAAGCGGAGAAAGAAGGTATTGGGCGCCGAAACAGGCGATTTTGAATTTAGTTCAGTGGCGTTACTTAAGATTGAGGATCTTTTACATACAATAAATCTACTAACATGAGACAGCCGGCTTTACTTCCCCTCCGAAGGAAGGCGTACGAAGGATTTTTTCGCCCTCAAAAATCCACGGCTTCGATCGGATTTGAACCCGACAACTAGAGTATAACAGTCCGATATGCTGTTTCGCCCGTGGCCGCTTCTCCTTTGGCGGCGGCGATTGTGTAAGTGCGGGCCGCACGGGGGCGTACAGCTCCACCCACGCACCTCGCCGCGCGGGGCCCGGTGGATTTGCGGGGAGACCTAGCGCGCAGCTCGCGCCACCCCACGGCAGGCGGCCGCCCTGCGCTCCAGTATACATGAGCGCCAGTCGCGCCGAGAAGGGCTAAGAGGTGGGCGGAAGAGGTTATGAAAGCTTGCGGAGAGGGAGGGAATATCAGAATAAATGAAGATACGAGGCAGAGAATGAAAAAGTATGGCAGAGTGGCTGAATAAATGCTACTAATGAGGATTATTCCTGGAAGCCGGAGGCCCCTCCTATGTTCAGATTAAAGGGTTACTCGCTACAATGAATATTATTTGGAAATCTTCTGTATTGAAATATATTAATCGTATGCGTGGAAGCATGTAAAATGTGTTTCTAAAGTTGTATTTTATTATAGCTATTATGATACATTATTCCTCTTTCGTATCATAATGTATCATAACACATTAATAACCTATAATACAACATTACGATAAATCATTTTGATATATTCCCTGAAAATTTAGTGTTCGTTCCACAAGGTGGTGTCATCGCACCTTGTTGACGCAACAAGAACTCAAGGAGGATATATACGGTTTTAAAATAGGAATAGCGCTAAAATAAATCCTTTCTCCTAAGGTTAAATAAAAGAGATGAGAGGTACTACAGGAGAAATAAAGAAATGAAGATGAACGGTTATGAACCATATACCTCAGTTCAGTCCCTGACGAGATTCACAGGATTTGTAGAGGTAAAGCTCCTTAGTTCGCAGCTTGCTCTATAAAACTGTCATCTGTTTGCGTTTCCTTTCTCTCGCTCGTCTAGAATTTGGCCCAAAGTTTACAGGAATTAAAGGTGCCAGGAGAGTTCCATATTTCCCAGATGCTTAAACTTACGCATATGTTCCAGTAAACTGTATTAACAGTGCATATAACTTTGCAGTAAAAAATGAGTGAAAATTATCAATTCCTCTTTATGTGTGTGTGTAAAATTTAGTAGATGAACACTAATGTGTAAAATCATATCAAACCAATATAAACTCTAAATTCTACTAAACAATTACATCAAAATCTTCGGTTCGGTGCAGAGGATCTTTTTTTTATCTCTTATATTCCATAGAGTGCTAGAAGAGTCCAAGACTAGCTGTAAAGCAAAGAGAAGATGGATGAAGCAATGGCTGCGTCAGGGGACACCCGACAGAAGAAGGGAAGACCTAAATCGAAGGATATTAGGAACGTGAAAGGGCAAGAAGGCGTAAGCTGTCGCGCAAGAGAAGCGAGTCATTCTTTTTGCTAGACGGTGAGGGACATAAAGAACCATCAAGGAAACGCGAGATCGCGAAATTAAAGTGGCACCTTTCTTTTCGTTTTATAAATGTTCTTGTATTTTACACAAGAACTAATCAATCGCAGTTGCTTTATTTCCGGGAAGAGGACAAGAACAGACGGCAAGTTCAAATGACATACTAAAAAGTACGAATAAAAAACAAAAAATATCTACGTAATTCTCTCAACCCTTTCTTTATTGAACATGGAATACTAAAATTACCTTTCCTATTTCTTAATGAATCAGTGTTTTTATAAAGGTTATTTTAATACAAAACATAAATAAAGTTCTTGATTTCTGGTGAAACGCGGTAATAGGGCGTTCCGAAAGCTCGAGAATAATGATTAAATTTTAATTATATAACTATTTCTATTAAATTAATATTTAATTTGCGGCGCATTCCGGGACCTAAAATTTTATAAAACCAAGCACTGGATGTACACGGTAATCACTCTTATATTGTATAATCACGGCATTTAATAGCTCACTTCACAAACTCACCATAATAATCCTTATGTTACTTTCCAACACATTCCCTAAGGTATTAAACAATTAAAATTAATATTTGCGTTCAGATATTAGGTAAAATATTAATGCTGTTTAACGGCTTTTATATGATATAATTTATTAACTGTTTGCGTCTAATGGATAATATTTATTATATTATACGTTTTATTGTAACGATGATACTAAAGCATTAATACCCATTTAGTACTGCATAATTTCATTATATAATATTCCTGTAATATCTATTGCAATTACCTTTTGGGTCAATGCTTCCCCCTCATTCGGAGTTTTCGTTCAATTTCTGTTATTTGTTTTTCTATTGAACATTAAATTTAACTTTTCTATTTCCCAAATGCCATGTACATCTTTTAGTGCATTAACCTGGCAACGGACGGGTCAAAAAATATAACACGAACGGATGGGTTGGGTCTGAGAGACCCGGGTTCAAAAACAAGAATTACATAGTAAATATTTTATATACATCATTGTTAGAGTACTTCATTTTGTCAGTTTGATATAAAAGAAAGTATTATTGTTAATACATTATATATTTATTATTTTTATAAAAAAATTGGTTGAGGGCAATGAGGCCTCCCTAAAACGATCCTCGTCATATCACTGGAAAGGTATACTCATTTCTGACATTACAGCTCAATTTGACTTCAGTTTTAATATTATACAAAAGTAACATAATTATCTATATCACAATTATAAATAATTCTAATAATACGAAAACGTACCTACTCGATTACTGTTACACGAACGGATGCGTTGGGTCCGGGAGACCCAAACATGAAATAAATTACGCATATAATCACGTGTACAACATATACGGCTATAACTATCACACTGAATGCTTCATTTGAAAATGAAAGAAAGGTAGAGAGACGAACAGACTTCTGGTGTTATCTGTACATAACTGGCTGAAGTTTTTGTTATGTCGTGGATCTCACAAACCCAACCCATCTGTTGCCGGGTTAAATATATAATCAATTATAAATCAAATGTTATCATTTATAACTACTCTATTTACAAACGAAGATTGTAAATTTTATCAGTACCTATCAGTCAATTTATATTGAAATTGAATTCCCTTTTTGTTGTGAAGTCTTTAATTGAAAAGAGAATTTGTTCGAAATGTATCTACTTATTTTTAAATCGCATATTTGCTAGAAGAATAGAAAAACTGTAAATTCAGCAATGATGAGTTATTTGTCAAAATAATTTAATATTTAAAGGGTCATTTTACAGTTAATATGAAGAAAATCAATATTCTATTAAAATAAATTATCAAAAGAGATGTTAATATTAGAATGCATATTATACAGTATTAAAACTTTAAAACACTTTCCCTAAATTTAATATTTTATAACTGACAATTTTGCTAAAAACTATGTAAACGTTAATTGATTATAAGCATTTAAGCATTCCCACTAGAGCAACTTTATGGTTAAAGTTATTATTTTCTTTGAGATTTTCTGTACCCTTCCTTCTGCTACTATTGCAAGTGATACTGGTGAAAGACACATAGTTCATTGTCATTAAATTATTATCATTCATTATTATTATTATTATTATTATTATATTACGGCACACATACTATCATCAATACCAAACTGAAAAACGAGACATAAGAAAAGAAAAAAGTGCTTTTGGTAACGATTGCTAATGGACCTTTGTAGAAGACGGAGAACCCTGACGACAGGAGAGGAGCCACCTGCTCTCTGGCAGCGACCGGGGTTCGGTCGTTAATCACCCCTGCCGGATACGTGCCCCTCTGATTCCGCCCCCTAAGCCCCTTCCATTCACCTCAGTTGCACCCTCCAGCCCCCCGCCGCCCACAACATCATTGGCCATCCGCCTGCACACCTTGTCGCCCCACCGCCGCCGCCGCCCTTTCCCAATCCCCACAGACCCCACTGCCACCCTTCCCCAACACACCCATCCCTGCGTCCCACCGTCTTCCATCACTAGCGTCACTTCCATGACGTTCTCGCGAGTTTTCCCTTGTTCCTTCACGTGAGAATCCTCCCATTGTTCATCCCGGATCTCACCGCTGGCACCAGCTCAATCAGACATCGGTAATTGTCTCTTCCGCAATCACAGATGCCATGTCCGTCTCCGTGGCAGCCTCTCACCGACCGCTTCCTCTGCAGCGTTGTTAGTCCACCCAGTTCACTACCTCTCGCCGTCCCACACTCCGACTCGACTGCCTATAACAGCCATCTAGCGCCCATTTCACTCGGAGGTAAATCTTCAGCTGTTACTTCAGCCAAACAACACCTGTCAAATCTGTTCTACCCCTTCACTCGCTGCAACCATTAGCGTCACATACAACCCAGCTTTTTCCCCACCCACCCCCGCAAAAGCTACACCCCTCCCAACACCCCTCCATCTTTTTGTCTTCCTCCCCACTCCCTGATTTATCCATATTTGCTGTGTCCCATTCTCATTTCAAAAGCGGGCGCGATCGTCGCCGCCGCGTCCATCATCGCGGCCGCCGCAGGAGGGCGGCTTTTACTGTCTGCCGCCCTCGCGCCGCCGCCCTGCAAATGGAACGTCGGGGAGTAATAGCGCCCCAACGAGTTAATTCACGATGCATTTTCTGCGCCGCTGCGAGCCTACGTTTTTTCACCGGAATGAGGCCAATATGCCGACGCGACGCCGCCATGGTCGCAACTTGACGCACGACGCTGCTCAGGTGTCGAATTTGTCACTGAGGCCCCGAGCCCCTACGTTTTCGTAAACGGACAGTTCAGGACACAGAATAAATTGAAAGGGGACATGGCCACCTCATAGTGGATCATTTGCGTTTCAAATCTCTCTCTGCCATTGCTCTCGTTTTCGTCATTATCTTTGTTTTGGGAGGAATGTAACAGAAATAAAAATATCGAATGAAAAAACAAAACTCTAGCTACATGTGAATAATGTTTAGACATTTGTTTTATATGTCAGTTCGCCATTTTTCTTTAACGATACAGATACAGGAGTTTTTACTCGAACAGTCTTTAAAATTCACAATTAATGACTGATTAAGAAACAACATAGATTTACCTCTCGTAATATTTCGTTCTGAGAGTTAAACTGTGCAAACGTGTACATTGAATTTGAAAAAATGAATTTGTTCGTGCCCGCAATATACACCGGTCAGCTCTTAACTCGGCAGTAGGCTCGCCAAGTTTGGTAACAAATTGAGGCGCGCGGGGTGCCTCGGTCGCCTCAGTGCCTCAGTCGCCCGTCAAAGGTCAAGAAAACAATTCATAACAAACTATTTTGTTTCTTTAATGAATACTTGTTTTTCTAAGTTTTTATACAGAGTTTGGAAACGAGTACAAATAAAATTTTAATTTTTAAGAATGATTTTTTGCAAATAACTTTCAGGAAGCAGGAGCTAACGATTTTGTCTTCATCGTGTATAGGATGAAATCTCTTCTGCGCCTAAAAAACAGTAAAAATTATAAGAATATAAATAATATGATGTAAACATATTTCAGAGTCCAACATACATTACAATATAAATAAATATATACAAATATATCATAACTATATAAATATACGTAAATTATAATCGTATCATTAACATATTTTTATTAAAAAATATTCTAGAACAAAAGCACTTACCATAATGTATGTTTGAAAACAAAACGTCTCTCTGTGTTGTTCTGCTGAAAACTACTGCAAACAGCATGGCAGGAAGCGATAACAAATGTTGCGCGAGGTGACTCGGTAGCCTCCACGCAGCGCGCCATCGCCTTTGCGACGAAAGTTCCGGGAAAGGACAGAAAGCAGTTGGAAGAGAAGAGTTGAGATATGTGCACAAAGCTTTCCTCGAAAGGTATTGAGGAGCTCGTAAGATTATAAATAAAACTAAAAGTACAGTGAGCTATAAAACAATGCTGGGGTGACTCGGGCACCCCGCGCGCCTAATGCCGGTTTAACCATATTTTATCACGTACATTTTTATAGAGTTAAATAATACATGAATCGAAAATAACATATTATTCTAAACATACTAATTTGCCCTTTAACAGTTTATGAGATACGCACATTTCCGCCACAATGGCGGTCTTCAAATTATTCCGCGGTTGGCAGCGCTCTCAGTGAGTCTAGTTCAATTCGATCCCAACGTCTTTGGGAGACTCGGCCGGTGGCACGTCCCTGATTCGGAGTTGCTGAGCGATTCCGAATTTAGGAAGTTAAGAGGTCTTGGAAAATACATTAAACGCGCTGGAAATTGCCTGAGAAGTACGATCAGTATCATTGAATCAAAGTTTCAATTATAACTTATTGCCTTTAAAAAAGTTCAATATAATACAATATTCAAAATAAATAATGATGTACGAGTACATTCAACTTAAATACTTCGAATTACTTAATTTTACTACTCATTCAAATTCATTTCCGAAACTGTAATATGCTAACAGGTAGTCTGCATACCTTGGGACATTGAAGTACCAGGTGTATACATATGTCTTTTCCGCCTTTCCTTAAGAGATGGCTCCAGAGAACATAACGCAGCGTTTGATTTTGATGTCAGTTTGTTCGTCTTTCATTAATCTATCAACACACACAAGTTAAGTCAGCCAAACATTAGTGTCTGTGTTGTATATTTCAGTGATCATGTCGACGGTTGTGGTGGAATAAGAACATTTGTGACACGCATTGCTTCTCTTATTTAGTCTTCCAGCGGGTGCGCATGCATAAATTTTACGACAGTAGGAGATTTTTGGGATTTTCTCTTGATTCATTATTAGCAAAGACTTCTGCGTTCTTGGTATTCCTGGCATATATTTTTAGTGATGCATATCTGTAGCCATTGTTTACTTTTCAAGCGATATTCAGTTTCTGTTACTCTCTGTATGAGATGTGTATAGGGTCATATACTGTACGCTGCGCGACTGCCATTGTTATAAATTAGTGTTAAAATTTCGTTTAGGCCAAATTATATGTAAAATATCCAGAGAATAAATTCATTTCAATGACATTCAGCATATTCTTGAACTGTCTCATGGTGAGTAAGATCATTAATTGGGTAGTGATATTGGCCTCAGTGTTGACAACTTACATGCCCATTGGTGAGATACTGGATCAGAATATGAGCTTTCTGATACTGAATATGAATGTTTAACAACGGATAAAATTTTTGTACGCAAATACAAATATTGAGAATAACGTATCAACCTGATTGTAATGAGACATAAAATTGCATTTTATTACGATTTCTTTGTTTTATTCGAGAATTTGAATTTCGTAATATTTACGACACGCGCCTGCTGGTGAGAACATTTTACGCGCGCCCGCTGGAAGGTCAAAAGGAAAACGATGTGGAAAGTCATTGTTTTCTGTTGGAAACATATGGTGAACACACTCGGCAATTAGAGCATGTGATACATGGTTTTCGACAACTTGACTGATTTCAATGTGAAAGACAGTGCGCACTCTGGTAGACCACAAAAGTGCGAAGACGAGCAATTGCAGACTTTATTGGATGATGGTCCAACTCAAACTCGACAGCAATTGGCAAAAGCATTAAATATGTCACAATAAACAATCAACAGACGTTTACGAGCAATGGAGAAGATCAAGTAAACTCTGTAAATGGGTCCCATGCGATTTGAATGAACGGCAAATGCACAACAATGCTCTGTCTCACACAGCAAAACCAATGAAAGATACCTTTAAATTGCTTGGATGGGACATCCTTCGGCTCCTGCTGTACTCCCCTGATCTGGTGCCATCTGACTACCCCATCTTCGCATCAATGGGGCACGCGCTTGCAGAGCAGCACTTCAGCAATTTCGAGGAAGTTGGAAAATGGCTCGACGAATAGTTAACCGCAAAAGACAAACAGTTTTTCTGGTATGGTATTCAGAACTTACCTGAAAGATGGGCGACATGTGTAGAAAGCCGATGGACAATATTTTAAATAAAAGAATGAATTTCCCTCGAGACATTATGTGTTTTCTTCACCACAAAAACCGGCAAAAACGTATGCATACATCTAGTATTTTGTGAGTCACGGAGCAACTTCACTATTTTCAAAGGAATTCTACACTGTTATATATTATCGGCATTTTATCAAAATAAGTAACTTATTTTCAAATATATTTTATATAAATATATTTTTCGACTTGTGATTGCTGATTTTTCTAAGAGACAATCTTATTGTAAGTTGCGAATTCCTTGATAAATGTTATCGGCAGTTAAATGGACCTTCATGTATAAGAAATGTCAAGGCCCAATATTTACTATATTATATTTGTACTGTAGTATATTTATTTTAAAATAAAAATACTGTTGCATAATGAAGAATATCTTTATTTACTTTGTAAAGATCTTAGCGCTTGACATATCAGATGCTACCTACAATACGATACAAAATTACCAAGCTCAATACCACATGAACGTTTTCTTTGAGCAAGGCTAATGATCGTCGTAATCCTTTACCGCCATCTCCTTCTCGCGTTGGTCAATTAAGACAGGTGTTGTGAATTAATCAGTTAAATATGGTGTTCGCGTGACTCTTGTGACACAACATTGATTATAAGATTTGAGTTATATAAAGCAGCAAGAAGTCGGCATTTCAAGGTAAAAATCCGACAAGCTTTGTCATAATCTCTGCCGTTCGGCCTTTTCACTTTTTGATTTGTATTTTTAAGAACTTAATAGCATACCTAAATAATTTCAACCTTCACCGAATACTTTCTTTTATGCTACTGCAGTACATCATCTTTATGACGACAATATACAGTTTATACAGTTTTCAATGCTGTGTTTCAACATTACACTTTCGTGTTTACTTTATTACATGCTATCATTTTAATTTGTTTGCCTCTTGAGAAATGATACTTATTTGTAGATCAATGCAAGAAAACTATACTGAACTCAACAAAGGTAAAACGTAAAAAAATTATTCCTTAATAAATTGTTCAAAATTTAACATAGTGCAAATTAAAGTAGCAACAGTCGTAACAGGTGACTAAGTTGAAAACATTTGTCTTCAACAGAAAGGTTTACAAATTCAAGGCAGTGAGGAAGTGCAAATCAAGACCGTTAATCTTCCGCCACATATTCTCTACATAGTATCTACGTAAATTCAGAGAAAATCCAGTCCACTCTCCAGACAGTGCATCATTACCTTCCAGTGCTTCCATTCAACGTCGATGTAACACAATGGTGTCATACCTCAGGGGACGTGTCAGAGCACAACGAGGCTGCTGTTCCTCGACTAGAAATCCCCGGAGGGAGCAGCAGTAATGACAGGGCCCTGGGAGGAGCCACGGAGTAATATATATGATTAAATTTCATTTCAACGCATGTGACGTTAATTCAATCTACATCATCATAACGCGGGCTCTTCATTACACGATACGTAATATATTAGGGAAATAAAAAAACACCCCGATTTTATGAGAGCCTGACTGAAAAAACACTGCCGCGTAAATCTACCCACATGTTATTCAATACAAACAATGCTGCCAGCGTCAAAAAATTCAGTGCTACGTGTCAGAGAGATTAGGTGAGCATAGGCGGTGGCTGTAAAGAGATAAAAGGAACCTTTGAAAATAAAATAAAATAAAATATTGTGTTCTGACAATTCACACAATAGCCCAGTGTGGTTTAAAATATTCGTTAGCACATTTTCACGTGTTAGTATTAACGAAGGTTTAGACTTACCGTAATAGGCTATTAATGTAAATACCACAAGTTTTATCATTTTATTTGCAAGTATCTGAAAAACAAGATCAAGTATCGGTAATTGGAGAAATAGAGATTACGATGTGCGGCAGCCAACCTTTTTTGTTTTCCTCCCAATATTGTTATGTTATACTGCTTTTTTATAAAAGGGCCAACTTTATTATCAAATTAATAGTCAAATTCAAATGATTGGAATTACCAATGATATGCATTGTAGTAATGTTGTTTTTCATTATTTTTGTCTATTCATCACATTATTAAAATATATTAATACCAAAATTATATATTACAACTTTACATATGAAAACATCACCTTTAATTCACTCGAGTCCTTCCTCATCGAGTCCTGAATTGGTTGGAAAACTGAACATTGACCCCGTGCATTCATTTGTTGAAATTGAAGTCACAATTCGAACATAATGTTTCTGCTCTATCTACCTTACGAAGACCTTATACCTAATATTCTGCAGCAGTTGGAATTGCGGCGTATGGTGTAATATTCTCCCGATATAATTCAAACTTTCTGCGAACAGTACCGCTACATTTCGCTGAAATGAAAATACAATGCCGCTTATTGAGTCCAATGGTGGGCGAGTTTCAATTGAGAGCAATAAGTAATTAAAAAATCAATTACTTAGCCTTCATACTTTTAAAATTGAAGTTTATACAAGTAGGAATATGTTTCAGTGGTCCAAGAGCTGAAAGTCTAGTTAAAGTTCAGTTCAACGGAATGAGAAGGTGTTGACACCATGTCGGTAGAGTGATTACGATAGGAATACGTGCGGTACGTGATACGAAGACGTGTCACATCTCAACTGACACACAACTATTCATCCCTCATCATCATTAATCTCTTATGACCATCGCTACCATCACTCTTCAAGCAGAAGACAATGGCAAACCACCTCTATGATTGTCTGCTCAGGAACGGGGAATTTCTTAAGGAGTAAGACTCTTCCCCAGAAAAAACTCGGTAACCCAGTCATTATCATCATCATATCATCGCCCTCATCGCCACAATAATGCAAAATTAATACTTAATGCAAAATTACTGTGTTTTAAACTCTAATTTATCATGTCGACGTTATGTTTCTATGACTGAACCGTCTCATTGCCGCTAATGTATTTTAACATTTGCCATTATTTACAATTCGTTACCAGTCAATTTCATCTTTAATTTACTTCATACGTGATACTGTAGCCCCTCGGGTGGCTTATGGATAGCATACCAGCTTTCTTTGAGATGGTCTCGGTTTGATTCCTCGCAAGAACAAAAATGAAGCTGGAGCTTTCTAATACAAATCAACCCAAGTTTTATAGCAGAAACGTCGAAAGAAGTGACGAAAGAAAGAAGCTCAGGCAGGTCAAGTAAGCAAAGTGCCGCGTTGGGGATACAGCATGCTCGCTACATGTCTCCCTAACTCTTATGCGTAGATAAGTGAAAAACTGAACTTTGGAACACCACTAACTTGTAAAAGTCCGATTAATCCGACGTTAAAATGCCAAATACATACACTGTTTATGCAGTTTTAATGGTATTTCACTACATTGCATTTATTTATTCTTTATCATCTAATAATACAACTTCTATTAAGCTTTATTGTTTTTTTCATATTTATAAAAACAGATCATGTCCTTATTTATTTTGAAGTAGATTTAATATGTCTACACAATTTTACTTCAATTTTGTTCTGATCACTTTCGTCGCACATAATACATTATCTCTGAAACTCTTAGACCATATAAACACTAATAGCCACGCTGGAGAAATATGTGTTCACATTCAGTTCTGATATCTATAAATAAGATTTGAAATGTTTGAAGGAACGTTTCGTAAGAATAGGTCAATTACACATGATATATCAATAAATATTACCCCGAGAGTGTGTTTTAATTAATGGGTACGTATGTAAGCATTAGATCAATATTTATAATCACCAAAATAATATTTTCTGAAATTTCATCTATGTTAAGCATTATCATCTACAATTTTTTTAAACTGTCGTTAAAAATAAACATTCTATATGTCGATACAATTATGCACATTGTTAATTTTATGAGTAATTAATTTACTATCGTATATTATCAGAGTATACCAATAGCCTTTCTCGGAACAAAGTTCCCTGAACTTTATTAGATTTGTAGTACATTAATTTTCCTTGTAAAATATTTAACCTTTTGGTGAAGTATCTACTATTACATAAGATTTTTCAAATACAGCATGAGTGTAATCTACCAATAAACCCAAAAGTTTGAGAGCGTTCTTTTTCCTAATTCTAAGCAGCGAAACAAACCACATGGATTGCGCCGTTCGTGAGCACGCGGGAACAATAGCTGGTCGCTTCGCGCCGAGCGGCCGTTTGAGGGGGTGGGAAGGGGGGAGGGGGGGGGCAATGTTCTCGCGGGCGGGGCTCGCTCCCCGGGCGAGGCGTCTTGCTTCGAACGGGCAATCGCGCGCGGTGGGATAGACCCTTTTCCAATTAAACTGCTTTCGGAACTGCGCCCCGGGCAATACAACGAAATTGCATATTCAGAAGGAAGTCTCAAGAACAGAAGAAAAGCTCTCATTCCGAGTTTTGTTTCGGCCTCCGGTCGTGTATCGGAATATACTGGAACAATTTCGAAGCTCCGGAGTGGAGGCAAGAGGTATCGCCGCTTTCTTCCCTCCGTTGGGAGATCGTGAGTTCGCATCTCGTTACGGCTACTTGGAACAGGTTCCATTGAATCGTTCAGCATGTTATTCGGCATTACGATTAAGCCTCTGACATATTTAAATCGGAGAAAAAATTATTTGCATTACAAATAAAGGGCAATTTAAACATTCTTAAAGTAATTCTCATTAGCATTCAAATATTATTTTTCATTCGTTCATTAAGTTCAAAAATGTACTAATTATTGCAAGTTAATGCAATTTAAATGCAATTTAATGCTAATTAATTTAAAATATTATTCGCATAATAAGTTGACTGTATGAAGAATATCTTTTTACAAATTAGAATATATTTCTCATAGAAATTTACAAAACCTAAATTCTCAACGGAATTGCAACAATTGATTTTATTGTTTGTCAGAGTTGTTTTTAAATATTTAGAAATTATAGAGATAATTGTCCTTTCATAAATATTATAAACGTATTAAAATAACTATTTAAAATTATTCAAACAGAATCATATCGTTTTAAAGACAAGAAATAAATGACGGCATAATTCGCCAGCAGCAGAAAAGAAGACACCAGAAAAGAAGAGCTGTGAAACAAAATCATGCCACTCATTGTATTATATTGTATGAATTTAAATAGAAATACATATTCCCAAGGTATGTAATTACTGTTGCTGTAGTAGGTGCTTTCGCCAATTTGTGAATTGTTGAGGTATATGTGAAACAAGGTCTGGTAGTCTTTAATCCCTTTGGGTTTTTTCTTATATTTTTCTTATACTTATTTTTTAATAAGTATTTAATCCAACAATGTAAATACAAATGTGCATTGCAATTAATATAGCAATAATATAGTAATATGCAATATTATAACCTGCAATATATAATAAATTGCATATAGTATTTGAGTAACCTGTGTTTTTCTGTTCGTCCGTCACTCACGATTAGGCCACTTCCTGTCCACCAATATCTGTAAATGAGGGGTCATTCAACGCGTATAGGTCTCGTAATGAAGAACTGATTATTTGTGGATCCGTCCAGGAGATTCCAATTAATTTCCAAAAAACCATTTATTTGAGTTTTTTGAGCACTGCGTTATAGCGGTAGCTGCACGAGCGACGTAGCGCGCTCAGCCGAATCGCATTGGTCTACGATACAAGCAGCTGAGATAACTAAATGGGTCGCCAATAGGGCCACAGTTGGTGATGAATGAAAAGGTCTCTAGAGAATGAATTGCCCGAATAGTGTCATGCAATCCTGGCTTGTTGACGACACTTGCAACAGTTAGTATCTTAAAGGCTCCAAGGTACAAGCATATGAAGTGGAACACATGTGTTAATTGCAGTACTTCGCAACCGAAATACTCTTCGCTGTCCTGAAGAGATAGGAGCAGTGATAGCACAGTATCGCGGCTTTGCACGAGGAGTCTTCAAACGTAGACACCCTGCTTCTGCGGATCTACTATGTATGATAGATAGTAGTCTTAAACGAATTGATCATAACCGATGTTATTCATAAACATTATTGGTGTTATGGAAACTAAGGGGAATTATTTGGAAAGATGCTATGTATTATGAATTTCTTTTATGTCCAATAAAAATTATGCTCGCATCTTCCAATTTTCTCTACTAATAGATTCCTGCAGCAGAAATCAATTAGGTTCTAGCATTGCCAAGAACATTCTATTTCATTGCATATTGTAAATTTTTATTGCTGTTGATTTATTGCGTGATGTAATATTCTGAAAAGGTGGTATTTAATTATTGAATGAACTCGTAATAATGGAGTAAATACTACTCCATTATCATGCTTTATTAATATACTTTACAAAACCTAAGCAATGTGGAACAGCTTTTATGATCCTTAATGGATGCTAATAACTGTACTATCCAATATTTTAATTAAGAGTATAAAAAAGTTATTTTAACAAAATATTCAAAAGAATGTTTCCCTATTTAATCGTGTCTTAGAGCCTCATATTGACTTAAATTGCATTGCGATTTATGTAAAATGAAATGAAAAGACAGCTTTCTGTAGTTAATAATTTAATGTTATTTCAATTTACTTCACTCTTTACGCATGGCAAATGAACACCCTAACAAGGACAATTTTTTTCTCGGAATTATGGATCGTTAACCAATACTTTCGATAATTTAAATTACCTCATTTTTATAATCATTCATTTGCAGAGGGGATATTCCCTCAAAACGGAGTTATCAGATAAAATGGATTCGCCAATGAAATTTCCTTCCAATCATTAATGAAACTGCATTTCCTGAGTAATGTATTATTAATGAGGTCACGCACTCCACCGCTGTAATTGGAACTCTCCAGCGTAACACATGTAGAAGAGGAGAGGTAGTTCAAAGACAGAATCACTGGGAACACATGACAATGCGCCTATTTTCTGGATTATTCTGTCAATTCAGCTGATACAAAAAACTCAATTTTCACTTCACTCATTTGTTTTTCGCTAATTTTCTAAGAGGCAATGGCGAAATTTTATAAAACCAAGCAGTTAACTTATACTGCAACTTCGTAATAAGGTATTATGTTTTTCGCAATCCTATGTCAATTGTGGACATATGTTAATACACATATTTATTTAATACATTTATTTTATTAATTGCAATTAGTATTTAGTTAATTTGTTCTATTAAAATATTTGGTGGTATTATTATTTTAAATAGATGCATTATTTGCCTGTCACTACTGTTCATTTCCAAACATCATCCGAAATGTTCGTTTTAAATTCATTTACAAAACATTCTCCCTGAATGTCAGTTGTTCCACAGGTCACGACCTTCTGGCATACGAGAACGGCAATTGGAGAGAATTGTATGCCAATTTGCAACAAGTAATGTTTTATAGTCGTAACTCACCGGTACTGCATTTCCAATTTCAGTCCTTTGTTAGATTACTGAAATTGAAGTACAAAATAGCTCCTTGCTGTGTAATTTATGCCCCATTTCCAAAATGCCGTGCAGAAGTCACGAACGTCTGAGTGTATTAAGATATCTTCCAAAAACATGGGTATAGAAGCTTCTCAATTCGGCTATTTATTGAGGTGACTCATTGCTTTTATTTATTTCATTATGCATTAACATAACATTTATGGTACAATTATCAGGTTAAGATATTATTAAGAGGTGAAAAACAAGGTAAATGCATCTCTATCATGTGTGAAAAAATACATTTTTCTAAATTCCCCACAATACGGTATAAGAAGGCAAACGTGCAGCTAACATTTAATTAACATTACTATTATTAAAATATTTCTAATAACAATTTAATTTCAAATTGTACTGCTATTGCAATTGAATTTAAGTTGCTGGAAATGTGTTAAAAATATGACAAAATATTTACTAAAGAATTTATTTGTAGAACTATCTTACAGAAAAAAGTTTTTAAAATATGTAGTACTGTATTTTTTGTATTAAATTATATTATATTTGGATCTGTGCGAATAAAACGGCTTATTATTTTTTACAGCAAGCTTGAATACGTTTTCTTAACCCGAATCTGCCTGGAAATATTTTTTTTTGAAAATTGAAAAAATTGTATTTTTTGTTAGTTTTATTCACCTGAGGGTATTTCTGAATGACTTTGATAATTTTTGAACCAGTACTTTTGGAGAAATTGAATGTGACATATATGTCACGTTAGGCAGATTACGCAATACACAATTCAGTTTGATTTTTTTTATTTTTCTCATTGTATATAATACATTTTGTTGCCATGCACTTGTTACATTGTGTGGTATGTTACAGAACATTCAATGCATAATCCCATATCACATTTTTGACACATAGTTCGAGGCACACCTTTACAATTTTCTGCTCCACATCTCTTTCTTTTTTTGTCTGGAATCATGCATACAAGATGATTCAATCCGTCATATCTAACTAAAGATGCAGTAGTAATTTTGCTTTGTCTACCACTGGTTTTTGGCAATGTTGGATTGAGTGTCAAGTATTTTTGTGCAATGAAACGTTTGAAATACAACTGTCGCATGTCATTTCCTGATTTTCTATATAGAATCCAGGCATTATTCATTGATACATCAAGTAGCCAAGTAAAAATTGACCACAACCATTTTTTGCCTCGTATGCTTGTTCTGTACTTTGCGACATTTGCATCCATACGGTCGGTACCTCCCATGTACTTACTATAATATTTGAGTAAATTGGGACGGGCAACAATAATTTTTTTCTTCTGCTCTTTAGAATACCTTTTCACACTGGTTACAGGATTGACTCCATAGCACGTAGATGCAATAGTTACAGTTGCACTATCATTCCACCTGACTAATATAATTCCACTTTCTTCACTACTGCAAAATTCATATGACCCTCGACCCTTTTTTCTCATACTATTTACAGGTGTCAACTGACATTCTTTTGGAATGCGGTTTTCCCTTATGGTTCCAGTTGCGGCAATTCCTCTCTCTTTCAAGTGAACAAGCAAACTTATACTAGTAAATAAATTATCAAAATAAAATTTGAATGGAAGCCCCTTGCATCGTTCAGGCATCTCATCTATCATTTGCACCATGGGTGCAGCACATTTACCGAAAACTTTCGCATAGTCTTCATTTCCTCGAGGGTTGACTCCTTGGTATACATCAAAATTTACAAGGTAGCCATCACAGGTGTTTATGCACCACACCTTGTATCCAAAACGGATAGGCTTGCCTTTTATAAACTGTTTACACCCATATCTACCAAAATACTGCACCATGCATTCATCAAAATCCAAATTTTCTTCGGGTTGAAATTGATCTAAAAATTTCTGTTTCAATGTGTCCATAATTTTACGAAGTTTCCACATTTTGTCCCTTGCATCAGGATTGTTATTGTCACAGCAGTGAATGAATCTCATAATTGTTTCGAATCTCTCTCTCCTCATTGCTTTGTACACCATTTCACATCTCGTATCACTCATAGAATCCCAATAATGCTTCCTGCTGGGGCGGGGATTATAGCCGGACACAATCAATATTCCTAAAAAAGACTTCATTTCATCCCTAGTAATTTTAGGATCTGCGCAGTTTTTAAATAGTGCATAATTTGTAGCCTCTTTTATCAAAAATTCAATGACTGATTCATCCCAAAACTGTTCAAATATATCCAATGGGGACATATTTCTCAAAGATAAGTACGAACATTCTGGAAACAATGTTCTCATTTCACGAATATCTTTTTTCTTCCAATCTCGGAACACCTTCTTAGAAACACGTACACTGTTATTTTGATTTGCTGTCAAATCATTGTCACTTTCATTTACGTCTAGTCCAATGCGTTCATTGTTTGTCAACACAAGTTCGGACTGTGCCTGTAATATTTTTGGGGGCATGTTGTTTATTGTGCCACTGTCATCTTCATCAGACTCGATGCTAGGAGCAGGTGGCTGTATATAAATTCGATCTGCTTCCAGTTCTTCATCCTCCTCTAGCAAACACACGATTTCGTGCAAAGAAAGGCCCCTGTGAAACATAACCTCTAAATGGTCGGATTTGCCTAGCGTAACATATATGTCACAGAAAGAAGTAAACTTGAATAACTTACCTACTAGACATAATCCTGAAATAATATAATTCTAAACACCAAAATAGATCCTAAACAAAAGCTCTGGGTCACATTTACTGAAATATACTCAAACAAATAGTAATTTTTTTGCGATGACATAGAACACTGCACCGCGCCAATACAATCTGCGTCACACGCACTAATTCAGTCGATCACCACCAGATGCCAGCTTCTTGTATTAATGAAATATTTATTATAGAACAAGAACATATATCAAGGTCGACGACGATAATAGGCAAACAAAAAATTATTGTATAAAAGAATTTAAAAATAAACAAAAATGCCGTGTAACATATATGTCACGCTAGGCAGATTCGGGTTAATATGCTCATTGAGTCCACTTTGATTTCATTTTATATCTGTCAAAAAACATGAAGCGCTTTTCAAAAAGAAGGGAAAACTCAGAATAAGTAGATAAAAAATTTTCTCTAAAACTGAAAAACAATTTATTTTTATATTTGATTCATGTTCTTTAGTTCAATCACAAGACCCATAACTTTGCATTCGTACATCGAACGTTGCTCTCAAAGGTTGTATTTTAAATCACTGAGTAGGAAATTGAATCTCATAAACAATTCATACTTGAGCAAAGAAGGCGCTGAAAATAAACTTCATTTGATATCACGCAAGACCTTTGTTTTCATTATTCCCAGCGAAATGTATGTGAATCACCTCCCCAAGTTAGGAAAACTTTGAAGCACACTACAATTAAGGCACAATTTCCAACCCTGCGGAACAGCAGAAATTGCAGACTGCTTAAACAAAGGAGGGAGGCGGTGCGCCAGCCCGCCTTGTCCGAGTGGAGCGCGAGCCGTTGGGAGCTGTTGGACAAGAGTGAAATATTTCTCCGTGCTCATGAATGTCATCAACCTTAATGAAACATTTCGGTACCGCAATTTTCCTCTCGGCGTTTAGTTATAATTCGCGGCCGCGCGCCGCGCCACGCTCGCAGACCGCCTCCGGTCACGTCACCGGCCTCGCGGTTGGAGAGGGGGAGGGGGAGGCGGCTGGCAGCTGCGCAGAACGGCGCCATCGCCAGCTCCACCCGCTGGTGCCCCTCCTGGCGCTTCGACACCGCCGCATGTTCTTCATGACTGGTCACCGCACCACCACCACTACCACCACCATCTCCACCCCCATTGGCATACAGCTATTCAGAAGATGTATATGTTTGTGTTCAAGAAACAAGTCACACGTCAAAAGTAGATATTACGAAAAAACTGTTTAGCCTGAAAGGAGCCATATATTTAGCAGTCAATTTTTACTAGTAATAATAGGCTATTTTATAAATAAATTTCTTCACTTTACTCAAAAATTATCAATATCTTACTTTCTTTCTGCACTAAAAATATGTACGACTCTTCTATTCAAGTTTCCTGATTTTCTTCCTCTTCATTCACTCTGTTCGTGAATAGTAATAATATTCCTGTACCTCAATTCTCTCAATTCTTCACCTCTGCCTTCGATTTTTCTCCTCCATTATCTCCAGCACAATCTTCATCAACAGCACACCCAACGTGTTCAACACTCTTCTACTAGCGACCACCAGACCACCACCACTGCTACCACCATCACCACCATCACCACCACCACCACCACCAACAACAACAACAACAACAACAACAACAACAACTGGTCTAATATCTCTGCCGCTTCCTCCTCTACGAGTTCCAATATCTTCACCAATGCCATCTCAATATCTACAGAAACATCATCATCTCAATTTTCATACGTTTTACTCCCTAATCTCCGCATCATTGCCATCACCGTCACGTTTCGATCTTTTTCATATCCACCAACACTATCATAAATGCGTAGTATCATTGCCACACTATCACATCACATCAGATCACTTCACCGGCAATTTACCTATAAGAATGTCACCGAGGTCGCGCCGCCACCTCTCATTCGGAAATCACGGCGTATCTCCGAGTCTCAAATTTCCAAAATCACGTCTTTCAAGAGTCATCTCGGCCTGCGTGAAGTTTTTCTCACTCTAAAATACTTTTCCTTCACCACATCAAAGCTACCTCAAGTAAATGTTCTCCTCTTTACAATAATTGAGCCTACAGCTATGCTTAGAGACGGGTTGTCAGGATTCACCGTCAGAGAGACTAATACAAATCTCCGCGTGTGATGCGATCCTCACATTCATTACTGCAGTTTCATTATCATGATTGTCATACTAGTCTCAGTTCTACTAAAGCTCCTCGGTGTTCTATTTTCAATATAAACCATACCTATGAGTTTCTACTACTTCGGCATTCATCTCCCTCATGACATTCTGATAGCTTCAATCCCTAACCTCCCTTGCACTGTTTCACCATTCCTACATTTTGGCACATGTACTTCAATTAACCCCGTATTGTCATCACTCTCAAAAGCATCGGCTTCACCCCCATGCCTTTGGCCAACTTTCTGTGTGAGCCACCACTACATTGTTCATCACTGCCATCTCCCGCGGTCACCGACCCCACCACACCCACCGCCGTCACCCCTGCACGGCTTTACCTCTTCGGTGCCCGCATCGCTTTCAATTAGCAGAACTCACAGGCGCAGGTGCCACCGCCACTGCCTCTGGTATCCATTACCTATGAAATCATGCTCTTTGTAGTTAATAATAGTACTTCAATAACACATTTGTAATCTCTTTAATGGTATGTTTCGCTCTATTTATTTCAATTTGATCTGATGTCTGCTGAGTATGATTTGTTATGAGTCCATGTATCTCATACTTTCAAGTTATTCAAAAACCATCATCGTTTGCTTATACCTATTGGGATGTATGAGAATATTATTGCCATTTTTAGTATTTATTAACCTTGATTTAAGTTTACTCGACAGAATGAAAACAAAAAAATCAACTTCATTTGATGAAGAGAGAGAGACGCTACTTTAATTTACCTCCACAATTCTGGTCATTTCTATGATTGACACTTAATCCTCTACCTGATATTCCTATGAATATCTACTTCAGGGCATCAAGCATCCACAGTTTCGTCCGAAATTCCTATGAAATTTTACCCTCCATCGCTCTCGACATGTGTCAACAGCTTTTATCTCTGTAAATATACGTGATATTGTGATAAAGCTTTGAGGTCAAAAGTATTGACGACGTTATACTAAAAAGCCAATACGTATACAATATACAAAATATTCATGTATGCATAGTGGAACTTCGATATACCGTATCTGAGTTGGAAAAGGAAAAATCGAGTAATCGACTGACGGACGTTACAATGTATATTAGGGATGTGCCAGAGGAATGAATAAAGTTTGAACAACCAAAAAATTTCACAAAACATTGTGAGAGTTGTGAACTTATTTAGTAATGTATTGTACGTCCCCGACAACGTTGTAAGTGGTATTCTTTAATGTGGCTCTCAATTACGTTTTCTTTATCTAGTTAGTTTCAACGTCTAGCCAGGTTGATTCTACATAGGAACGTATTAACGTGCCCTATAGATTCCAAAAAGTTCCTAAGAGTTCTTTTATATGCCTTATTAACCATACGACATCCGTGCATTCTATTTTTGCATCTGGTAAACTCAGTGGTTTAGTATCTAACTAGCAAACTTGGGAAGCTTATACAAGCACGCTACTGTTACCTTGGAAGTCAATGTTCCCTTATAATGGGACTCATCAATGCAATATTAAGAAGAATATATGGAGAAGCACCAAAAACGAACTATCTGTCCGCCCTACTCAAAGAAACTTTTTAAAAGTGTCGTATTGAGATTCAGTGCTTTATTTAGCGCATCCATGCGGGCCAACTATTAAGGAAATTCGTTTGGTACGTGCAGAACATTTCATATCTCAGGAGGCGGCTCTGCTCCATCTCCGCTGGAATATGTGCTACAATAAAATGCAGGAAAGTGTTTGTATGGGGGGCCTAGGATGGGGAAGGAAAGAACACGTGCGCTCCGGGGCCCGTTTCTTCAGCTCCGGCATTTGCCCAGTTTTAGTTGTAAAGAACTGACTACAGCAGATCATCGGCAGAATTCTCCTTCACGCAGAGATTTAATCGACGTAGCTATGTAGTTAGTAATAAAAATCTGCTAAGAACGCGACGCAAAACCTAGGGCTCTCCAGTTACAGACAGTTCGACGTAGGTGCCTTAGAGCATCAATCGATGTCACTGCAGTGTTCTTACTGTGAGGTCTAGGGTTCGAGTCTCGACGGTAGCAGAATTTTCGACACTAATTAAATAGGCCAAATTCTTCTCGCAAACTGAAGGAACATTCTAGCGGCTGGCTGTACTGATTGGTAGTTAACCGTGGTTTCCCCGATCAACACGAATGTCGGAGTAGTACTCTAAAAAAAGGGTCACAGACAGCGCGCGAGCTTTCCTTCCCCTTCCTTTTCCTATCCTCACTTCTTACTTACTTACAAACATTACACTACCACATATGTCGGGAGGCCAGTCGGAAGCTCAGGGCTTGTCCCGGCTGGGGCGGTGCCGTGCTGGTGAGAGATACCTGATTGGGGAAAACCTCGCTAGCCGATGTGTAGGTCGGCACCAGGTCTTACCCTCCAGCAGGGGACGATTACTGCCTCCTCCCGTAATAGAATACGCACTACACCGACATGCGTAATGACAATAGTTGTCGACGTGTCCATAAACACGAATCAATCAATCAATCAATCCAGTTACAGACGCTGCAGAGGCAACAGCAATACTATCTCTGAGGTCTACCAGTCGGTTAAATTGCAGGATAGTCGATCCTAGCATTCTCGTTGTTATGTCCAGGAAAACACAGAACTCAACGAAACACAGCTTTTTATTCAACAGAGACAATTATCCATACAAACGGTACTTCTTCGCTAACCGTAAGAATATCCAGAAATAAAGCAAAGTTACCGTTATGCCAGAAGATATAGCTAGTCAAGCGCAGTGCTACAGTAAGCCGTAAGAAAGTCCAAAATCACTCCACCGGGTCAACACAATCGATCGAAAGTAATCACCACTTAACACAGGGAACTCCGCACAAAATCTATCTCTTCGGTGGCGGCTCCCGCGTTTCGCGTTTATTCCTCTTGGCGGCGTAGCCTCGCTTCTCATCCGCTGGCTGACTGCTCGTTCCTCATCGACCAGCTCTCTCGCCGGTTCGCTGCCACGAATACTCTCGGGACTGCCGCTGCGCGCCGCTGATTTGGCGCGTTATTTAAGGTGTCGCACATTGCCGCAACACTCGTTACTTTAGCACACTTCTATCCGTCCTACATTTATCTCCAGGGTCTCCCTCAACATCGCACGCCGTGCGCTCGCCTGCGCCTCCTACAATCGCGAAATTAATTTTTGTGTACAAACGCGCGCTGCGTGTGTGTCTCGGCCTGCCTGGCACGGCAGCGCGCGTACTTTCGTTCGTCACTAATTTCTCGGCCAAGTTTACGCGGGCGGGCAGGAGTAGCGTGCGGGCCGGGGCCCCGTAATGGCATGCAAGCTCTGCGCGATGAATATGGATCCCTGGGAGGCGGCGTGCGTCGCCAGGCCGGCGTTATGCCTGCGGCCGACGACGGGCTACCCCCCCCCACGCTTTACCATGGTCCCTCATAGTGAAATCCGCCCCGCTGCCGCGCCCCATCCCACCTCTCCCACAGACGACGTCGTCGACGTCCGCACGGTGCCCCAAAATGACGTCACAACAGCAAGTCATATCTTGTCGTCTCAACGGCAACATTTATTGTTTTATTGTAATATATTTGGGTCATCAAAAAGTGAAGAATTGCAGGTAAAAACAAATGTTATCAAGCACAACAGCGAGTCGTATCTTTACGTCACAACTTTTTTTGTTTTGTTGTAATAATATATTTGGATCATCAGAAAGTGAGAAGTTTCAGGTAAAAATAAATGTTATAAAGTAATATTAAAATAAATGTATTAATTCATTTTCCGTAATTTGTTTCGAAATGTATCTAATTTTATTAAGTTTGTGCCTATAATAAGAGATATCTTGACATCATTTGTAGCATATTTTTCTCCTTTCACCTACAGATAAATGATACATTAAAATATGTTGTTCTTATTGGCAATACGTAATTTAATGTATCTTTATTAAGATACAGGACTTCTCTGCATGGATTAATCTACATCATCATTCCACGTGCTTCAAAAGAAAGCATTAAAAGAATCATGAATATAATCAGTAACTTTATCAATCAAAGTCATAATTTCATTCTTTCGGTTCCAAAAGTTACAAAATTTGAGGGAATAAGTTTTCTGTCTTTTTATCTGAGCTCTGCGTATTTTGGACCAGTGTGTGCCGCTTTGTGTAGATGGAGATATGGCGAGACGTCATCATGCAGCTCCTCACCATGCATTCACTCGCTCTGTCCCTCTCTCTTCCTCTTCCGAGCCCATCCAGCAAAGGATTTGCGTATGAGAGGAGCATGGGCCTTAACTCATAAATAAATGGGTACGAGAAAAGGCGCGTTCACAATACATCCTCATAAAAAATGCTAAGAATCAGTTGAATCGGGAAAATGTGGGGGAAATATGCAAGGTTTAGTCGACGTATATGAACAGTTGCATAGATTTTTTCGAAAAGTAAGTAAATAAAATAAGTGAATGGGTTATGTTTTGAAGGATGAAAGTAACATATGTCGTGGAAGAGCAAAATGCATCCAAGAAATTGCATTGTAAAAGACACATTGTAAGTAATGTTAGGGGAAGTACTCTATTTTCAAGAGATGAACGGCAGGAAGAACGAAACGAAAAAGAAATGTTGCCAAATAACAAGGAAATCAATAATCAGGGAACGAAGACTCAAAGAAGAAATTATTTAAATTATTTACTCAATATATGAATTATCAATATTACTCAAACTATGGAAGTGTTTCACTCATTTCTGCACACTTGTTCCTTTAACAACAATGAACAGTTGTTGATAACATTTCAAAAGAATAACATTTCTTCTGAAATGCAGGTAAAGTGCTTAAAAATAATATTCTGAAAGTTTGTCCTTGTTAGGAAGTTGTTAAATCTATAAAATAGACACCAAAACCTTTCAATATTTTCTTGAGATTTCAACGCGAAACGGTATTTAGAAATTATTATTTTGAAGTCTTTTTACGCAAGATCGTTTTTCAACTGCTATTGTCATTTCGACCACTACAATTTAATATAGGTTTTAAAACTTTGGAGAAATCCTAGTAGAACATTCATACGGACACACCTAAACATCGTTGCCCGGATCGGGATTTGAACCCGTAATCTTTCAGCCTCAGCGACCTCGGTTTTCCAGGTCAGCGTCTTAATTTTTGTTTCTGAAATATTCAAAAATAAGCTCGTTCATATGTGGTGTCTTATAAAGGAAATTACTCGTATGAATAATGTAAAAGAAATCTTGACGTGGCTTTTCCTTTATGATATAGATGATAATGTAAGTTTAACGCGATATTTTATGCCATATTCGAAAACCAAAAAAAGAGTAAATTCATTATGCTTACCACTCACTTTCTAGAATAAACCTTTCTCACTACAAAAAGAGTTAGTATAAGGAATATTTTCGTCATACTATTTATTGCATTTTACAATAGAAGTGGTCGGTATCTAACTATTTAAGTCTCCTTTGAATTTTATCTCTTGTTCTAGTAAATTATTGATCATACGCATACAATTTTGTGTTATTATAAATACACGAAAAAGTGCGTTGAAGGAAACTTTTTCCAGTGCCATTGTAAATATTTAGAATTTTTCAAAAAAGTTAACAGGCAACAAAAAAATTAAGAAAAGTTTAAAATATTTGCGGCCATCAATTTTCAATGCACTAATTATAGACTTCAGATTAGCAATGAATGCTAGTCTTTATTATTACACGATATGAATCAATAAATAAAAATAGTAAAATAAATAAAGAGTTAAAATAGTTAATTAAATTTAAAAATAGTTAATTAAAAATAGTTAAAAAATAAATTTATTACATAATTATTCCAAAAGATTTTATCTAACGTAAAAAATGCATTTTTATCTGAAAAAGCGTCTTAAAAAGTTGTAAAGCTGTAGAAAATATTAAACTGAATATTTCATTCAAATTCTTTAGCGAGAGCTGAGATGAACGTTGAAAAATCTTGTTCTGAATGCTGATAATTAAGGGATAAATGCGTATGAGATTTAGATTAAAAGGGGAAATGAACTTTCACTTTGCAGCAACAAGCGTGCGTCACTACTGAACTGTGGTATCAAATTTGAGAAACTTTATTTCAGTCGTAACTCGAGCAAACATGTCGCATAGAAACACAAAACCCCAAACTGAATTGTCACGTCCCCTCCTCTTCCTCTCAATTCAGCTTGTTCAAATGTTTGTTCTACATCGCTGGTCCATCATCTTTATTCCCTCGGATGCCAGCTTCTACGCCTATTTTCAATCAACCACATCCTCTCACTTCTACAACTCATTCGCCTACATCGCATTTTCAACATACTCTTTGTCCTTACGTGCTCTTAATTCTCTTCCACTCCTTTTCAAATCTCTCTTCTTCCTCCTCCATGTAACCTGCCCCCGTCCCGATGTTCCACCCCTCCAAGTACTACTTCTCCCTGGCTTGTGCCACCCACTCACCCCTCCTCCAGCTGCCCGCAGCCACTGCCGGCTAGTTGACGACTTGTCCGCACGCGCGCCGCAGCGGTAGTCGCGTCGACGGTCGGGAGAGGGTGGGGGGATGGGGGTGGGGGCGTGAGCAACTTCGACAAGCGCAACCGTGTCACGATTTATGGCGCGAGAGGAAGAAACGAGGATGTGTTTGCAAAGCGCGCGTGACCGCGTCGTAGGCGCACGCTTTTCGGTGCATGTCGTCTGCATGGGAGGTGGGGAGTGGGGGGAGGGAGAGATGGAGGGGTGGGGGAGGGGGTGACGACAGGCAGGCGATGGTTGCTTGTTTCCCACCCCCTCCCGCGACCTCTCGCCACCAGAAACGGAGTTCGCGAGTTAGAATAGCGCATAGGAAGCAGGAAGCAGTTATCGGGATGAATGTTCTGAATTCGTGTAATGAAACTCTAATTACTCTGTGGTTTAGTGGCCTCTTCAGGACCCCGGTTTCGTTTTTAAAGAAATAGTCGTTTGTCTTGAATTTGTTTCATGAAATACTGAAATTATGTTTTTTAATATACACAATGCTGAATAATAAATTACAACTCCGTAATGCTTTTTCTGCCTGCTTTCTTGCTTTCTTCCCATCTTTATTTGTTGCGAGTTATTAAACCAGCGAAATGTATATTACATTGCGTTGTTTTAAAGACACAAAAAAGGATGAGTTCAAATGTCTGCACTTTTATTCGCGAATATAAATTAATGCACCTTCTTTTTATTTACAATATTACTTAACTTTGTGATTTTTCGATTTGTGCTGAAGTTTTCTTACGCATCGCATGACAAGTCATGCTCATGGCGCATGTCCCATCAGATAAATTGAGATTTCAAAACTGACTTTTCAAACCTGACAGATAAAGGTGTCAATATTAGAAATTATACGGTTGTTAATCGTAGAGATGATTTACTGAAATTCAAAGAACGATTATCAAGGATGAATAACAACCACAAATACCGCTCCTCCAAATACCTTTCTCCGCTAATTGGTGAAAGGAGCGTAGCGAAATTTGCGTGGTCAGAAGAGCAGACCTCATGGCCTGAGTCTTGCCACGTAAAATAAGGCAATTCAATTCAATTCAAATACCCATCCTAAATCGCTCGAAACCGCTACTCTGCGAATCGAGGCAGATCCTGCGCTCCATATTATCAATCTCGGTTGGCTATCGCGACTGCCTACTTGTTTGAAACTGTCATTTACTACGACTGTATTGTTTATTGTTTTCACGCAGATTGGGGCAAATTTATCTGAGACTTTCACGTGAAGTATACTTCCTTCACTATCTCACAAATGTTGCAATTTAAATCTGATGCATATTACAGAAATGCAACGTGCTTCTTTTTCTTTCTTTTCAAGTAAATCCTATATTTGCCATTACATCTATGAGACTTAAGTTCCTTTATTTGGAGATCCATATTTACTCTCTTAAGGTGAAGCAAAATATTCATAAATCGGATAATAATTATAAAAGACAGCACGCGCGGCAGAAAAGTTGTTTTTACTGAGATCAACATTTTTACCTACTACGTTATTCATATTCATGAAGCACTATGCTAACGATTTAAAGGCTGTTTACTTGCAAATTTTAATAATGCAGTAAAATGTCAAGCAACTTAAATAGCTAATTGAATTTTAAAACATAATGATTACTGTACAAATTTTAATATATATTTTATTGAACAAAGATAATGTAAATGATAAGAGAATGAAATCAGTGAAAATGGCTCGTATATTTACTAAGACCAATGTTTACCAACGTATTCAATAGAAGAATATCGATTTCTAACTTCTTTAATCTAGAAAAAATATTTTATAAGATAATTAGCCAATACATAGCAGAAACGGTGGTTAACGATATATTTATTATCGGGTTACTTTCAAGCCTACATGTGGTACATATTATTTGATAGTGTGTCGCGTTTTCCAATGATTTAATAAATATAATTTTATAAATTATTTTACATCAATTATGCATAAATCGATAACATTTTACATATTTGTTATACATGATAACTTTATTTTATCGATTTTTTTCGTTTTTTGCAACAATGTGAGAACTGCGTTTTCTCTTTTAATGGAATATGGAATAAGAATATTATTAATGACAGCAACAGCCCACCGCTAGTATTTCTGTAGTTTTCTTTTCATAATCTCTTTTGCGATTTCCCTTGCATATGATGTTCGTGTGTACAGCCGAGTCGTCAACGTCGTGTTGGTGCACTTAGGTCTGAACTAGCAGCTCTCTCCATTTAGGGATCCCGCCTAAATCCCTCAACGCCATTACGCAAATTTGTTTTTTAATTACGCTCGGGGATGTAATTAAATATTCAATTAATTCAAGAGCCTGTTAAACCAGATTACCCCATCCCTAAAAGAAAAAAGAAATAATCTCGGCCAGAAACAAAAGAGAATACAAAGAGAATAAAAAACACTTCACTTCCACTTTCACGACCCTTTTTTTCGCGCTTCATTAGATATTTGGAGAAGACCAGCCGTAATGCTTCTATAATGAGAAGAATACGATTTTTATTTTGAAGCATACCGCAATGTGGTCACCTTTCCATTTGGATTTTCAAGGGATTTGCAGCTAGAAGGAGGAGAAATGAATTGCCTTCGCCAAATCTATCAACTTAAAGTGAAAGTTCGCATTCAGGTTTACGAAGATAGCAAAGAAACCTGCTTTGTTACATAGATGATTGCAAAAATTATAAACTGAGTTATAACATAATACTCTCCGTTCAAACTGATCAGTGAAACTTTTGTAGGCACTTTCACAAACACTTAATAACATTTATTCACTCACAATGTTGTAACTTTTTTTCAGTAGATATTTCTTGACACCTGAATGAACTTGCTACTCGTTCATTAGTAACAAAATGTATCACATTCTACTGAGAACTCACCCAACGATATTCTTTTAACTTTTACTGGAATGTCTTAGAAGATATATTGCAAATCACCATTGTTACGAAAATAATTTATAGAAAAAGATAATATAATTGTTGACAAAAGCTAAAATAGAAACTTTTTTATTTGCAACATCTATATCTCAATATCAATTTTAATGTTTCGAGGAAAATCAGCTTTGACAAACGCATGAGAAAATAAATTCAACATATTTTTTTAAGAAATTTAATTTTAATTTTGATAAGAACGAAAGTTATGTTATTTACAATGCATTCCCCAATTTTGAAATATTATTAATATGAATATATTGTTGAAAACGATAACAAACCAATCTTAAATAAGATTATTTTAAATAAAACTCTAAAAAAAACCCTAATATAAATGTTACTCTAAAACGTTTCTTCAAATTATTTTCACCTTATAAAACAAGAATGAATGACAACAAAATAAACATAGGTTTGTTTTTTAAACCCTCCAATCAGTGATTTCATATTACAGTTGTCTTATGAAATTACAAAAACTTCAAATATTTGCTTTCTTTTTGGCGTTGATCTTGTTAATTAAAACCCATTTATATTCCCGCAATAGTATTTGTAATGGTATTTTCCAAGAAATGTTCAACACTTTTTATGGAATACATATAAGCTCGAACGGTGAAAAATTCCAGGAAGAAAATGTTTTAATATGACTTCGTTTTTCGCAGTCTAGAAACATTCTCGACGGCTCGAACAAAGATTGACCCGTATATCATGGACTGGAAGTATAATGGCGGAACGGCTTTTAGGAGACCACAGCCTTTCAAAGAGAACGCCTTGAAGAGCGCAATGGTATTGATTGGGCGCCACCTCAGTCATTTATTCCCTTCCACGAAACGAAGGAAAGAAGACAGAAAGCGGCGCTTTCGCACCTATTCACCGACTCCGGCGCCGGTTTTCCGGAAAGGAAGCAAAGCCGCGGTGGCGCTCGTCCTCTCAATTTCACAAATCGACTTCCCCCCCTCTTCCCCTGCCCCCCCACCCACCCACCCGAATCGCCGCTCCGTCGCCTCCGGTGCCATCCATACCATTCCAGCCACACCTCGCTTCCGCTCAACCGGTGAACCGGTTCCTTCTTTTTCATCACTCATCCCTGGTCTCGTTCAGAACCATTCCTCATCCGCGAACAACGGCTTCCTCAATGAAACTTCTTCCTTTTCTTCTTCCACATCTGTCTACCGAAAGTTGCCCTACCTCGGCCTAATTTATCTGTCCAACTCAAACTATTAGTTTTGATTCCCCTGTGCCAATTGCGCCATTTTTTTCAAATCATCTTTCTCAGTTAACTCAATTCATTTCATACAAACACACAACCCAACCTTCTGCAATATACCTTAAACCAACTCATTTGAATGATTTGACTCATCCAACCCAATCGATTGCTACGAGCCACTCGATTTAGTTGACTCCATCAATCAGTTTATATCTCCCAGATAAAGTAGTAACTATCGCCTCTTACTACACTTCTCTCTAATCTCTACATCCCACGAACTCTTAAATTGAAGAGCTGGGGCAGTAAAAAAAGATAAGTCACACGAACTACGGCAAGAATCGTGTTTGTCATGAATTTTTTTTCAACAATTTTTATTTTGAAATGAAGATTTTTATTTTGATCGAAGTGTGTCTCATATCATTACTGCTCGCGATCTTGATAAATATTAATAATAACATATATTAAGGAGATAAATTACACTCTCCTCAAAACCGAATTATTAGCATTTTTACGAATAGCGGGAGGTTTACTATGGCTTATCTTATACTGCTCCAAGTTCTTCCATTAAAAGAACCTAAAGCAGGTCACTAGTTTCTTGCTTCCCCAGCAGCGGCCTTATCCAAATGAAGTGCAAAGTCCCTACTGCCAGTACGCCCAACAACGTCGCTAATTTCACCGCAAGGTGCCTCTTATTGGCGCAAATGAACGGCTTATTTCAGAAACAACATAAATCACTGACAAGTAATTTTTCAGTACGAACAAAACACCTTCAAATGCGTCTGTATTTGTCAGATACATTGTGCCAATTTTTATAATAGTTGTCTATTGCATATTATATATCATTATTGTCTCATTTAGCAAAATGTTAAATTCTATTTTTTTATTTTACTAACAAACATGATTGGATTATGTTGTTTCTGAAATAAAACATACTGGAACAGAGAACGTATTGTCATTCGTTAAATGCTGAAATATATTTTATCAATCACGACGTTCATATCAATGACAGGAATGTTACACGTGTACGAGAACATCTTAAGTACAATGAAGTGTTACATTTCACTAATTATTTCCGTAATTAATTTTTCAGGCGTTGCCTAACTTTGTAATTCTGCACAGAACGCACCCACTTCTGCCTCGTGAGAGATATACTAGTACTCCATTAACTTTATGATGTCATGAATAGATTTTTACATTGTCGCACTTACTTCGTAAGAAGAGAAAATATATGCGCTGAGAACTGCGAATTTTCTGCAGAAAAATTGTTTTTGCCTGGGCCTGGTAGCACAAAAGCGAATAAATGCAGTTCCTATAAATATTAAATTACTTTCTCACACATGCGGTGTACCCAGAGTCCATGTTTTGAGGAACCTTGATACCGATTGAGGGCAAAATACCTGTCCGTCTGTCTATGGTCAACGCTAGCGCCTAAACCGTTCAGCAGATTTTATGCAAAATTGATATTTCCCGATTAAGCTGACGAACGTGAAGTTTTGCTAGTTTCAACGGGATATTTTGATTTTTGAAGGTACTTTACATGAAGTATGAAAAGCATTCTCAAAAGTTTCTCAAACATCGCTCACAAAGTCATGTGCAGTTTTCTGAAAAAAGGAGTAGCTTCCGCGTAATTTGTTCTTTAAATTAATGCAATATAATTTTGTTTTCAGAAACGCCTCCAAAGTTTTCATAATTATTTTTTCATGGATAAAAGAAAGGATGCTTAAAAGATTGGCACACATCTCATTTTCGATGAACACTCTAAATTTTCGAAAGTGACAAATTTAGAATGAATGTGAGAAAGTAGGTGCTGTTGAAGCACCAATAGTTTCTTTGTGTGAAGACGTCGCTCGGGACATGCAGAGTTGCTAGACAAATGATTTACTTATGACTTTTGATACGAAACAAACGACCCACCTGCTTCTCAAGGAAGTCTCTTGAAATTATCACACCTTATCTTTTTTATTGAATGGTATAAGTACATATATTTGCTGATTAGGTACCTTTTTTTCAGTAATCTCCTGGGTCCATTTCCTGAAGTCTCGATAGATGTGAACTTACTTTTGTAATATCGTGGTAAGCAATGTTTTTATAAATTATATAAGAACAGTTAGGCATTAGCAAATTTTCGAAGTTGGACATTGAGGTTTTAGATGTTCCATAATAAATTTCTCCATCTCACAAGGCTCTTTAGGCTCATTTCTTCATGATGTACAAAGAATGTTGCAGAGTCATCCTTCAGTTAATGGACACAAGTATTTACTGTCATCGGAAGTGTTGGACTGGTATTATATGAAGGTTCAAATTTTGCGATAAAGCACAATGAAATTAAACTGCAATCCTGCTAACCTAAAATCGATCAGCTGTTTGAACTCCAAAGAGAAGCCGCTTCGCATGCTTTAATGCAGAAAGAAAACAAGTCACTGACGGATGTTGTATCTGCATTAGTTCTCATTTACGTGCTCTTCAAGAACTATCTTTAGAATTGCTTGACATACGTTATATCTGTCTGAAACGATGCATATACATACAGAGAATATAACTACACTAAAAAGTCAAAATGGCAAAAAAAACTGACTTATGTGTTTCTGAAATAAATCATTCAAATGTCATCGACAGCAGCTCGCCTTCATCGTCGCCACCGCCAGCGTCAATTTCTCCGTAGCGGCGCAACTGTCGTTGCCGTCAGCAAGTCCACCAATGTCGCCAAGGCAAGTTTCCCTCTATCGGCGCAACTGTCGCTGCCGTCAGCAAGTCCACCAAAGCCATCAGCGCAAGTTTCCCTCCATCAGCGTAACTGTCGCTGCCGTCAGTAAGTCCACCAAAGTCATCAGCGCAAGTTTCCCTCTATCGGCGCAACTGTCGCTGCCGTCAGCAAGTCCACCAAAGCCATCAGCGCAAGTTTCCCTCTATCGGCGCAACTGTCGCTGTCGCCAGCAAGCCCACCAGTGCCACCAGGGCAGGTTTCCCTCTATCGGCGCAACTGTCGCTGCTACCAGCAAGCCCACGTCGCCAGCGCAGCCTCCTATCAGCGCAAACGTCATCACTACCAGCAAACCCACCTACGTCGCCAGCGTCAACGCAGGTTTCCCCCTATCTGGCAACATTCGCCGCCGCAGCCGCAGCGCCCCCCCCTCCGCACCGCGTCACGTCGCTCCGCGTCTTTCCCGTCGCTGACATTTTCCAATTTTCGCTCGATATCCTCTTTTCGCCGCGCCGCGGAACCGAGCCGAGCCGAGCGGCGTCACGCGGCATTGAGTCGCGTTATTTTCGCGTGAAGCACGCTCCGCCGCGCGTAATTGCTGCAGTTGTGAATCGCACGTCGCGGCGCCCCGCGCCGTCGCCGCCCGTTGCGACGCCCCGGTGCAGAGGACGTGCGCGCCACCCCCAGCACCCCCTTCCCCCCCTCGCGCTTTTCTCTGAGCGACACGCTGCACACTGGGCGGAAATCGTGTCACTGAAAAACGAAGTGCAGTAACGTTTCTTGGGAGTGAATTGAAATATAGATTTTTATTGTAACAGAGACGTTTATATATTATAACATAGACATTAACTATACACTAAAAATACATATTTATATACATCATTCTAACACTTAGATACAATATGCTCAGTATGTAGTATGAATACTGATGACAACTTGAAACACATTTTATCTGAGTGTCCAATATACTATAAAGGGCTTAGAGAACCATACCATAATGATGTTTTATATTTTCCAAATTGTCTTATTAAACTAAACTATGGAAGATCTAAAACTTTATACAATGGTATTTCATCAATTCTGAAATAACGAGCATTTATTATTAATGAATAGTCCAAGTCAAATTCAACAGGTTGTCTCACTTGATGCAAGTTGTTACGCACATATTCTTATATTATATTTTCTTAATTTTTTGTATCATATTATTGTACTATTTTATTATTGTGATACCATACTATATACATCTGTTATGTTATTTATATTGTATCTTGTATTAACTGCTTTATGCTATTAGAGGTTATTTGTAATGAAATTGTTTACGATAGAGTAATTTGTAATGGGTTAACCCTATAATCAAATAAAATTGAATATACAGTATTTTATATTTTTATCACAGTTCTTTTCATATGGCTCGTTTCCTTTGCACTGCTACATTGACCGTCGCATTGATCACAGGCCACTGCACTGCTATTCTTCGCGATGCACACACTTCTCAGCTCAGCTTCAGACTTCAGACTGGACTGCCGGCCGCCAGGCTACCTGGAGGATTCCGGATTCCGGCGTCACTTCTACGCGAACCGCGAATACCCTAAAACCCTCCGGTTCAAGAGCCGCCGACAGATGGTGCACTACTCGTTACAGAACTTTCAATTACGCGTATATTAAAAGGAAAGTGACGAAGGCTCTAAATATTGCTTAATCTCATGTTTCAAGCATACTTCAAGAATTTGTTTTGGCTCGTTTCATTTCAAGTATGATCTAGTTATTTTAAATGATAGAAAAGGCAGAAATCTGGCACCGAAAGATTTGTTTCTCATAAATATACATGACAAAGTTTACTACAAAACCGTTCTCGTTTCTCTGACTCTTTCCTCAGAAATTAAGTAACATTTAGCTACAAGTTATATTTTAACAGCATGGAAATAGTGATAACCGATATAAGGATAAATTCATTTTATCATGTACTTTTACAAATATTTTTTGCATATGCTTGAAAAATTTTACACGTTTAGAAGATGAAACTCTTTTTTTTAATGAAAGCCGTTTATCCTTTTAAATTTGCATCGGCCTATAGTCCGTTGCCTGTGGAAGCAACGGGCTCCAGCCGAAGCGATTGCCTCCCAAACCCTTTCTACTGTCATTTTTATATCTTCCAGACTCCGTGCAGAAGAAGGCGGATGTTTGAAATCTTTCTCCTCTCTTCTTGTGGCTTCGATATGAACGTATTGCTGCGGATGTCTCATATTAAGCATGAAAACGTTCAATTTATTCCTCAGCAATGAATATATAGTGCATCGTAATACAGTTTCTGAGCCATACGCTGGCGACGACATCAAATGTTAAGAGAATGGTTATAGAGATTCTGCCTCGGTGGCACTGGGACAGACTCCCATATGCGCTGTTGAAGACTATGGGTTCGAGTCCCGCGTTCAAATCTTGTTTCCGGGTGCATCACTTGCTATGCACTGATGATTTGGTCCCGTAGGTATGGAGTGTGTTTTATCACGGGAGGTGGAGGTGTTCTTCCTCTACTGGATGGGAAGATCCGGTACCGACCAACACGACGCCTTGCGGGGTTTTCTCCATCCAGCTATGTCCCACCAAAAGGGCACCGCCCAAGCTGCGGTTCCCATCTGTCCTCCAGGCATGTGAGGGAGTGCAGTGCATGTAAGTGTATGTGCGTAAGTATGGGTGAGGATAGGACAAGGAAGAAGAAGAAGAAAAGATCACGTGCGGACCGACGCTCGTTTGGTAGGGTACTCTTTCGGCATTCGTCTGGTATTGATCGCAGAAGTGCAGAAAAATATCGATTGGAGCAAATGGCCTCTAGAAGAATCCTCCAGACCGCTAACTGAAGTCAAACCAGTTATGTAGCTAGTTTGGAATATCCAGTCGTGCGTATAGAATGGCTCTTTTCATTGACTGTTTTAGCGTGATTGATTTCTCATTCCATGTAACGTCTGAACATCATTTTATCCATTGCTTATCTCCATTCATCACGCGCTTCAATAATTACTCCACCTTCATCTATTCATTTGAAAATATTTGCATACCATTATATTGTGAACATCTCAAAAGAAAGGGGATTGTCGGACAGGAAGTAATACATTTTTAAAAATGAAAGGGGGAGAAATCAAGGTGTAGGGGTCTACTCTTGCCTCTCTCGCCTACGCTCGGAAGATTTAGGGACGTATCACTAGCATAGGAAAGGGATAGGTTTTCTTCAGTATTTTTTTATATAAAATCGAGGTAAAAATATGCAATGACAATATCTAAAGACGTTTTATTACATTAAATAGAATAGTTCGGATGAAAAAAGATCTAAGTTAATCATATATTTTTAATTTCAAGACTTCGAAAAAAAAAAAGAAAAATATGTTTGAACATTCTCTTTTCATCAATTTATCACAATTAAGTGACATACTAGAGACAAACATCATTATAAGCTAGTCCATCATTATAATTTGTCGTGGTCTATAATTTGGGGCACTCATCTACATTAACTCATTAACGTGGAGCTCCCGTAATTGAATCGGACGTAAATGGGTTAAAGAAGCCGAAACTCTTTCAACCAATGTTCAGTTTCCTGATAAGTAAAGCATCTTATGTGCAAATACCTTATAACAGAAAATTTCCTTTTCTAACATTTCTAGACGATAATTGTAATATTTAATAATATTAAATATTGATAATATTTATTAATATATACGTGTAGAGGTGCATTGATGTGTCGTAATAATTTATTTGCGTTGATTCAAAAAAGTACATAAATGTAGTATATCATTTACGTCTGGCATCATTTTTTACTTAAAGAAACAAATATTCGTAAGTGAAAGCAATTACATAGAAGTGAAATTGCATAAAGCAGGGAAATTTACATTGTTCCTACAAAATATATTTCAAAATATTTCCGAACCCTTTCTAAATAACGACAAAATGAATCACTGGTATACATATTCCTAATAGTGAATTAACAAATAAAAGTTGGCTAAATAGAAATCAATAGTAGAACGCTAGAAACTAAGGGGCATCAAAGGACGAGAGGTAAAATTAAAGAATGCATCTGGAAGAAGAGAAGAAAAAGTTTCTTTTCTTGTTACGTAACTCTGTAGTTAAACTCTCTTGACTGTTTGCCCTCCCTTTTCGCATTAACTTGGAACGGTGGCCACTTGAAAGGACTCCAGTATTAAAGTCGAAATCCACACGAAACTCAACGCTTTTTTCTGAATACTTGCGTTAAACGTGAACATATATTTTTTGTATTCTTCTCTTTTAACTCTCTTACTGTACGAGTCTTATTGAGAAATAGTACTCAAGAAGTTTACTTCACAACTTCGAGATAAAGTCTGAATTTGCTTTCTATTTTAATTTATGTTTAGTGGTAAACATCATTTACATTTCTCACTCCACCTCCACAATTTATTACTCTTCACATTTCATAGATTTATTTTTCAGAGATAAAAAGCTTAAAATTTATCTACATGAATTTCTTGGAAGGAAGTAGCCTTTGCGGGGATACTTTTTCACCCCGCCCTTTTTATCTTCTACTCTTTTAATTCTTATCCAAAATTGTGTAAACATTTTTTGACAAATAGGCTACAAATTTCTTTGAAAGACCATTATTAAATGTTTACGAAATATCGATTTAAAAAATGTAATGAGCAGAAAGTCACTCTCAAAACAGAATGTACCTTATAACGTTGTAAAGAAATAATTCCCGCATTGTAATGTATGCATGCCCAATATGGTACAACACTTCTGCCACAGATACAAAGAAAATACAATACTTTTCCAATAAAATCGTAAAAATGTCTGTACGCACCCGTTTGTTCATTGGTAACACACAACTACATTAAGAATTAAGAAGAGAATCAACTAATGCTCAAACGTACACACCTTTTTTGCCTCATTTGATACGTATACAAATAGCCACTGATTTTGTATATTTGGTTCATCCGCTACAATATCTCGAATCTAAAATTATCTTCTATATGATAAATATTTGTATGAATTTGCTGACCGTCCATAAATAATAATTGAAAAATAAGAACAATCAATAAAATATTAAACAAATAAATATACTCGAATAATATCAAACAGTAATGAGGAATCTATGAGCTTCCCTTATTTCTCTCTTTTTAAAAGAATAAATTTAATTTATGGATGCAATCTTTTTTTACGCTTAAGTCTGTATTACATTTTTATATACTTATTTTTTGTGTGCTTGTGTTTGAATTGTCATAAGTTATAACAATTCCTGCAAAGCTAAACTACTAGTCTGCAGTAATAAATAAAAACGGAGAAATTTAGCGAAATAAATATATTATAAATTAACTGAAGTAACCCAACGTTGTCCGCGCATTTATTTACGACAATCAAGTATTAAGACGAGAAAAGGAGTGAAGTCTATCTGTAAGGTAAAATGGAAGTAATTTTCTCTCCATCCTCGTCATTCCCATTCTGCTATTATCCGCCGGGCCTCACCGCGCATCGTAACCTGTGCTTCTCACAAAGGATTGTCACTAATGCAGCGGCACTCATCAGGAAGTTCTGCGATCACCGGGAGTCCCGACGGGGACAAATTTTCGACTTCCTTCATAATTAGGTCGAATTCAATATCTGTCTAGAATTCTAGTGACCGGCTGTTTTGATCGATAGTTCTCTGTGTTGTTTCCATCAATTGCATATTAATGCCGGATCAAGCAAAATTCTGCGGACCACGCGCGATCTTTCCTTCCAATTTGTGACCAATTATCTCTCCTCACACACGCACACACACACACACACACTCTTCCAATTACTTTCAGTACTCTACCACACATGTCGGGATACCAGTCGCGCGCTTAGTGCCTGTGCCGTTGTGGGAAGTGCATGCTGAGATGGCCCCTTGTTTTGCTTCTGGACGTAAATGTAGCTTCACTGTGCGCACGTTTTGTTGAGCACTCCTTTGCTTGTAGTTCAATTACCGTTGAAATTGATTTTCTATAACTCAGGAACAAACATTTTTCAAATATTTTTATTTTTCTAAAATAATTATTTTCTAAATTCGTTTTTCATTTTCTACTTTTTTTATCTTGGCCCTCAAGAAAATGTGCGCAGATAAATATCTTTCCCCACACGTCATATACAGTTTTTACTGTTTTTTGACAAATAAATAAATAAAAATAAAAAATAAAATTGCTGGAGATGAGATCTGGAGGGAGAAATCCCTCGCAAGCCAACGTGTAGGTCTGCGTCAGATCTCATAATTCAGTGAAAATTGGCACCTCACTGGATTATCATTCATTATACTGACTGAACTAATGATCATAGAAGTTGACGTTCTCGGAAATATCAATCAATGACTCGTACCCCTCACCCACTTTGATCCACCTCACCCGCTCACATCGTCCGGCTAGTACTGCTTCTTCCTGTCGGAACCAATTTTCAACTCTGACATCGAGATTGAGTTAATCAATGCTTAATTGCTCCAACGGAATTAATCAAAAAACATTTAGTAGATAATTTTTTGAGCTTTCAGATGACATTAATCAGCACGTTACAGGCGCATGGTGGCAAATAAAATGCATGTTATGCATTTTTAGATGTAGATTCATTAAGATATCACATGTTTAGTGCGAAGAACATTCAAAACATGCACAATGAAAAAGTCGTGACCTGCAAGAGGCTGAGCTGTATACGAAATAAGTTTTGTTTTTCAAAACATTTGAAGAGAAACGTTTACTCAAAACAGTCACATCTATTATCCCCAAGGAATAATGTTAGTAGATATGGTGCATGTATTTAAAATTTATTGATATATGTATTGATCCAGATATGTATTCATCCAGATCAAGCGTGTTTTATTTTATATGTGCTAAACGGTCTATGTCAAATGTTTCTTATTTTCGAATGTTAAAATGTGCGTGAATTTCGTTTAAATTACTTACAAAATTGAATTATGAAATATGTCACATTAAATAACAGTTTAATAATTTTTCACCAATAAATCATGCCTAGCATGTACACAGCACGGCACGAAAACAAAATGTAATGAGAAATTGTCTAGAGAACTAACGAATCTTCCTTACTTGGCCACAAAGACTACAAAGGAGCAAAATCCGCCCAGTTGGCAACTTGTCAAGCAAGTTGTTGGGAACTAGGCGCAAACAGTCTCGCGCAGTTTGCGAGAGCGGGCGAGCGGAGTTTTTCCTACGGAAGCGATGGCGAAGCCTGCACGGCACGCCGCACAGTGGTTCAGCAGCAGCGAAAAGCAGAAATAAATCAAGAATCTAGTAACGTTTAATTTAAACACGATTTTCAGGCTGGAATCTCAAACTTGTAAGGAGGAAAAGAATTGAAGGGGTCGGGAGAAGATAGTTCTAAACCTCATTTCATAAATTCAAACATATAAACAAATATAATGATCGACATGGGGAACAAACATGTTCATTTAACCACAATATATGCATAGAAAGCAGTCAGAAGTGTATATAGAAAATAAAACGTGTCTCATTGTACTAAAACGTTTTTTTCCTCTAGCAGACTAAAATTATAGACATGTGAGATAGTGTGTTCTCTCGACTCCTTCAACCATACCGGACATGATATTTTTAATTTTAAAAGTTCTGTAAAAGAACCATAATTCGAAATGGTGGTGCTCATAACAAGGATACAGTCGAGTTTTAAAGGGTTCCGATTGTACAGATGGTGAATTACAATCCAGAGAGAATATTTTAAAATTTTAAATGATGCATTTAATATCGAAGACGTATGTATGAAATTGGAAAAAATAAAATCAACTAAAAAAAACGTAATTTCCTCTTCTCTTTTATGGTGAACTATTAATTGATTTATCATGTTTCATACGAATTTTTTTTATCGAGTCCTAAGTAGTTTTAATTCCTTCCCAAAATTTGTTAAAGCAGTTTATTACACTGGTAACACGTTCTTAGAATGACCAATAATTTCTCAGCGCGCGCTGCTGTGAGGAGTGGTGCGGCGGCGGGCGCGGACGGTGGGCAGCAGGTGTGGCCAGGTAATTACGGCGCGCGGGGCTTACGGCCCAAGGCCAGTGGCGGCGCCGAAGCCCCGGCCACGTAGCCCCCGCGCCGCGCCGCGCCGCTTTGACAGCGGGATTACCTTTCATAAACTGCGGCGTGGAGGCGACCGGCCTCCAAACCCCTTGCTTCTCTTACTCCTTCATTACCCGCTGCGCCGCCCCCGCCGGCATCGCCGCCTCCGGTGGATCCGGAGCCCTGATCCGGCCGATGCGCTCTTCTCACGTCGCTTGGGGCTTCGCCGCCCTTCCGAGATACGTTACCCGGTGTGCGGCTCAAGTTGCTTCTATTTCCGCAGGCTCTTACGCAAAATACAGCATTTCTCGTTAAAGGATGTACCAGTCCAGGAGGGAAAAATATTAGAAACATGTTGATTGATTGATTGATTGGTTGTTAGTGGTTCCGGGTTAGACGACTACTGAGGTCAACAGTCCCGTAAGTGTAGGGCATATTTTTCATCGGGAGGTGGCAGTGATCTTCCTCTGATGGATGGGGAGATCCGGCGCCGACCTACTGTCGACGTATCATACCATTAGTTTAAGAGCATTCGAATTTGATAAATCAGTGTGTTAGCTTCCAAAAAGGATAATAGGTAGTGTACCTTCAGTAAATCCTTCATTCACATTGAGGAATTGTTGAACTAATGCTACAAAAATGTAATTGGTTTGACTTGTCTCTCACATCGTTAACATTTACATTAGTGACTATTTGTTCACATTATTGTATTAATGAGTTAATGTGCTTTAAAATAATGTCAAATAAAATTTCCCAAAACTTGAATAGTTTTCTGTGAAAACTAGCTCAAAGTTCCGCATTTTCAGAAACACTCAAATGCCATTTCCTCAAAAATGGCTTCAAATATTTTGTTCAAACTTTTCGAATGGATAGTGCCAATTGCACTCCTTATATGACGTAAAGTTCATTTTGGGGTATTTTTTTATTTTTTCAAAAATTACACAAATGTAATTTTTTTTAAAATTTCTCTCATACCGTTAAAATGTACATTTCCAGCAATTTGTAAGCACTACTAAATTTGCGAGTGCACGTGCTGTAAATGACTTTAAATGAATTTTTTCAAAAAGTCAAAACTTTTGTGTGGAAAAGAGTTTCAAATTTTGCATTAACAGTATCGCTTAAACGCCATTTTTTTTAAAACGACACCAAATTTTTTAACAAAAACTGCCATAAAGGACAAGGTTTAACTGTTTTTAATATTATTAAAATAATATTTTTGTTCTACTATTAGGAAACCGAAAAATTAATGAAATGTAAAAAAATGTTGTTTGGGCGGCAATAGATGGTAGCTGTCAGGAGTATTGGCAAGTCCAAATAGATAACCGAGACGAAACGAAACAGAAAACTAATACGGGAAAATCTGTGCCATTCTGTAGCACCACTAGTTTGTTCTTAATTTAGAAACTGTTTTTTTCGAAGCCCAGCAATTAATTTTTTTCTGCCGAAAATTCGCCGTTTTTCCGCGCAGCATTACATAACATTCCCAATACTACGTATATTACTCCGTATATAGTACATGAACGGGAAAGTAAAAAGAAATCGCTGATAACCTAGCAAAAAGAGACACACGCAATATTAACATTTAAATGCAAATTATACTGATATATATCTATCCTCACTAGAACAAAGATATTTACAATTCTACATTACAGTCATTGTAATTATTATATCATTATTATAATTTTAGATATATTAAGCTAAAAAATATAATCCCTTATTTTGCTTATGTCAAAATCCTTTTACAGAAAAATCGTATGCTGAATTAACTGATATTTGTTAAAGTTTAATCAAGGTGATGAAGTGGTTACAGTACATCAAAGTAATTTAGTTGTTGTAGCATATACCAGTAATAATCTCAATCTCTTCTGCAGATCTTAAACCTGAGTTCTTCGTACAAGCATTAAAGTATGTGTGTGACCTGCAGATTTGCAGATATGGCTTGGAAGAGATCAGCAAACCGCCACATCATTAATTAATGTTTTGGAGAAGCAATGTACTATTCTTTATGTATTATTTTTCACAAATAGGTAGAATAGTGTTACAGAGCGCGTAATCCCTCAGTGGTAGTTGCTCTCGTTTGTCTTTGCGGCCGCTGTGCCTACTTCATTCGTTTCGTTCTTTTCTTCTCCCTACCCTATATTCTTACAACGAAAGTTTCTTGCTTCTTTGCCACCTCCCATTAATAACCAGGAAAATCTCGATTTTTTTCATATCAACTGTCAACATAACTTGGCTGCACGTTTGCCACCGAAAACGTATGTTCTAATTTGTTTGAAAGTTCCTATGTGCGTATCTGTGTATGTGGGTCCACGTGTGCCCGTCCTATTAAAAAACTCGTAATTTCAGAATTTTCCCACATTATCTGGCAGGTCATGTTTCCAACTCTCTTCGGAGCAGTGTTAGCTGATTACGAAAATAAATGCAGAGGCATTGAAATGTAACGCAAATGCAAAACCTCACTACATCTTACGCGTTTCTAATATATCACAATGTCAATGCTTTTGCGCTTACAATAAGATCATTAATATGGTAACTCGCCATAATTCGTTGTGTAAACATTCTGTGAATGTTTCATTTCTTAGAACCTCTGGAAAAGTACTTAAAGCGATTGCTACAAGCCGAGATATTGTGACAGCGCCTGAGGATAGCCACGCGATATTTGAAGTGGTAAAAGTTAAATATAAATAAAGACCAGAGAACTGTCGGCTGAAATGGTAATAAAGCATGGTATAAAGAAATAATTGTGTACATTTTCGTAATGAACTAGTTTCTCAAACAAGTGTGAATACATAAAATTTTGTTTGGAATTTGTAGATTATGGCGTGATTGTTTTTTGTTCGCCTAGTTTGGAACATGCTATATTTTGAGAAAAAGGTTAAACTTTTTTTGAAAAATATGTTGTCTTTTCATACTTAAACAAATAAAATGTATTTACATTTTGGATCAAAAGAAGTTTTTACGTGGCAGGAAAGTTCCAGGAAATTTTATAAAAGAATACTCAAAGGAGAACGAAGCTAATTTCATGTCTCGTTTTAAGCGGAGTTAGGTTCAAGAATGTATTTACATTTTCCTTTGTCTTTTAATTTCATTTTTTCTTTGCCTATTACTCACTTATTCATTTTAATCTGCTTCCGGGAACAAGCATGAAAAGAAATCATGTCATAAGACGGAGGCTTTTTTAGAAATTCTATAACTCTCAGAAGAATTACACCATATCAAGTCATGACAGCCAATGAAACTATCAAATTCACAGTTTCGTTTACAATTTGGTTACAATTTGGTCTGGTCAAACCACACTCTTGGTTGGTTTAGTTCACACTGTTTTGATGATCGAGACACCATTCACCGAGTAACGGTAATAAATACTGATGTCCTGGACGAGCTTTTACTTGGCCACCCACCTTAGTCTACGAATCAGAAAAATATCACAACATAATTTTGTTTTGAAGACGAATGTCATTGTATTTTGAAGTGAATGATTTGTTTAGTAATAAACTTTCAAATTCTTCCCAAATTTCCTTTAGACTTACATTTTTTAAATATTTGTACACCAACAGCGATAATTATTTTCAATGTAAAATTTAAGAGATACAGTAATTTAATAGGATGCAACGAGTAAACGTAAACGAATTTATATCCCTTGTTTTTACGCGGCAGTGGTTGTGCCATGCACACTGAAATAGCAAATCCTGCACGCAATACAATTTTTGGTAAAATGTTTTTTGAAAAAAACAATACACATTCAAACGATTGCTGCGTGAGGAGTTTCAAAATACGAGTGTATTGGCAAATGTAATAAAAGTTGAAAGTGTTGAATTGCAAAACAATAAATCGCGAGCAATAAATCCGGAACGTGTTAAAAATGTTCAAACAAATCTCCCTTCCTCTCAAACATTCCAAAGCAATTCGCAAGTTCCCGAAACAGATTTTATTTCTTAAGCCTCGATTTATTTGAAAACACAAATTTGCATACTTCAACTGATCTTTTCGCATCTGCTCCAAATTGGGAAACGAAACATTGGGAATGGTAGGTCGCCTCCCGAGCCGTCTTTAAAACCGGAGTGGAAACTACCTCCGCCAGATCCGTGGAATTCAAGAGGAGAGAGGAAAGTGGAAGAGGAAGGGGGAGTCGTTCTCCATGCAGCGAAGCGCTTTCTCCTCAGGGAGCCGATAAGTGTGGAAGAACACTCCGGAAATTTCTGCGAGTGTCAGATAGTGGTTTACGACTCCCACTGAAAAGACGAGGTAAAGCGAGGAGAGCTTCGCAAACTAAATGCTGAAATAAAATGAAAATTCTTTTGGATAAAAAAGTCAAGTTTATAACTTACAGATTAGTTAAGAAAATCGTAAAAGGGTTTTTCACGGTATCACTGTATTTCCAATAAATAGTATTTCTACTGAACCAAGATATTGCAGGGATTTTTCCACTCGTGTATTATGGATTAATAGCATTTCAAAATTTGTCAGACATCAGCCGATCGGAAGTGTCATTTACAGTTAAGAATGATATGATAACCTTTGTCATTCATCTTTTCCTGTTTAATGATAAATTAAATTTAGTTGCAATGAATTCATGCTTTTGATTATACTTGAATTGGTTTTAACGTTGCGCAAATTCATTGGGTTTCTAGTACAGGCTAAATGGAAAAATATTAATTCTTTACGAACCACAGTTGTAACAAGACTAAATGTCAGTTAACACAGCAACAAGTAATACAAATTAAAGGGCCTGTAATACTTCCCCTCTGAAGTCATTTTTCAAGAAACATTATTCCGAAATATTAAGGAGGTGCCCTTAGACATTGTTCTACATCGACATTAACATAAACAGTTATTTACTCTGTAGTTAATGAAATTCTATCGAGTTCCAATTTTTGCGATTGTGTTTAATAACTGTGTTCAAGTAAATTAATTTCCTTTTAAACTAGTATGTTACGTTCGTATATTGTGAGCTCTTGCTGTGCCAAATTCACCTGCACTATCACAGTACTACAATTCGTTTGCAATATTCATTAAATATTTTTATTTTCACTTCCGTAAATTTACAATTTTTTTTGCAAATGGTATCAAAAATAACCGAAAAAGTATTATCCTTTTAAAATGTTAGGCAAGTTTAATTTTTTTCTTGTAAGTCTGTATTAACTTTGACTATCGTTCAGAATTTTAATTGTTTAGTATGATCGTTCAATTTCTTCTGATATATTTGACTTGTCTTAGTGATGAAGTCGTAAAGCTGAGTTATCTAGAAGATTTTGTAAAGCGTTTAGTTCGTTACAAACCGTGAGATGCTACAGAGGCTTCTTAAACTTTTAGTTTGGAATCAACGAGCATTTCTAGATTAATTTGCTGGCAAACCCTCATTTATCAATACAATAAGTCCTAGTTGGTTTTATAATTTTCTTAAAATAAGTGTTGAAGAACAAAAGTTTTGACCTCTGGTTGATGCCCCATGACAATTACTATATTTTATATTTTTTCTCTTAGTTTTGATAAACGTTTTCTAAGTTAGTGTTTCTCAAAGAAATATAGCTCAAGATATTTACGTTTCATATTCGGTGAGTTCTTTATTATATAATCTTATATTTGAACACTAATCTTTTCTTAATAAAGAAGTGATATGTGGCAGTTTTGCAGCATTAACCTGTGTCAGCTATTGATGTGGACATTCTTCGGTTTTATCCAGATAGTCTCGAAGATGCGAAGTACTGATAGGATCATCATTAATGGCTAGAATAACGAAGGCGGCAATTGTGGTGCGTTCAGCAATTGGCAAATCGGAAGTAAATATAATACATTGAAATGTTATGAAATACAAATGTATAACATTATTTTTCAAGGTTATTTGATTTCAAGACTGTTTTTCTGAAAATTCTCAAGATAAATTCATGAATCTCAAAGCAATGAGTCTTCGCTGTAAAAATGTATCTTGTAAATTTCCAAAGTGCTCGTGATATTATCTACGAAAATTCGTTATCAATACTAGAGTCAGAAGATGCTGCTTTCTTTATTTCTTGATGAGAGCAAGTAGGTAATCCATAAATCTAAACCATTCTAGGTAATTTGAAAGTTTCTATGCAAGTTCCGTTTTGATAAAATAATACTCAATTTTTAATATAATCGCCTTTTTATAAAAAAAACGACAAATAAGTGTATTTTGTTGAATTAGTTGCTTCTAGTAGAATTTTAAGTTAAAGTTAATATTTGAAAGTAATTGAATTGACTTTACTGTCAATGATGGCAGAAAGACTGCAGGGGATCAAAGGATGTCACTGCAGAGCCTCTGACTGAGAGGTGTCAGTAGCGACTGGCAGTGAAAGGATTTTCGACACTTGCCAGGAAGTTGGACCGAATTCAGACGCTATCTGGAGAAGAATTATAGCGATAGACTACTCTGAATGATAGTTTTCCGTGGTTTCTCCGATCGACGCCAGGTGAATGCCGGAGCACTACCTTTCCGCGCGCGATCTTTCCGTTCTCTTCCTTGTCCTGTCCTCACCTCTAGCGTACATACACTCACACTTACATTTCGTACACTACCAAATATGTCGGGAGACCAGTCGAAATGTAGAGCTTACATGTACGAGACTAATGACCTTAATAGCTGACGCCCCCGTAATCACTAATTAAATTAAATCCATTTTCGTTTTTATTGTTTTACGGATTAATACGCTATTCAGTCGTTTCTCTTTCATGTTGCCAAATATTGAGTTTCATTTTTCCTATGACGCATGGTATCAGAAACCGTTGAATCCTATATTGAAATATGTATAAGGGTAAATCCGTTCATTTTTCCTTGCTGACAAACTGGGTTCCGTGGAAATTCCTCCCTTTGGAAATAAGCTCGTCATTTTCACATGTTTTTGCGGATAGTCATAGGTTATTTCTCTTGGGTATCGTTACATTTACCCAACACACGGTTCTGCAAGTGTTCCCATCATCATGGTTTTTTAATGCTCAGTCACAAAATGGTAATTTAATTTGCTAGTAATTCAGTTTGCTTCTGTTTTGATGATGGAAGGATTCGGATACTTTACAACTGTAGATAAATTCATATCTGTAATGTTTTCATAGTTAATGTAAAGTATTAGCATAAGATAAAGTATTGCCTATACATTTGCATCAGATATTGGGAACTGCACATTGCCTATGCATTGCCACCAAATATTGGTGCCAATGGAAACCGACACCTCGTGCGATCTCCCACCGGCAGACGTTGGTTGCGAGGGTCTCGGTTAACAACCTCGAGCAGTGTGGGTCGGCGAGCTTTTGTTTGTAAATTGAATATGGAAACAGCGATGTGAAATACCAGATGTTGACATGAAGGCATAGTGGGCAGTTAAATTAAACTATGATATTTGAAAATATATGAATTCATGTAGAAAATTGAAATTCCAGTATTAGAGAAGGAGACTAACTAGTATTTCTGGTCTTTCCTCAAAATGTGTTCAGAATTTCCTCAAAATGTCTTCAGAATTTCCTCAAAATGTCTTCAGAATTTCCTCAAAATGTCTTCAGAATTTCCTCAAAATGTCTTCCGAATTTCCTCAAAATGTCTTCAGAATTTCCTCAAAATGTCTTCCGAATTTCCTCAAAATGTCTTCCAAATTTCCTCAAAATGTCTTCCGAATTTCCTCAAAATGTCTTCCGAATTTCCTCAAAATGTCTTCCGAATTTCCTCAAAATGTCTTCCGAATTTCCTCAAAATGTCTTCCGAATTTCCTCAAAATGTCTTCAGAATTTCCTCAAAATGTCTTCAGAATTTCTTCAAAATGTCTTCAGAATTTCCTCAAAATGTCTTCAGAATTTCTTCAAACTGTCTTCAGAATTTCCTCAAAATGTCTTCAATACATATTTTCCTCAATATATATTTTTGTTATATATAAATGTCCTCAATATATATTTTTTCAGATTTTTATTAATGAATCTCTAAATATCCTTCTTAAATATTTTCTCGAAACTCATATCGAGTAAACTAAGCTTGTAATTACAATGCAAGTCGTATTTTATTACAACCTCTGAATGCCCGAAAATTGGAAAAGTTAAATATTTTCGAACCAGTTCCACATATTTGTTTTAAAATCACAAGATTAATTTCTTAAACCAATGCATTCTTCAATATTATATCTTAAAATTATATCCATTACAGTTCAACACAGTAGTGAACTTCCAAAACCATTTTCTTAAAATACAAATATTGTCAAAATTCTCACCAAAATTGCCCATACTGCACCTCTACAAGAAAGCAGGAAAAGAAAACAAAACACTGTCGTCGAGAACAGTAGCATCCGTCGTTTAATATTGTTCTAGAATCCAGGACGTGTGTCTTATCACATATCAATTAGGATTAAGATACCGACCATTAGAAGGGTGTGAGTGAATGAATGAGTGAGTGCGTGAGAAATTGAGTGCGCGAGCGAATGAGTGCGCGAGTGAATGAGTGCGCGAGTGAATGAGTGCGCGAGTAAATCAGTGCGCGAGTGAATGAGTGAATCATGGAGTATGAAAATGTGTAATTGAGAAAAAGAGCGAGTGAGTGCGAAAAAAATGATTCAGTCTCAGTACGTTTATTCATTTGATATAAAACACGAAGCAGAACATAGCTGCGTTAGCAAGATAAGTCTAGTACTGGAGCAATCAAGTATGGTTCTGATGAGATTAGGCAGCTCAGGGGCGCTGCTCAGTCGCCAGCCGTGCATTTGGCCCTAGACATCTGCGCCGACAGGGTTGCAAGATAAGCAGAAGACTCTGCAATTTCTATTCTGTCAAATGTACTGCAAATCGCATGGTACAGAACAATCGCAGATAATCTCAAACAATTTCTCAGTGGCTTTTAAACGGGAATGTGTACGTCGTGAACAACATAGTTCATGTTAACGCAGGTTATTACCAAGTGTAGAAATCAAGAATTTCAAGCACGCTCTAATTTCATTTTACTGTGAAATGCGAATTTATTTCAAAACATACTCTCAAATTGTTTTTTGATTTTAATAAATATTATGGATTCACGTAAAATTCAATTTAAACAAATGTATTAAATTAACGTTAAAGATTAAAACTACTTTTAGCGTTAGAGTTTCCTGAATAAACACCCAGGAATAAAATGTTATTTTGTAACCGTCGTGTAGTAATTTATACTGCCTTTTAAACTCATGCGATTTTTTTATTTAAAAATGCAGAAAGCGGTTTCATAAAAATCAAAGAGGCTTTGAAGTAAAATTTACAATATTTTTCTATCTATTAAATAGCTGTGTTTTCGGAATTATTTCTTCTAAAGCGAAAACTCTGATGAACTGTTGGCATTCTTACAATTGGTAGAGACTTTGAAAAAGGTTCTTCGGAGAACCACGTATCTCCCACCAGCGGGACACCGCACCATCCGGGACAAGATCTAAGCTCTCTGCTGCTCTCCCGGCGTGTGTGGTAGAGAAGTGCATGTGAGTGTAAGTGTGTATAAGGGGTAAGGAAAGGACAAGGAAGAGGAAGGAAAGATCGCGCACAGTTCGTGGCAAGTTTGTTAGGTTGCTGCTCAAGCATTCATCTGGTGTTGATTGAAGCAAGCAAAAATGGAGTTAAGACACATTGGAAACGAGAGTGCAAACAGGGAAACGGTTACATAATCTTTACAATTACTCCGGCAAAGGTGGCTCATGGCTTCTACTGATGTCACTGCAGTATCTCTGACTGGGAAGTTCTTGGATTCGCAACGACAGTGGCAGGTTTTTCGACACTAGCTGCCTAGCTGGTGTCGACCAGTCGGAAGCTTGGAGCTTATCTCGGGTGCTGTGGCATCTCGCTGGTGGGAGATACCTGGTTGGAGACCTCCCGCAAGCTGACGTAGGCGCTAATCTCGCCAGTCATCGGGAAAAGATTACCGCCGCCACCTCCTGCAATGAAACACGTTCTACACTTACTGAACGTGCCAGGAATTACTCATCAATTGCCAAGAATTAGCAGTTGACCTGCCAGAAATCACTAATCAATCAATTTTTACAAATACGAATCGTAATTCATGAACTCATGCGCTGGTTTAGGATTATTAAGTTCTTGAAAGAAGGGGAGAAGAGGGAGAAGACTCTCGCTTCCCTATTCCCCAAGCAGAAGTAGCACGTCCTGAAACGAAACTCACAATGCAAAAACATGGGTGTACTTTTGCGAAGTCTATTTGACTTCTGCCAATAACCTTCATGTACCAGTGTGCGTCACACGTTAGCGGGAATTGTAAATGCAACCAGATACCAAAACCATCATCTACATTTACAAGTCTTCGAAACAGATATATATAAAGCATTTTTAAATATTAAATATTTTATTTCAACTACACGCCTGGGAATATTTGATTGATTACCGTTGAAAATTGTCACTTTATGACTTTTTCGAATTGTTTCTCATTGGCACTGCTCGCTTGCCATGCCGCATGGTGGACAGTAGCTCTGTCTGGCTTTTCAAACAAAGTGTCAGTAGGGTGGTCATGTTATTCACGGCGTGCCTTGTGTTGTGCAGAACGAGCAAATATTGCTGCGTCGGACCAACACACCCATGTCATTGCGATTGTACTATGGACTGGTTGGCATATTGAACCAATTTGTTGAAACTAAGTAAATTTTGAACCAATTTTACGTGTTTGTAAAATGTTAGTGTAGAAAATGGAGTGAATCTTGGTAATGGGTGTGTGGAAATTGAAATGTTAAGCAAATACACAATAGAAGCGTAATGTATTTTATAATAAATAAAATGTGTTAAATAGATTTGAATGAAGTTATTAAAAATATATTATCTGTAAAAACAATATTGATTTAATAAATATTTTACAAATTTATATCAACAATTGTGGGATTAGTTACTAGAACCAAACAAGTTCAAAATTCCATATTTTGAGATATTTCACCAAGTTATTCTCTAGAACTGATGATTTCTACGAGGATAATGCTTTTCGGCAAGTTTCGAACACATTGAAAGACATAAAGCAGTAAAAAATCATCAATTTATTACTACGCACTTCTATGGTATGAAGTTTCTTGTTTTCAACTTAGCTGACAAGCTAGTGTCGAAAATCCTACTTCGCACCTTGACTCTACTCGCACCTACGCTCGCACCTAGTCAGAGGCACTGCAGTGACATCGGCTGATGCACTGAGCCACCTCTCCCGGTGAGTCCCTTTGAGTCGAGAGAGCTACGGCTTTTCAGCCTTAGTGACCTCGGCTATCTACGCCGACTTTAGACTAGTTTGAGTCGGTGTAAAAAACGCCTTCAATTGCATCATGTCTTGAGCTAAGCCCGCCTCTCTGGCGTCGCGGCGTGGAAGCGCGGCTGGGCGCGTCACGGCGACCGCAGCGGCACCGCGCGCGCCACCTGGCGGGTGGCGGTCGCGGTGACCGCGGCGCCCTCTGCCGCCGCTTCCTCGCGGCGCGGTGCCGCGCCGCGCCGACCGCGCAATTTGCCTGCGAAACTTGTTCCATTTGCAAAATTAAACGTTTAATTTGGGAGGCGCGGCGCAGGAGAAGTGGCGACGGCGGGGGCGGGGACGGGGGTGGTGACTGGAAAGGGCGGGGGAGAGAGGATGACGGGGAAAGTGGTGCAGCCGGTGCGAGAGCCCGACGGCGCCGAGACAAATTGCGCCTTGTTAGCGGCGTTTGTATCACTTAATTTTTTGAAATTTTCCTTTGCGGGGCGTAGGGTAATCGTTTTCTTCTAGAGTTGCGAGGCAGCTCCGAGGTTTGGATGAAAGGTGGAATAAGACCGTTCAGTTACAATGAGCAGTTCCGGAATGGCTTGAAGATCTAGTACTTACTCAAGTGTATTCTTTCTATTCTTGAGTAGCTATGAGCAGTACTGACCAAGAAAGAGCAGTTAAGCTTGTAGTTATCAGCCATTTTACTTGATGTTAAATATTCTTGAAACGACCTGATTTTCCGTTCTAAGTTTTATTGCTAATTAAAGACATTCTAAATTAAAATAAAATATTTGATGAAATGTATGTTGCTTCATTTGGACCTTCAATACAATTAAAACCTTTTATTTGCACGAATTAAAATTACAGAGAACCCTATTATCAATGAACGTTGAACCCTTTGAATAATGATTTCACTAATGAACATTTATTTGTTGAAATAAATTTAGTATCTCATTTTAAGATATATTTTTGTTTCAAAATATGGCAAGAAATAAGATCTTAACACTAATGTAGACCTATCATTCCCTTGCGAGGAAGTCAGAATGGATGAGTTGATAATAGAAATAATAGTCATGTAGAAGAAGAGTGTTTAGTTTTTTTTATAATTAAGTTTACCCTTGAAGTCTACTATTACTAGTGAAGAGTAGATTCAGTGTATAAGTGTAAGTTCAAAGTAAATAGAAACTTCAGTGTACAAGTACAATGTAAATTTAGCGAAGAAATATAAAGTGTAACAGTTCACGATAAACCAGTTGCATATCAACAGCAATCAAGATACAATCAAGTGCATGAGCAATTTTGAAATTCAGAATTTTGGAAAAATAATTCCATATTGGGACACTTCCTACAAAAATGGTTTAAATGTGGGTACAATTCCCAGAGCTCCTATAACTATCGGGGCGACCTGTGCTTTTACACTCCACATTCGGTTCATCTCGATTTCCAAACTCTTGTATTTAAGACGTTTCTTTGCCTCCTTGATAACGACGTTTTGATCGCAAGGTACAGCAATATCGACAAGTAGACACGAGTAGTTATTATTATTATTATTATTATTATTATTATTATTACGATCATTATTATTATTATGATCATTATTATTATTATAAGTATATTTGAGTACCAGTAGCACAAAAAATCACTTACAAGGAAATGAAGTAAGTACAATACATTACGAGAGACCTTCTCCAAGAATGTCTTAACATAACCAAACAATCGACGTAAAGAATTAATGATGGCATGGAGGCGTTTGTTAGAATAAATTGATGATTTTCTTACAATTTAGTGTTGATTTTGAGACGAGTAGAAGAAAGTGTAATCAGTTTTCTAGCACATTGTGTAAACCCTATTGCTGGGCTAGCTCGGATTGTGGACCATAATTCAAGAGAGGTACGCTTACTAGAGTGAATTTAGAGAAATTCAACATTTTTATTCCAGAATTGGTAAATCCCATGAAATAATTGAATATTTAGTTTCCAATATACAATATTTATTCCTAACAAACAGCAATAATTATTATGAAATTAATCATAAGATATTCGAAAAATATCTCAATATTTATGTGAAGACTTTGCCACCACAGCGGCTTCACCCTCTATATATTAAATATAAAAAGAATTATAAATACAATAAAATAACGATAAATTCCCCCAATTCTTTAATTACAATTTGAGGTATACACGATTCTATCGTTAGACACATATCCATACATTTACCTATAATATTACTATACATTTACCGATAACTTTAAGTTCTGCCGAGAGAAAAAAATTTTTCGACGTAATACTTTTAAAAAAATATTTCTGATGAGAGAGAAAAGATTATAGAAATTTTGTTCCTCTAATAGAACATTAATAGGCAAAATTGCATCTGTGAAACCAAAATAGATTGAAATAGATAGAGAAATATAGATCGCTCAGTCTTCAATATTGAAATTAAAGGAAGACGCCGAAAAATGTGTACCTTTTAATATTTCGAAAATTCGTATATTTTAACGAAAATAACTGATGCCCCACTTTTTAATATCCTAACAAAGTTTAATTAAAAACGTTGCAGCCATTTTCAGAAAATGTTGAAAATGTTGTTCAAACTTCATGTAAATAGCTCCCAAAAATCAAAATAGTTTCAAACTCACAGACCCTAGTGATTGTTTACAGATCAATTGGAGAGTATCAATTTTGGATAAAATCGTCTAAATGGCTTAAGCTCTAGCATTGACCACACACGAATAGAGAGGCGTTTTGACGTCAATCAATTTTTCGGTAGCATCGACTCACACATCGTGAATGCTGACTACAGTGTTTAGAAAGAAGTAATTCACAACATATGGGAACAAAATTTAGCCACTTCATTGTTAGCAAGTTTTTTAAAGAGTTTTTCCGACTAACGATCGCCGATTTCAGCCGAATTATTACAATAGTTTCTCTGTGCCTTTAAAGTGTAAAAGTACCAATACCCTCAAAACATGCTTATGCTCTCTATTTCTCTTCTTACTTTGTAACGCTTATAAACACACGCAGAAAATGGATCTAAAACCGAGCGTCTCGTATCACCTCAGAAATCCATCCGGAATATGCGTTTCTTTAGCCGGTTTCAACCGGCTTCAGCCGGTTTCATGTAAAACCAAATGAAGTGCTCCCCCACTTCTGTCTGGAGGTCAGGGCACGCAGCTATGTCAAGTTTCCCTCATAGGCTTCCACATCCTCATGTATCGACTATCCACCCTCATGTAACCACATCATTACAAACAATGCTTTTGGCAAAGTCTTATCTTAATAATCATCTTCATTTCCCGCTACAAAGCCCTATATCTTAGGATAAAATTGGTCCTCTTTAAGCCAATCCCCTTTAACTCCAATCTTAAGTTCAAATATATTATAATAATGTCCAAAATTATGATGTTACATCTTAATGTCCAAAACTATATGTAGTGCAAATATTCTGGTCACCATAGCACTTGAATAACCGCACCACCATATAGCATCTATACACCATAGAAACAAAGTAGGCTACTAGAGAAAGGAATAAGAGTAGAATCATCTAAGAGCTGAGGGCAATAATGAGATTGGGGCTAGAGTGACCAAAGGAATGACTTTTATCATCTACCAGTCATGGACCGTAACACTTTGCTGCAGTCATACACATGACACGCTGCAAAAGTGACACGCAGTTGAGCATCGTATCAACGAAATAATAGCACACTCTCTTAGCAATTACGTTGCTGTCGGAAATTTCAGTAATTTATTCATACTCAATTTTCGTTGATTTTCCTTTTATCCACCACCGATCTTCACTTTTTGTAATTATGTTTCACTTATAAGTGCAATTTTTGTTGCACTCTTTAATACTTAAACAAATAGTGTTTCCTGGAACCTTGCCTGTATTATTTTCGGTTCATAAAAGCATTTAACTTCGGTTACATTCAAATATTCCTTCAATAATACTACTACTTCTGTAAAATTGCATTCACATTTATATTCATTTCTATTCACAATTCTTTCCAACTCAATAATACCCTTTATTTTGAATTTACGTTCGTTATAGAGATTGTATTAACGTATTATTTCTTGTTGCTATAACTAATTATCATTGAAGATAACTTGTTTAAAATGTTGTTTAATGTGAAATAAATAAGCATGGATTCAGTTTTTTACTGATTCAGCTGCGCACTCAAACATAAATTCAAAATAGAACGTAAATGGAAGAAAAATTCAAAGAAAACAACGACAGAGGTATGGATTTTTGTTCAGAGTAGTACCTAATATTTTTTTAACATAGTGTGCATCACATAAAAATGTTTACTTTCAAGAAGTTAGTAGATTACAGGTACATGTAGTAATAACATGTTTACGTTCAATTCGAATAATTTTTTGCATTTCACAGAACACTACAGTTAGTATTAGTGAAACAAATTGACACGAAACTCAAGTGGCCAGTTACGTTTGTATTCATCGCGAGGGTTATTTTTTCAAAAATACCAACATAGAAGAACAACGAAGTTCCTGCCCGAAGTCCACACAAACATATCGAAATGTGGCCGGAGGCGATGTCATTCGGAGAACAGAGCGGGGCGGGCTGTGTAGCAACAAGCGGTCGCAGAGGCCTCGGGCTAACACGGTCGCGCAGGACGCACGGGGGCGGCGGGAGCGGCGGGGTGGCGGGGGCGGCGGGGGCGGCGGGGGCGGCGGGGGCGGCGGGGCGGCGGGGGCGGCGGGGGCGGCGGGGGCGGCGGGGGCGGCGGGGGCGGCGGGGGCGGCGGGGGCGGCGGGGGCGGCGGGGGCGGCGGGGGGCGGCGGGGGCGGCGGGGGCGGCGGGGGCGGCGGGGGCGGCGGGGCCTCCCGATGAAAAAACACGCACTACACTTACGGGACTAATGGCCCCTGTACTTGACGCGCCCGGAATCACGAACAATCAATCAATCCGACTTTCACCTGAATATTGATCGAATAAACCACTACCGATCAGAGCAGATAGATTTCCTTTCTAGACAGCGACTGAATGTGACCTAGCTATGTAGCCACTACCCAAACCTGCCAACCGTAAGAACTCAAAACCTAAGACCTTCCAGTCAGAGTCGCTGCAGAGACAGCGCAATGGTGACTCGCAGCTACTCAACCGCTTTTAAGACCGAGAAAGAATAATTTTGTGGATATGAAGATTCAGCAGGGGTTCATGAAACCTGCAACACAAGTTGTTCTAAAACACACTACAGAAGTCTTAGGAAAAACTTCACAAACTTCCAGGAGTGTGTAGGGTGGTCTAAATTCACTTTGGCCAATAACAATAATAATAGTAGTAGTGGTAATAATAATAGTAATAATAATTTAATGAAATCGCCCGTGAACACGGCGTTAATGGAGAAAAAATCATTACTATTTAAAAAGCTAAAAGAAATAATAGATATTATTTGAAAAATTACTATATAATACAAATAAAGAAGCGAAAAAAACACATGGGTAAGTGTAAAAATGGATAAAATATGTCAATCTCAAATCTGTATCCATATCTTTATTTTATTTCATTTTACTACTTCATGTTCTTTGGTGCCCAATAATTTACACATTAACGGTAAGTATAAACAACCCCATTTTCCCTTATTTTATTTGGTCTTTGATTTTCCTGAAAAAGTCTCTGCATTTCACTGTGCATCTCTACACTCTTTACCTCGACTTTTGAGAAGGCTGAAACTCATGACGAACGTGCTCCTGTCACTACTACACCTCCAAGTACGTACGTTTATATTGTACCAGTCAACAATGGTTCTATTCACAAAGGTGAATTTTAATATATTCGTTCTTTGATTCCTGCAATTTATTTCGGGTGAGTGGTGGCCCATACTTTAGTATACAGCATTTCAAGATTTTCATTGATTGCTTTCATTCCGGTTGCTTTATGTACGCCTAGAAGCGGCAACATAGTCGTGCTGCCTTGAGAACTAATGATCCTCAACTGACATACGCCCCATTGTTTCTATTCACGAATTCTCTTTTTTCTGCACTCGGTTTAACGCTTTAATATGTCCTTCCTTTTGAGGATCCTAGCACGCTATCCGAAATTCATAAGGGACGTCTTGAATGCCAAATAAACACGTAGTGGAAACTACATATTATGGAGTTACGATTGTGACATTTTTTCTCAGTTATAAGCAACTCCATATACACAAGTGTTTGGCAGATAAATAAAAACGCCATGACGGAGCCCTAACGTGACCTGCCGAATACCGGTGCAAATGAGTTTGCCTAAAAATTAGGAGAATATGTAAATATGCATCTTCGTTATGTTAAATGTTTCATTACACGTTCATTGCCAAGAAAGTGATAATTTTCGATACCTGTACGTGCCTTAGAAACTCATATTTCTTTTGAGACATTCAGTGTATTATCGTCCATAATCTGAAAGGTTTAGTGCGTCTCAGGACCTTAAAATGCGTATCTCAAAAGCTCGAGTTGTTTCCTACATTGCATTCTAAATTATGTTAATATTTCCTTTTCTTACACGTATAGATCTTCAAAGTATTTGTAATTCACAACATGGTTGAATCAATACATGTAGAATCTCGAAATGTATGTAAAATTAAATTGATTAAATGATAATAAAATTGTTTAGCTAGTATGTAAAATGTAATCGCCTGGGACTAACAATTATGTTTTTTCTGTTGGTTACTAATTGCACAGAACTTGTACGTAGGTAATATTACTGGCAAATGTTCTCATTTTTATAACATTATGACATATTCTCTATTTCCAGTGAATTTTAAACGATTTTTTAAAATATCTTATACTGTTCCTTAAACCTTTGAAAAAACTACGAGTAAGACATTCTCATTTGGTCACAATACATCAGAAGGCTTTTATTTTTAAAGGTAAGACTGCAGTGCAGTGAAGTCCTCAGCTTTATTTATTCTTAATTATGCTGTAATAAGTTTTCAGCTAAATACAAAAAGTATTTGAAAACAAAAGCCACTAAAATTGACAACTTCTTAGAATAAGATGAAAGTTTTAAATAATCAATCCTTATTTATATATATATATGTATATATATAATAAATATTTATATATATAAATGTGTATATATATATGTATATATTGTCCTCATTTCATAACACTGTTTTCTTTGGATATTTTCTTGCAAAGTTCTTCAGTTCTTGTCGTTGGTAACTTGACGGCGATAGTACATAGAAATCTTTACGTGATTATTTTTAAAAGTTATCCAGATGGACCATACGAAACATGCGCCATTAGTGCGACTGTACTCCTCCTTGCATAGAGAGCGTGTGCGTATCCCCAGTGCGTTCCGCCTGCATGCGCGTCCCCCGTCGCTCGTCGCGCGGCCCCTGCGCTGCCGCAGGAGAAACGCTGGCGGCACGATGCCAACCGGCAGCGCCCCCTGCGGTGACCCTGCCCCTGCCCCTGCCCCGCCACCCAACGCCCTCGCACGCCCCTCCCTCCCCCTGTAATCCCGTGCTGAGCTCTGCTCGCGAGCACTGTTGAGCAAGGGCTCTGCTTTGGATTTGCAATGAAAAGTATGAAATGGTACCAGGTAGCAAACAGTCCTGCATTTTACAAATCCCTATGTTTATAGTACGTTGTAATCTGTAACCCTTGGATGCTTGTTTAACAGACTCATGCGGGTGGTTTTTGCGGTTATATTACCCCGTTTACACACTCGCATGAGTCAATTTTATTGGTTCATAACAGCACAAGTGCATTTTAATTTCGCTTCTCTTTTTTCAATGAAATAATTATTATTTACAACAACCAAAAACGTTACGGTCACAGACACTTCGCTTCCATCCTTAACGTCTAACTTTTGTAATTACTGTAACGGACATGAAGTTTAACCCGGCTACGGTCCTCAAATTGACTTCTTCTCAAGATCTTTGGGTCCAAATGGACCCATATAATTTCTCTTGCAGATTATTTACTTTTCCAATTATCATATTTAGTATTCTTAATAAGAAGTTAAAGTTAGACACCGAAATGTTAATTTTATACATTATATTATTTATAAGGTTTTGCAATAATTTAAAATAATGGTTCCTGAACATGTGTGATAGCAAAATAATGAAATGCTCACATAGAAAAATTGCATTACACCCATGTAGTACAAATATGATTGACAGGATTTTTACCTGTAAAAGTTTTTATTTAGAGAACCGAAAAGTAATTTTGCTATCAGTTTTGCAACATACTCAATTTTCCACTTTTTCGAATAGAATCTAAAAAAACTTAATTTTGAAGACGGTGAATTTTGCATCGGATTTCTAGTTTTCGACTTCTATTGATGACGAAGTTTGTGGCAGGTGTGTTCTGCATTCAATAACGGCGTTACAAAAGATTCCCTAAGTTTTCTATAAAATGTGTTATTTTTTATAACATTTTTATTAGCTTATTTTATTAGCTAATTCGAATTTGCTTTTGTGAAAAAAACATTTGAATTGGTGTAAAATGTTTATTTTGTCAGAGAAAACCACAATAGGGCACAAAAATATATTTTTTTCTATGACTAAGAACTAATCTTATCAACAGTTCCCTTTGTAGAATTTTAGGTTTTCATTATTTCTGGTTTCTTTTCTCCATATTCGCAGCCTCTTGCATTGTAAAGGGTGCTTTGAAGGACAACACACTTGTTCATTCGTGGCACATACGATACTAATGTCGGGTAACTCGTAAAATCGAAAGTAGAATATTAGTTTGTTGTGCCCTTTGTCTGGAGAAGTTTTGGCGGTATAGAAGATTTGTTTTTGCGCATAGTTCTACCGAGAGTGATGTCCCGTTTGAGAAGCTCCTGAACCAACTGCTATAATGTAAAGAAATTGTCAGGAGTTATATTGTTATCCTTCAGAAGTGAGGATAATTGTAGCACAACTTTTAATCCCAAATTTTGTTCTCTAGGTTGCGCTGCTTGTTTGCCAGAGGTTGTACATTCCACATGTAATGTGTTTCATTCAAAATTTCCCTCCGCATTTACCAAGTCTTCGGCATGTGCTGCCTAAATGAACAATTGACTCGGAAAACACCTAATTATTGATTGTTACATACAATTGAAGATTGCACAATATCGGAAGAGGAAGAAACACATCAGAATACTACGTTAAAGTTTTAGAAAGAACCGTCTATAAGTAGTTTTGAGAGCTGAGATTGCTCCTAGCTGTTCGTAGTACTTCGATAGTGTTTTCGTAGTTTGATAGTATTATTCGACAAAATATTGTCATTGTACACCTTATAATAAGAGAAAGTCTCCAATGATAATATAATCATTCCATAGTTGATTTCTACGAATTTACCGAATTATTATATGAAATTTCTAACGAGAGTTCAACATGAGAAATGTCACGGGTCCAAATGGACCCGAAGAACTTATGTGTAAAAAAATTTATAATTCCTTTCGCATTGAAAATAAATGAATGGCATTTTATACTCGGGTAGAAAACAGTCAAAAAATAATTATCATGGAGTATCAGAACGATCGCACCATTTTCTTAAGCGGTACAAGAAATTAAAATTTTATTTGGGTCGAAATGGACCCGAGGACCACAGCAGGGTTAAGTTAAATGACAGATTAATCGACGTAATTAAATAAATTGACATTTACTAGATATAAGATTTTATCTTTATGATACTCATTTATTTTGTTGTAATCTTTGAATTAATTTTAATCATAAAAGTAACCATTCTGATCACACATTTGTTACTTTTCTGTAAAAATATAAGTACTGTGTAATATAAAAACATTCGAAACTGTTATTGTTACTACTTATCATATTTTTGGAAGTACTTAATAGGAATAAGACTTACAAAAATGTTGCTTCACTTGTGTCACCATGTGTTGCTCACAGAAGGAAGTAAAAAGTGCAAGTCAAGTCAAGACAAGAAAGAGAGAATTTTTGCATCTCTCTAGTATTTCTTCTTTCGATTTCCCACAATGCAAAGAAAAATTAAGTACTTATTTAGACTAATGCCGTTGAGGTCACATGGCACAAATTACATTACTTACGGGCTGAATTTTTTGAGTGAGCATTTCATTAAATAATGTTTATTGATTGTATTTAATTACGTTTCGCCACCCGAACTTTATGACCGGCGATAAGATTACTCCGGATTTCATTTCCCACACTCACATTGAAAAAAATCACTCTCGCTGATTCGTTATTAAACTTTTCATGCGTCGGAATTTCATTTCTTCCTTGCACCACCGCTGTCCTCTTCGTCATTCGGAGAGCTCCGCGCTGGAATTCCTTGCTTGAAAAAATTCCTCTCATCGTCCCGACAAAGCACATGATATGTGTGAATATAATGAAATTGCCTATATCTGGCTGTTTTTATGTCATTTCAGTGCCATCGAGATTAAACCAATATTTTTTTCAAAATGGGGTATTTCGTGAAGGGTTCTCTTGTGCGCTTCTCTGCGTGTGTACGAATATATCTGCGTATTGAACCGCACAGCGTGCAGGCAGTTGCACAGCTCTCGATTCCGTGACGCCGGCCATGCGTATTATGAAAATCTGGATGGTCCATTGGAACATGCTCATCCCTTCAATGAACATCTCCGCCAGCGAGATTAAAACTAGAAACTGTATGTTCCTCTCTGAGATCAGTTCTTCGGAATTCTCACACTTGATTCGCAATTTAATTTTCTGGCACGCTCTGTTTGAATGTACACAATGGTCCCCACATATTGGCACTACAGATGAGTATTTATCAATATTTACTGGACGACTATACGTGACTAATCTGTGTGTGATGAAGATTTTAAGACTTCCAACCAACATTTGTTTTATTGATCTCCTTTCGTCAAATAAACGTATTTACTGTTTTAGAAAGTATTTCACATACATTTGTGTGTATAGTGTATTTCTATCTCTTAAGTCAGTGTATTAGTGTATTATCTTATATTTCCACCCCTCTTAAGATAAAATAATTAAAGAAGTTTTAATAGTATTTTCCAAAATACTTTCCTGGGCTAAAAGTAAAAAATTAATATTAAGTCATAAGAATATAAAAATATTTTAAAATTCATATTACAAATATCCCTCAAATAATAAAATATTTGTCGTGCTATCTGGAGATAAATTCACTTTACTTTCAAAAATAAAACTAAGTTAAATATCTTTGAAGTAGATGAGCTCATCCTACAGTAAATTTAGAAAATGGTCGTAAAAATCTATATTGTCGTTTGCTCTTATATTTTAATGTACAACTATTTGTCGTTTAAAGCTATTATTAAAAACATTATCCAAGATTGGGAAATATGTTTCCGTTTCCAATAATATTCGTATTTAATTTATATATTATTTCATTTTCAGGACTGGAATATAAAAACTATTTACAACACATACCTGTCACTTCCACATTTCACTACAGACGATTACAGCAACGCTTCAACATTTTCCCGTTCCCCAAGCAGAGACCAGCATCTCGTGAGAGATTACCATGCAGCGGGCGTAAAGTCTTGAAAAAGGCACTTCTTTTGTATTACCCGTCTCGCGTTACACAGATCAAAAAAAGTTGGCGAGGGATTTAATTAGAGCGCCCGCAAGATCCGCGATACGACTGCAATTATGCGCCCGCGGCCGCTGCCGCTGCCGGGTGCGGAATAGGGCGGCGGCACGGAAGCGGCGCTCGCTCGCGCCTCGTGACCCTCGCCTGCTTGCCGCACGCGCAGCCAACGAGCGCCCTAAGACGGCTTTCATTATGCTATTGATTCCGGACGTGTCAACAGCAATATATATATATATATATATATTGTAATATACAAAAATATTACAAGAAAACAAACCACCGCGCTTTAATCTGGACGGTGCGAAGCGGTTACTAGGTAACGAATGTTTGTTGATGGGCAGGAGGGGGCTCTGAACTGGAGTTTGGTTGAGGCATTGTGGTGGTAGCTGCGCGAAGGTGGTCTGAGTAATTTAAGTGGGACATAGCGGTGTTATATGTAATAAGGAGAATAGAATTTGGAACCGTAGTGGAACAGTTCTTGCAAGGAGTAAATTAAAACATCAAGAGAGAAGCAGATGACTTCGGCGACGACCGGCGCGTAGAGGGATTTTCGGCCCGGAAGCCAAGGGAGATATGAACTGCGGGGCACAATTTTTCACAATTTTTTTCAATATTGTTTCATCTGATCTGGAAAATCGTGTTGTTGTATCAAAGCAAAGATAACTAGCCTTATATGCAAATATCAATGAGCGGTTTAAAACGAGACGATCAGTGAATATATATAAACAGTCAGTGTTCACGAATGTCCTCTAGAAGTCCGGTGCTGTCTTCTACGTCGGTTTGCAAGGATTCCTCCTCCAGGTATTTCCTCGAGCAAGGGACGCCCCATCCAGGACAAGCTCTAAGATCCCCATTGGTCTTCCGACATGTATTGTTGTGGAGTACATGAAAGTGTAAGTGTGTGTAAATAACTGGTGAGAATAGGACGAGGAAGGAATGATCGCGCGCAGTAATGACCCGTTTGTTAGGGTACTGCTCAAGCATCTTCCCGAGTAACAATGTAAAACTTACGAGAGAAGCAGGCTGTTATAATTCTCCCCAAGCAATGGACGCGGGGAATGTCAGAGGTTGTTCATTGGGTCACTTGAAGCAAAACAGATTTCATGCGAGAGGGCTGTTGAGATACATAGGTGTATATTTGAATTTGAAATAGGTTTTGAAATTTGTCAATAAGAGATTTTGGAGATGAAAGAGACCAGTGGTGGTAGTGGTGGTGGATGCAGTGATATTGTAAGTGCTGTGTTGGTGATGGAACAAGAGGTTGTTGTGTTTATCAAAGAACGACAGTCCTGATGGAAATGGTAGTGATAGTGATTGGGTCTCTGCCTGTGACGGGAGATTCGAAATAGTGGAGACGCAGTATACTGTTAGCCTCGACGACAGGAATGGTGAATATTAGTGCAGGATATAGCAAGACTAAATCGATAGCTCGAAAACACGAAACGGAGAATCTGAGCCTCTAAACGCCCATGTATGTAACTCGTTCAGCATATCCAACGGATCACAGGAATAATGAAGATAAATACGTTAGACTTATAATTCAGGAGATTTTTAGTTGCTTCTCTGTCATTACGGCAGCCAGACATACTCTACGATTAATATTAATAAAGAAACAGACTTGTAGTGTTTCAAAGTATTTTTCTCTGAATGCTGTATACACCCCTGCAGTGGAAATCAGGAATTTATGGTAATACAATAATTCTTGTCAAAACGTTGTCAGATTTATCACACGAAGTTTTGTATCATTCATATAATTGTATCAATACAAAGCGTTGACATCTGATCATTTAAGTGCATTAATAATTTACTAAATCCACTAAACAAAAAACTAACAAACATATTTCCAATTTATTATTTTTCGCTATCTGAAATCTATATTGTTGGCAGTTTTGTTTTCTATACGAATGGATGAGTGTAAAGTATGAATAAAAGTTCATGAAAATTATATTTTTTACCGGGGCAATATTTTTTTTGTATTTTCAATTTGAAATTATTTAACGCAAGAACTGATCACAAAAATGTGAAAGAGAAAAACAAAATGTTTCTCATAACATAATTTATGTTTAAACAATAAAAATTTTCTAGAAAGCTGCTATCATTATTAATCTATCAAACTTGCCAAATATTCTCCTAACATTCGCAATATTTTCTTTTAATTTTCTCTATTTTAAGCTTTTAAAACTCACTTAAATTGGATATATATGATGAACGCTCAAACTGTTTCTATTTTATATTGGACCAATTATCTACTTATCAGATTCGGTGTTCGCAGATTAAGTTTCTAAGTCGGCAAGTTTACTTGCTAGCTGTACGCTTCTAATAACACAAACCTAGCTACCGCGCCATTTTACGATTCTCTTACAGTTTGCACAAGCCTGAGATTGCGGCAACTTCAGGGCAACGTCACTTCTTCTAGCACTGTGGCGTACTGCAGAGCTCATCTCGTGACGGCTGAGTGGGACGGCGGTAGTCAACGTTTTATCTCAGCATCTTTGTTACCCTTGCAAATAACGTGACCGAGGCGCACTATCTCTCCTGGTGATGTTTACACGCGCTCTCCTCTTTCTACAAATTTGTTTTTAGTGGGAAAACCTCGAAATGCAAAGAACACAATGAAGGTATATTTAGTCTCGCGGCTACTCAGCATGCACAGAAAAATCCAAATATTACTCTGACCACTCCTCTGGTTGGTAATATCTGTTATTCTTGCGAATTTGTTGAGAGAAAATCCATACTTCGTTCTGTAAACAAAAATTTTCTAGTTTTGTAATCATATTCGATCTTATTGTTAAAAAACGAAAACTACATTATTGTTCATATCATTGGTTAAGTAATGTAGAAAGCATTATTTTCTGTATATTCTAATACTATGCTTAATTTTTAATACAATTTCACTTCCAATTTAATATACCAAAATTTGTGTTTTTCATTTCATTTATTTGTATACAAAGTTATACGATTACGTTACAATGGAGTTTACAATTTTACACAAGTATATTACCTTAAATTTTATTAGAATCCTCTTCTGGTAGTTTCCTCTTATTTTGTCTTTGTTACTACTTGAGAAACAAAGCTACTTGTACTTATCGTCAAGAAAATATTGAAGATTTTTTAAGTATACTGTGGCAATACATCGCGCGGCAGAGCCGGCAGCGTAAATTTATTCGAATTTTCTTCATTGTTCCGTAAGCTACCTAGTGATGCCGCCACGGTAGGACCGCTCCGCCCTCTCACCTTAGTGTCTTGGCTAACAAGCGCTAAGGGATTGGGCCAGACCCACCCTTTCGCCTGGTGACTGAAAGGGATTCCAGCGCCACCGCAGCGATCGATCCCAGAAGTCCGGAAGTGGACTCCAACTGACCGGCGCCTGGAGGGAAAATCATACGACGCCATGGTTTGAACGGATGAGAGTTCGCCACCCGCCAGACTCGGGAATTGGAAACCCTACAAATCATCTGCAAAGGTCCGCGAGACGTGGTAGACAGGAGGGGATAAGTGCGAACTTGCGCCGAATAGATCAAAAATGTAATTTCGGGCTCCGCCATCGATCGGACTCTTTTTCGGAACTTCATCTCAACCATGGTGTTTCGGGGCCGCCAGGTGCCGTGCAGCGCTGTGTAATGCCACCGTTCCGCCACGCACGGTATCATTTGGCTACCGCCACGACCTCCATTGTAAAATTCACTTGTAGCCATTATTCTCTCAGCTCATCCTGAGCAACACCCTTACACTAACACGCACTACACTACTACACATGCTGGGTCACAGGTCGGGAGCCTAGAGCTTGTCTCGGCCGGTGCGGTTCCCCGCTGGTGGAGGATACTTGATTGGGGAAAACTCACTAGCCGACGATAGGTCGGCGCGGAGTCTCACCGTCCAGCGGAAGAAGATAATCGCCACCTCCTGGGGAAACATACACTATACTTACGGGAATAATTACCCTATTAGTTGTTGCGTCCGAAATCATTAATTAATCAATCAAATTCCCATCCCGATCGGGTGTAGGCGGGCAGTATGTCATGTGACAGAAAATTACCAAGAAATATGGGGCCAGCCCATCAGCTCCCGCTACGGACAAGACCTGAGTGGTCACGACCGAAAACGATCTGAATTCGCAAATGACCGCATTTCTGAACGCGCCTTCAGTGAACTCCGATGAACTCCGCCCGGACAAGAGGAGTCGCGGCTACCTGCCAGGACGGAAGGTGCGATTCGCAGCCTCCCCCTCGCGCCCTCCGCTGAGCTGGGACGGCCAAAGGCCAGACGGCCGGAATTCCACCACCTCTACTGCCGCGGGACCGCAGCACAAAGCTTCCAGGAATCTGCAACTTCGAAGGGCCTTCACCTCGACGCCTTCCTGATGCAACCGAGAAGTGTAAATTTTACTGGGAGACAGACTGGGAACGCAGATCTTATGCCAACCTAGTAATAGCGTTAATTTTCCTTTCTTTTGTTTTCTTAATTTTGTCAAAATTCACAAATTATTTTCACTTCCTTCTTTTTGATTATGATAATTAAATTCATTTTTAAATTAAATTATTTCTCTTCATAACTTAATGCAACCCCCTTTCTCATCTCCTGGCAACCCGTAAGTTTAAGATTAGTGTAAAATCAAGGAAGCGAAGGTTTTGGGTCATGGGCGCCGCCACCAAACCGCAGAGTAACCGAGCCAGGCTAATAAATGGACATCGGAGGCTTCTTACACAGGCAGTAACGCTATAATACACAGACTTCAAGTTTGTTTTTCGTACTTTTCATGATAGGAACATGCTTCACAAATCTTAACATGCATCATATGTGGATATATAAAATACGAAATTCTTCAGGTAACCTAATTTGTATTTCTTGAAATATTCTGATTGACAGAGTTATTAATGAATTTCACATTTGCGTTTAATAATTATTATAAGTGAGTACTAAGATTATCAAAGAAAATTCATTTAATATTGTCAAAGAATAGAAAAAAATTAATAATTTCTCAAAACTCTTGCAATGCTGCGATAACACAAAATGAAAAGCACACTAACTAGGCGAGGCTGTATGACTGATACAGTAAGAAAATGTAATTAGTATAAACAATGCAGAACGTATTGAAGATTACGAGGCACACATGTCTAGATTTTTCAAACCAGACTACGCTCGTATTACAACTGCTCCTCCTTTTACACATCTGTCTAGTAGGGGGTCCCAATGCAACACAAAAATGCCCTTCGCTGACGGCAAAAGTTCACGGGCTTTCTTGAGCACTCCCGTGTTCAGCGATAGGCTGCCTGTCACTCCCTCCGCCGCCTTCTGGCCCCGCCGGCCCCACCTCTCAGTCCACGGCGCCCCAAGATCTCTCCGGGCGAGTGGAATGGGGGCCAGCCGGGCGGGCAGGCAGTGGGGGAGAGAGGGGCGGCAACGGTGGTGGTGGTGGTGGCGGCGGCAGCGGCGCCGGCGGCAGCGGCGCCGGCGGCAGCGGCAGCGGCGGCGGCGGCGACGGCGGCGGCGTCGTCGACGTCGTCGGCGGCGGCGGCGGCGGCGTGGCTGAAGCCGCGCGACGGACGAGGGTGCTCCATGCGTAGAGGCGCAGGGGAACAATGATTATTAATTAATTTTTTATTAAAACAATTTAATTAAGTAATTAATTATTTTTTAAGTGGGACACGCGAATTTTTTGTTCGCGCCCCCATAACACACTGGTGCAGCATGGAACTCCCATAATTTGGCGGCAAGACCACAAAGAGTGCCCAGCTGGGAGAAAGTCACTGCACTTTATCCGCGCCGAGAAAATGTGCTAACAAATATACCTTTTGAATAGCTTGAGGTAATCAAACAACTCATTACATGTCCTTATGTAATTATCACACAATTATTGCATGCTATCAGCTGAGGATATAGTATATGATAACCTTCAATCACATTTTACTGGATATTACATATTCTATCCTGGTCATGGGTGATGGGTTCCATTTTCAAAAGTACTTTGAAATATTTATACACTTCCTGCTGCTAAATGTCGTGTATCTGAAGAAATTAAAAGGGTTTGTTTGTGGTACTTGTCACAAAATTCAAGCTGTCTAAATATATTTCATTACAAATGTTTCCAGATTTCAGCTGCCAACAAAGAATATGTCATAGATTTAATTTAGCGCCTGAAAATCTAGGAAAGTTAAATAGGGCCATTTCTATCAGTGTTGATCGATGGATTTTAAGAAAAGAATTGTTATTTTACAGAGATATGTCAAGAATAAATGCGTTTCTTGTCTTTCAGACATGTTGCCAATTGTACGTGAATTTAAACAACAATCACGTCCTTCACCTAATTGATATTTGCAATTACCTTATGCACGCAGGGTTCTCTCACAGATTTATAATGTGAGTGTTTGTCAGCATTCGCCCCGCCGTCACGGTGGTAGTTCTCGCGATAATACTCATGCATAGAAAAGCTTAATGTCGAAAAGATAAAACGCCCAGAGCACGCGATGTGGAGAGCTCTCCAGAGTTAACGATAGCCCCTAAAACCAAGTAACACAGGGACGACGGTATGTATTGTTACTGGAATTAAAATTACTTTTATAAAACATAATATTACCTCAGCGGGAATAAAGGTGAGCTTCCTAATTGTAACCGTACCATATGACTGGGTAACAGAAAACATTGTAATGCAAGCTATAAGATAAAATATGCCACTGTAAGTCACAAAAGAGCACCTATATTTTCCGTACACAATGAAAAGAGATTTTTTCAGGACAACTATCACGAAAAGACAATCTTAGCCTTTATGTTGACAGACTCTTATACCTTTTTGAGCTGCAAGTAAAGAAATTGTCATACTACTGCAAGAACTTGAACAATTACAACGAAAGCCCACAAATGAAATGGCGTCTTACAACTTAATATTTGACATTACAGCTGACACTTCGTTGATTGATTGATAGTGATACTGGGCGCGTCAACCACTGAGGTCAATATTCCCGGATGTGTAGTGCATGTTTTTTCATCAAGAGGTGGCGGTCATTTTCCTCCGCTGGAAGGCGATATCCAGCGCCAACTACCGTCGACTAGTGAGGTTTCCACAACAAGGTATCTCCCACCAGCGGGGCACCGCTCCAGACGGGACAAGCTTTAAACCCCCGATCGGTCTTTTGGGCATTTGTGGTAGTATAGTGCTTTTTAGTGTACAGTGAAGGACAAGAGAAGGAAGAGGAAGGAAAAATCGCGTGCGGTCTGCAGCCCTTTTGTTAGGAAAACTGCTCCGGCATTCGCCTGGTGTAGATTGGATAAATCACAGAAACTACTAATCAGAGCAGCCGGCCACTAGAATTCTACTCCAGACAGCGACTGAATTCGACCTAACTGACAAGCTAGTGTCGAAAATCCTGCCGCCGTTGGGACTCGAATCTAGGTCAGAGGCACAGCAGCGACATCAGTTGATGCGCCTCTCCTGTTCTGACACTTCGTGCCGTCGCTGTCAAGTTGATGACAATGCTGCGGGTCTTTAGCCTCCGCAATTAAACATATGAAACTGAGTCTGCACAATGAATTATTCCCGAAGTATTTTGGCAGTTTATGTAAAAAATTGTATAAATTCTCTATTTTTCAAAAAGAAGAGGGCTGTTCTCGAGCCAATTTTCAAACTAATATTTTGTTTCTTATAATACTTTTATCATCGCAAAAGCCTCCACAATTGAACTAATTCATCAAAATTCATCAATTCATCGCATGGTTTATTCTCACAGTTAATTTTTACACAATTTGTGTTAAATTACATATGTTTATTACTAGAATAAACTCCACATAAACGTTCGAAATTAAAATGTTTCCGTTTTCAATTCATCGCCTTAATTAACGCGTCTCGCCTCGCCGGTATTTGATTCGTGTTCAAGGGTACGATATAGGATACTTCAGACTTCAGTTCACATTATGACTGATACATCTAGATTATTTATCGGTACTTTTTAATGGTAAGTGAAGAGTAATTGATTTTTGTGCCTTCCTAGTTCTATCTGAACACTTCAGTAGTATAAGTATCACAACAGTCGCATGCAGGCTCTTTTCGAATCTATCATCATTAGGGCGTTCCTAGATAGGAGCAATCATGTATGATTAAGTGAAAAGAGTACGAAAAATACTGCGCTTACGGTTACGTCTAGAATTATGAATGAATTATGAGTTCGTGCCAGTTTAAAATTTTCGTGTTGAGAATGAAGGTCAAGAACTCTATGATCTACATAAACCTCATTTCTCAATCTTGTTACAATATGCGTTAGTTATAACTAGGAAAATTAACCGGTATCTACCTATCAAGATTCGAAAGTCTTGACTTTTTAATCAGAAGGATAGAGATAGATTATGCATTGTACTTTCATTCATTGAATTCGAACATTTTACAGTTTTATGGTTCTTTGGAAAAAAGTAAAAATACTATCTAAACTTCCATCTTTCGCAATTCTTTAAGCATATTGATTTTGACCGCCACCTAAGCATGCAAAGCAAACAATGGGCCACGAATTAATCTCGAGAGTTCCGTCATTTACGATAGTATTGACCGTAAAATGAGACCTTGTTTTCCCTGGGGCACGCCCAGCTCAGCGCTGTTCACGGGCAAGCGGATCGACGTGAATGGCGCGCGATACTATCGACAGTCGAGCTTCTGCGAATGGGCGCGCCCGCGTCGGGGGCAACGACAGGGCGCCGCGACCGGCCACCGCGAGCGGTCGCGGGGCTGAAGTGGTGGAGGGAGGGGAAGGGGGGGGTGGGAGCTGATGCGGGACAGTGGGCCGAGATGAGTTTTCAAACATCATTAAAATATCAGTGCAATTGTTAACAAAGGATTCGATGGAAGTTTACTCGATTGAGCGATATACAGAAAATAAGTAATTAAGACAAAAAAGTGAAAGATGGAAAGCCGAAGAGAGGATATATTTTTTTATCACGTCACTTAAAAAGTAACAAAATAATTAATTTTAAACAATATTAGAAAAACGAAATAATATTAAATTATATTTGAAAAATTCGTGCAGGTAAATAAACGAAATAGTAAAATGGGAATTAGAATATGTAGAATACTGCATGAATTATTGTGAAAGGTGTCATGGTCTCTCTAGCTAAATCTTTTTATAGTATGGGAATCGAACACAACGTTTCCAACTAAGAATTTGTATTCTTTTATGAAAAAAATAGAATGTAAAAAAATATTAAATTGAAATTTCATTTAAATAAAGTTTTGCATTTTTACAATCTCTCGTGCTGATCAAATGTTTTATGAAATTGAGTACAATTTGGTACTCATTGACAATATAAATTATTACGTGTTTGGTCTGTTCTGCATTTCTGTATTTAAAGTTATGGGCATGATTTTACTCTTTACAATTAGCGTTTTGTCAATTGTATTTGAAGAAACAAGACTTGCTTGGGATTGTATTGCATTTACTGAATTATTCATACATTTGTGATAGTCGTCTGTGTGTTTGCATGCCCATGAATTACGGTTAAAGGGATCAATATAAACAGGAGTAACTGTAGACGTTAAATAAACACCGTAAATACCTTTGGAGTATTTTTTTCATTTTGGATTAGTCACATATGTAGATTTCTCGGAAGCAATTGATAGTATGTGGCACCCTTGAAGGCTCACCTCACGTTTACATTCTTTTGCTTGTATGTATGTATTCACAACTGCCCCTTAATTTAGTACACAGCAATACATGAGAATATGTTGAGAAGTTTCGATTACCCCTCCAGGTAAGGTTCCTTGTAAATTACAAAAAACCCTTGTAAAGGATGATATTTTCATTAACATAGTTATTGTTATAAATTACCTGACGATCGAAAAGAGAGAGAGATGACTATCTTAAAAAACAAATTTCGACATTGAAAACGCAACTGAAACTAAGATATTAATATTTATAGAAGTGATAAACCGTAAGATGTAACTCAATTAGAACTATAATAACAGTGAGGTGTACTTGTGAATATTGAATATAATTCCAAAAAGAGAGAATTTCTGACAGTAATCAAGAAATAATAATTTTCTTGCATATTCTTAAAAATGCAAGTAAACATCAAATAAGATAAAGAAGCTTATACGAAAATCATTAGTTTTCCAAGACAATGCTTGAATAAAGATCGACAATACACTTCCTAAAACAATGAGAATGGCAGGCACTGTGCTGTTGGGCATCGCTGTGACGGCGCGCCGGTTTGCAAAGCTTCATCCTCACCTACCTCTCCCGCGTCTTTAAAAACCTTCCTTACAGCCTGGAGCCCGGCCGCTCAATATGTGTTTACCGCCGCGAATTCGATGCTGTGCTGGAAATTGGCCTTCGTAACTCTGTGTTATCGGCGCAGATTAAATAGATATAGCGCTTAATGGGGAGTTATTGGCTCCGGGAGCGGCTGCGCGTGATTTGCAAGTCACGAAGGCGCTGCGATGGCGTGCGCCGCCCCGCGCCGCCCTGCGCCCTGCGCGTCGAAAGGCGGCGCCGCCCGCGCTTTTTGCGAGCGTAGCTACTGGAAGAGGTGGCTCAGGGCATCAGCTGATGTGGCTGCAGTGCCTCTGACCTGGAGGTCCTAGACTCGAGTCCCGACGGCGGCAGGATTTTTGGGCACTAGCTAGATAGCTTGGTCGAGTTCTGGCGCTTTCTGGAGGAGAATTTTAGCTGGCGGCTGCTCTGATCGGAGTTTTCCATGGTTTCTTTGATCCACACCAGGCGAATGCCGGAGCAGTACCCTAACAAATGGGCCACGGACCACGCGCGATCCTTCCTCTTCCTTGTAAAATACTCTCCCCTTATTTTCACACACGTACACTTACATGCACTACAATCCCACACATGTCAGGAGACTGGCCGAGAGCTTAGAGCTTGTCCCGGCTTGATTGGCTTGGTCGGTGAAAGATTCCTGGTTGGAAAGATTCCCCGCTAGCCGACGGTATGGAACCAGATTTCACCATACAACGGGCGAAAATCAAAGCCACCACCCGAGGACAAAAAAACATGCACTGCAGTTACGGGAATAAGGACCGTTAGCAGTTGACGCACCCGGAATCATCAATTAAGTGCGGGCAAGTGCCCCCCAGGGTCCAACACGAGGCCCTCAACTCTAGGCGCAACAATCAGTCCAATTCAATCACTTGACCCTTAGGAATGAGAAGCGTCCTGCTAACATTTCTGTTGTTTCGAGAAAACTGACATCAATCTTTGTTAAATCATTATTCGGTCATATCGCAACCCACTGTAGTGCTTTGTACAGTAGGAGTTTGCCTCTAAATTGCATCACGAAAACGTTTCACATGTACCAAGCAAATTCTAGAGTAGCAACCTAAGTGACGGGTCACGGACAGCGCGTGATCTTGTCTTCTCATCCTTGTCCCTTTACATTTAACGTCTCCATCCTTACTACATATCCTTACATTTGCACGCAGTTACAACTTATCCACACATGTCGGGAGACCAGTCGGTTGCTTCAGCTTAGATTTTGTCGCGTCTGCTCCGCTGCAGCGAAATACCCGGTGAAGGGAGAACCTAGCCGACACATAGGTCGACACCACTTTCTCATTCCAATGGAGTGAAAATACCGACATTTCCCCCAGATATACCATGCACTGGGACCAATGAACTCAAGAATAGTCACACGCTGGATAAATAATTAAAGCGAGGCTATCTTTAACGGTACATGACAAAATTGGATAGTTATAAGACTCATTTAAAGATGATAAGAAGACACATTCGGATGTGGAAAATTGTGATCTAATATGAGGTTATTATTAAAATCAAATCTATAATAATGAAATTAAACGAAAAAGTACTAGATTAATATTTTAGAAGTTTCTCAAGGGTGAGCCGTCTTCGGGACTACAGGTACTTCGATCAGCGTCCAAATACACGGAGTAAAATAGGGCTACGATGCAGGCGGCGTCCCTAGCGATGCAGAGGGAACGGGCGGGCGGAACGGGTGTGGTGAGATAAGCGAATAAAGCGGACAAAGCTGCCGGGGAGGTAAATAAATGCCCGGGAATCGCCGGTTAATCAGCTAATATATAACAACTACTACATCATTTACTGACAGTAATGGTCTATGTATTCCAGGATATTTGTGACTTTCGGGAAAATTTAGTGCTAGTTCTCCCTCTAGTTCAAAGTAATGATTTTCATTTCGGATTGATGTTACGCGATTAATCAACAGATGCACCAAAATTGAATTGAAGGGGAATTAATGATAAGATATGGAATAACAAATAGCAATATCTATAAGTAATGTAGTTTTCGATTGAATCAGTGCGGATTAATAAGACACCTGCATCACATTAAAGGAAGCTATCATTTTTTCTATTAGCTAAATATTTCTTTAATTCCTAATTCGTTTCCAGGTAATTGCAACAGCTGAGCGTTTTGTAGAACAACTGTTAAAAGTTAAGTCACATTATACATATACATATATACATATATAGTATATATGTATATATATATGTGTGTGTGTGTGTGTGTAATTTATTTAATTGCTAAAGATCCATAAAAGTAAAATGTACGTTACCACAGAAAAAAGTAACAGCAGTTTTTCACACAGAAATGCAGATAAACAAAACAAATCTCATTTATGAAAGAAAATACAGCAATTTGCTGCCTTGGAAAGAAACGGTGAGCTACAATCACGTGCAGAACAACAGCTTTCCGAATTAGCTCCAAGCGCGAAGCAAAGAAGGCAAATGAACATATCATTAGTTAAATCATACGACAAGAATTAGGAGGTCGCTTGCGCGCACAAGCTGTAAAAATAAACCTCGGGACGGTCGTTCAGGGCATGTTAGAGCAGTCGTTTGGCAATTCCAGGGGACCGTGTGCAGTGTTGCGCAACCGAGAAGAGGCGAGTGGGCGTGGCGGGGAGGGCGGGCAGGGGAGTGGCGGGGAGGAGCGGGGTTTGCGCAACCGCGCGACCTCTCCCCTTGAGAGCGATTACTTCCACTGCTCCGCTGTAACTCCCGACGCAAACCTCGCACATCTCATAAAACAGCGCGGCGAATTCCGCTCTTCTTGGCGGGGCGCGGCAGGACTTTTGCCGCAGGATAACCATCGCAAACTTCCATCTCCTTTCATTGCGCCCTTTAAACGAGGCCCCGGGGTTGTAGGTACAGCCATCCAGTTGTATCTAATGTAAGCGTGGCGTTAAACATTCACGGTGTTGTTCGTACGTAGATTAAAGCGGTGTTTAAGGGCCGGGGCCGCCGGGGCCGGGCGGGGCACGCCAAAACGCTGCCGGGGACAGGATTTCAATTAAGAAACAATAGACATCTCGGTCGATGAATTTTAACGTTTTATGCGAGGGCCGTGGTTTTAAAGAGACGCCAGAGGTAGGAGGCCATGGCGACCGCTCATTCCGTGCGCGTGGGGAGGTCATTCTGCGAATGGGGCCGGGGAGAGTGGCGGGACAGGGGAAGGAGAAGGGGGTTAAAGAAGTGGGGTTCATTAAAGAGCGGAAGCGCAGCGGTGATAACTTCCAGGGCATGGCCCGCATGCAACAGCGCATTACGTCGTCTGTACTTAGAGCAGCGCGGGTCGCGCCGAGGAATGCACGGAACAAATTACCTGCCCCCATCTGTGCGCGTCATTTGTCAGTGAGTTTCGCACTCCGCTCTTCAGCGGAATGCGCCTGCCGTTTTGCGTGACGTAATGGCAGTTCAACTTTGAGTGCTTTCTCAAGTATTACTTGCCATAGAGCCCGCATATACATTCCACCCGCTACGTTTTCTGGGATAGAAAGGAATTCTACTCAGAATATTTTTAGAAATGTGTCTACGTATTCTTTTAAATTGTCTTGAAAAGACGTTGTAACACTATTTGATGTTGTGAGGTCTCTATTTTACATCAGAGGTGAGACGCCAGCGCTGCGACAATTATTTGGCTTTACGGTAGGTATGTTACAGATGTTCTCAACACCACCCAGTTTTGATGCAGCGTACAAGTACGCTTTCGTCAAAGTTTGCGAGATCGAGTCCCACAGAAATCATGAACATGTTTCACCATTTCATCTTTCATCAATATTCTGTCCTCGCATTCACCCATACTATCATCTTTAGACGCGATGCCCCTGCATTCTCTTGAGAAACTATTTCCGAGTTCCAGAGAACGCATGCATGTACGTAGCGGTTTCTCCAACCGTTCTAGCCACCCTGCAATTGCGCGCGTTGGCTGAAATTTCAAAAATTATGCATCGAATGGAGAGGAACTTATAGTATACGGCCTATAACGCTTTGCGTTAAGTAACACGCATCATAGATTAACGTAGTACCTTAGTAGAACGGCCAAAGCGCTCGTGTGCCGTTTGGCTTAAGAAACAGTGTTAATCTACGATGCGCGTCACTAAACGCGCATTATCGCAACGCTCATGCCCAGGGACCCTATGGCTGCAGCAAACCTTACTGTAGTCACCGGGAAGACAAGGGAGGTCAAAACGAGGTCTCACAAGGTTTTTGCATCAACTTGCTGTGGCGTGTGGAGCTTGCCCCACTCTACAGACATGGCGGAACAAAATCTGATAGAAATACTAATTCAATTCAAATAATACTGCATTCTTCATTGATACTTTCTGCGATTTTTCTTCTAAATAGTTAATTACTAATGCAATTATTTATTATGTATGAATTTAGTAGTAGTAAACCTCAAAATTATTTTCCCGAAAAGAATATTAAAACATATTGATATTTTTAGAGAGGAATTTCCCTGAAATTTCCTTTGTGCCTCGTTACTTTAAACAGAATATTTAGAAGCCGATTACATACATATGTAAGGTAGGATACCTCTCATAATAATTTATAGAAAAAAATCAATAAAAAGGACGCGAGATTCCTTATCGCAAGTAAACGGTGAGCGATTCCATCACATTATGCAATTCAAGAGGCGTCAGCAGAAACAGCAGTACAAAATCCATAGTAAAATGGTGTATTTTGTCTCTGATTCAGAAAATTTATTAAGTTAACGCTACTGAGTCACACTATTAATCGCTTCAGCAGTAGAAACTAAGTATTACGGGTCAAAAAACAAAATAAAATGTCATTTTTAAAATCTTCTTGCTTAGTAATAAGACCTTCAAACACTTTTTCTCTAGAACAAAGTATACTATTTAAGGAACACAATTTTATAGCCACAAATAACAGCTAAAAAGGAAATTACGTTTCTGTACTTGTCGGAGCACACTACATAATAATATAACAAATAATATTAATTACAATATTTCTGGGGGGACAGCGGAGCGAATACGGCTCCTTAAAATTTTAAAAAGCACGTCTGTAAAATAATTGAGCAGTAACATTCATCAGCTTCATTCCGGCACAAATCGAAGACAACAATCAAACAGCCACAGCGATTCCGAGAAATCGTAATCGCTGTCATATAAAATTACAAAATCAAATCAAATCAATAATGCGTTTAAAACAAATTCACCAGGTTCAAAATTCACCAAATTCAAAATCTCAATTAAAACATTCGCTAAATTTATAAAACTCGAACGTTTTCATTTTAATCATTAAAGCTCAATTTCCAATGACACTCGCTCATTGGCTGCGAGTTTTTCTCCGTGCATCACCCGACGCAACCAGAGCTCAGTCTTGTGTGAGCCTCCTGGCAGTAAGCCTCGTGAATGCAAGCCTCGTGAACGTTGTTTTCGACATGTGCTACATGTTCAGTTAAAAGTGCAGTCTGGTCTGAGCCTCGAGGCAGCAAGCCTCGTGAACGTTGTTTTCGACATGTGCTACATGTTCAGTTAAAAGTGCAGTCTGGTCTGAGCCTCGAGGCAGCAAGCCTCGTGAACGTTGTTTTCGACACGTGCTACGTATTCAGTTTTAAAGTGCAGTCTGCTCTCAGCCTCGTGGCAGCAAGCCTCGTGAATGCAATGCTCGTAGAACGTTGTTTTCGACATGTGCTACATGTTCAGTTTAAGGTCTAGTCTGTGAAATGCTCGCAGAACGTTGTTTTGACACGTGCTACGTATTCAGTTCAAAGTGCAGCGTTTAGCAACAGTAAGCTGCAATCTCTTCATACGAGCATCTCCCTTGTGTTGCCTAACGCGAGGGGAATCCATCAACGCTGCCTGAAATGCTGCCTGTGCCACGTGTTATGTGATGGTGTTTCTGGCGAGCGCCAGACTATGACAGTTTCTTCATGGCGAGCCTTCCTGCCTCGTGTCCACTGACGCGAGCGGAAGAAAATGTCCGCATGTGTAACTGTGCAAATGTTGATCAAACAATGTATCTCTTACTTGCCTATTATGCTTGAATTTAGTATATGTGTTTTATGTCACTCACAAATTTACATTCCTTAAAGTACAATAGCAGTAATCACAGACAACAGATGCAACCTGTCCAAAGCTGGTCCTTCGAATCCCTCTAAATAAGTTGAACTATTGAAGGTGTTGGGGGAAGGAGAACAGGATATTCCCGGAATACAAAAAAAGGGGTCCGCTGCTCTCTCTCTCACAACCTCATTCCCCCACAGTACTTGAAAACCGAAGAAAATTGTTCACGTTTTTAATACGTTTTTAACCAAAATACGTTTTTAATTTATATACCGTCAAAACAAAACATTTATGCCGTATGTAAACTCGTATCGTCTGGACAACCTTGTAGGATATTTTAATAGGAGTTGGGAACTGGCCAAAAAACTCGAAAAATACCGCTTTTTTCAGGAAAAATTTACGCTTTGTGTAAAACTCAGGTTGTACGCCGACTTAAGTTGCCAAAGTATTATTTATTTCGCACTCATACCTCAATCAAAAGAACAAAATATCATTTTGTAACATTGTTTTCAGTTTTGCCGTACTTATGGACTACTTTGTTTGTTTTTTGTTAAATTGTAACGATTCTCTCTTATTTGGACCACAAAATAACAAATGCAGGGCTATTACCTCACCTTTCCTTACATTTTACATTCAAGCAACAGAGAAAATGTCAAAGAATAGAGTTCTTTTGGACGGTAATTTTTGTTTTACTTATCAATAATGTATATATTTAGGTCATACCCTATCATACATTTGTTTAAAATAAAACTATTTATCAATCTAGACGTTTCCTACTTCTTTGAAATGCACGATTATCCTAACGGTACTAAAAGTACTGTTGTTTCCTGCACGATTGTCCCATAAAAATATTCCTCGATCTGACAACTGTAAAAAACATTTCTCTTTATATTTACGGCATGCGTGTACAAGGTACACAGACGAAATGAATAGTATCTGGTGGAAAAAACATTGCCCTAACAAGCTGTGTGTTCTCAACATCTCTCCTTGCCCTTAGAAATGTTTAATAAACTTTTCCCTATTAAAATTTATCATTTCGTACTATTACCCGATTGTCAACGATTGTACTGTGCCTTTCCTTACTCGTTGCAACTTCAGACTCACAAATAACCTAAGACGCATGGCCTGTGTTGAATCATATAAATGATATCTTCATATTTAATGCGTATCACCGTATTTATCTAAGGTCAAGTAAAAAATTTGTAAATATCCAACTTGTGATGCAAAAATATTTAAATCACATTTACATTTCTCTACAGCAAATGTAGCTTAAGATATGCTACTGCACAAATTAATCTTTACACTCGCACTTCCATGCTATTATGTATTTAAAGGGAAGGTTCTTGAAACACGTTAAGCACTTGCAGCATATCGTGATAGTAATCCTAATTATTTTTACAATTCACAGTCTCACGTTTAATTTATTTCCAAATCTTCCCAATGCATTTTCGATTTTAGCCCATTGGAAAACGGCACTACTTGTGGTATTGAATTTCAAACATCTGATTTCGAACTTCTTATCCCGCGCTACGACGGGGTCTCCGACGGGAAGGTCGAGAAAAAGGTCGGAGAGCTAACGACCGCAAATGAACCTCAGTCTTTCTTCATTTCCTCGTTTCATTTACTACCAGTTTCATACAAAAAAATGGAAGATGTTTGAATCATCCAGGTACAGTAATCAAGTAACCTGCGTCTATCTATACATTCCAGTCAGACGAATTCCGGTTCGCCAATTAAAACAAAGGAGGTGTAATCTCATAACACCTCATCGCAAACGTGACGTATCTTGTCCTTCTGATGGGAAACTGTTCAAATGTTTTAGTCAAACATCCAGAATTTTAAAAAAATATTCTTAATAACATGTGTTTCTTTCTTTTAAGCAACTTAAGTACATTTTAGCATACCTACAGATGTGATAAATAGCTCAGTCAATTCCTTTTGATCATAAAAAGCATCATGATAAAAATCATATCATACCATAAGAAAATCCATTGGTACAGTTCCCTCTAAGTTATTCTGGAATGCTAGTTCCTTGGTTCTGCTGGTTCCCTGTAAGATATTCTGTAAAAAGTCTATAAAAGCACATATTTTGTTTTTGTAATAAGGAGTATTGTTTGAACTGAATATTGTCACAGATTCGTGCATATTATGAGTCTGGGGAGATAAACAAAGAATTAGCTGTATGATTAATGAACGAAATGACACACGTTAAAAAGAAGTCAATGTGTAAAATTGTGTGATTTCAATTTAGTCAAGTTAAATTCTCCTCCGCGCGGCCATAAATATTAGAGGTTTCTAAACCACTTTGAAAACATAACACGTTAATAAAACAACACTATGTGATAATAAATACATTGATTTTTATTTTCCAGTATACATAGGTATATACGGAGATATACGTAGTAAAGAGAAAGTTATGTAATGCTGCGCGTAAAAATCTTTGAGATTTTGAAAAAGATCCTTCAAAATTTGGAGGTACATTACATGAAGTCCCCCGCACATTTTCAATTTTTTCTCAAAAACGGCTCCAAATTTGTTCTTTAATTTATTATAAGAATAGAGTAAAACACACACGAGGTGGTGTAGGTTCTAATTTTACGTTTCACTCTGAAGTTTTGAAATTTGCAAAAGTTAAAAAAATTTTCGGGCTCTTCCTACAACTACAAAATGAAAGACAGATATTTTCCCTTCAAATAAAATGTTTTCTCCATAGTGGGTTCTTTCATTAAGGTCAGTACATTGTTTTGAAAATTTTAGTTTTTTTCGCGTAAAATGGCGTGCAATATGCACAATTTCAAAAAATTACGAAAAGAAGATTTTCTCAAAAACGGCTAAATATTTTTTCTTTAAACACTTGGTAGGGATAGTGCTGAATGTACTCAATGAAATGACATAAACGCAATGTCGCTCTATTCTTTTGTTGTTGTTTTTTTTTTCAAAAATTAAAAATTAACTGTTTTTACTTGTCCCTCACGTCGGTAATATTTACATTAGCTGCCATTTTTTCGTATTGTTATATTTACGAGTATTTGTGCTTCAAATAATGTCACACAAATTTTCTCGAAAACTGATTTCTGTGAAAACTATTGTAGTTCAAAATGTCGAATTTTCAGAATCGCTCAAAAGCCATATTCTCATAAATGGGCTCAAATTTTTCTTCAAACTTTTGAACGGATAGTGCTAATTTCACACTTTAATATGATGTCTAGTTCATTTTGGGGGTATTTTTTTCAACAATTACACAAATATTTTTTTGAAATATCTACCACACCGTTAATATGCCCAATTTCAGCAATTTGTAAAGACGATTGTTATTTGTGAGTGAAAGTGTTTTAAATACCTTTTAATGAAGTTTTTCGAAATCTCTAAAGTTTTCTGGGAAAAAGAACTTCAAGTTTGGCGTTTTTGGAAGCACTTAAACGGCATTTTCTTAAAATGGCAAATTTTTCAAAGACAAGTGACATTTAGGACGAGGTTTTTGTGTTCTCAAATATTCTAAAATTATTATTTCCGTTCTACCACTAGGAAACCTAAAAATTAAGAAAATGACAAAAAAAAATACTTTTGGCGGTGACAGATGGCAGCTGGCAAAAGTATGTGGCAATTTTGAATAGCTTTCCCAGATTCAAGGAAATAGAAAACTAATACGGGAAGGTCTTTGCCATTCTGTAGCACCACTACTATAACTTTGAACATCCATATTTTTTTATCGATGTCGCATTCCAAAAGCAATATTCGTCATGTCCATTGCCGGGTCTCGTGAATCAGCCCACCGCGAACGAGTACAAGACGCTCAAGCATACGGTGCTTGAGGGCGAAATGCTTGAGCTAGTATGAGTGAACAAATGGCACGCCTTGTAGATTTCTACTGTGTAACTGAGGGGAGAGAATAGGGTATGGAAGAAGGAAGAATCGTTTTATGGGAATTGTTCCAGCATTCACATGGCATTGGTTGGGTAAAGCAAAGAAAACTACCCATACGAGCAGTCGGACGCCAGAAGTTTTCTTCAATCAGTGGCTGAATTCGATCAGCAGTCTAGCTGGTGTAGAAATTCTGGCACCGTCAGGACTCGAAATGTAGAACCTCTCAGTCAGATCCGTTGCAGAGACAGTGTCAGCTCTTAGCTAATCTTAGCCGTTCAATAACATAGCTAAAGGTTATTCACACATTTTTTCTGTTGCAGACAATTTATTGGGCCCCGACTCATATCTTTCACTCGTATCACGTATAAACAAGTGTACGGAGTGTACGGACACTGGAAGCCATTTCCTTTTTTCGTAAGAGAGAAAATTTACAATTGCTCTTATTTTAATCTCGTGTCAAAACCAGCTATCAGTGAAAGCATCATTGAGTTCACGAGTTACATTAAGAGAATCCTTTGCAAAAACTCGGATAAAATAGACACCCTTTTAAAACTCGTTTGCCGAGCCACGCATCGGCTGGGCATAGACTAACACGGCGCTGCTCCTGTCCGGAAGCGTGGGCTCATCGAGCCGTTGCGCTATTGCTAATATGAACTAGATATTGCTCGCCAATAACGATGCTGCTCGCAAAGGTTATGCGAAACGCCGCTTGCTTCCGCCGTCGACCGAAGCCATCATATCGCCACGCCTCATTCTGTGAGCATTCACCGATCCACCGGAACTAACCGTCTGTCAGCAGCTCTAAATCTCTGCCAGCGGAGGATGCGGTGATCTCCAGGTCGACTATACGACAAAACAATAACTGACTAATCCTTAAAAAATTGTCATATTCCTGATTCAAATTAAATTTGTGATTGTAACTAGTAGACACGATTATGCTTTGCTATTTTAAAGTGTTCCACTTCATACGCTACTGGTCACGTGATTGTTAATCACGTTTTATGCTATGCTCTGCAAAGCCTTTAATTGGTGAAAGAGTTTTTCGTGAATATCGGTTGCTTCTATTTCCTGGTTTGGACATGGTCGTCATGTATCCTATGATCAAACCTTCTCCCTCAAATTTAGGCATGTATTTGGTATGACATTGTCTTGGAGTAATATAAGAAATATAATGTCCGAGATAACGATCAAGTAATAATACCGGTTTATATTTTACAATCGCAGGGGTAGAATATGCAGCGAAGATTCGCTTAATACTGGAAGGTGCGGCGGGTTGCGTAGAGCTTCTGTTCAGGGGCGCTTGAGTCGACTCGTGTTAGGCAGCACAGTTCCGTGTGGCCGCGTGGTGCAATGCCGCCACACTTCCCTGCTGTGAAGCCATCCTTATCCTTTCGGACATCTATGGCTGATCTGAAAAATGAAAGAAAAACATGGTCAGGAAAGACAATAGCCGTTCGGCGCGCTTGTGGCGTTGATTACCGCAAATTTCTTGCCGTATTGGCGTTAAGCCCTATTTGCTTTGTGGGTAAGGCCTACTGCAGCATGTCTCTGGGGTACTTGTACGTAGCCGTGGGGTCCGGCACGTACGCATTTAAATTTCTAATGATGTCATTATTTGACGCGTTTAATTTTTCAAAGCAATTTTTAGCTAAATTTTTGAAATGTTGTTCTAATGTCGGCATCTTCAGCGCCGAGTGAATTTCTGCTTGGGTCAGCATAAACGCAAACTAGTGGTGCTACAGAACGGCACAGACTTTCCAGTATTAGTTTTTTTATTTCCTTGGGTCTTATTTATTGCCTTGCTTTTATTTCTTGCCAGCTGCCATCTATCACCTCCAAAAGTGCATTTTTTGTCATTTTCTTAATTCTTCGGTTTTCTATTGGTAGAAGGGAAATAATAATTTTAGAATATTAAAGAACACAAAAATCTAGTCCTAAATGGCAATGTTCTTTTAAAAATTATGTGCCGTTTTAAAGAAAATTTCGTTTTAGCGCTACTAAAAATGCGAAATTTGAAGCTCATATTCAGAGAAAATTTTTGAGTTTACAAAATACTTAATTTGAAGTTATTTGAAGCACTTACAATAACAAATATAATAATCTTTACAAATTGCTGATAATGTGCAACATTTTGAAAATGTCCGTGGTGCTTCATGTAAAGTACCCCCACATTTTTAAGAATCTTTTTCAAAATCTCAAAGCTTTAACTAGAACCAGATCGTCCGGGGAACATCCATTTTGGAAGAAATCGTACGTATGGGTTAGGCGCTAGCAGTGTTCACAGACTGACGGACAGACAGACAGACGGACGTTTTCCTTTCAATTGGTTTTTCGGTATCAAGGACCCACAAACGGGGTTCTGGCTACACCACGTGTCAGGGGATTTTTTTCTTAATTTAGCAACTGGTTTTATCCATTTTTTCGTTTTCATGGCCCGGCAATGAATTTTTTTCCGGCGAAAATTGGCCATTTTTCGCGTAGCTTTACATAACTCTCCCTATATTACGTACATCACTCCGTGTATACGTCGGTATACGAGAAAGTAAAAATTATTATCAACGCGCGTCTATGTGATAGAGACATACGCACGTTCCCATTGTGCTATCCTTATGTTGTTCACGTATATGTAAACAATTCGTTGACAAAGTTTTATCGCAATCGGATGAACGGTACGGCAGTGCATAAAATGCGAACAAAGAAACATTGATTTTTATATATTGTTTATATGGTTGTAATAAATGTGTCTCTTCAATTTTCAATGTGCATTACCTAGCTCTTATCTCACCTTTTAGAAACGAACATACAGATCGAAATAAAACTAATGCGTCCATATCTTACTGTCAGAGCTAGACAGAAGGTGACAGGGTAAGAGAATATTACATACTAGAAGTCTCAGGAACATTTTTCTTCTCCGTAACGTGAGAAATATCAATTCTTTTCCTCATATGAGGATTTCCTCATATTCTCTTACATTTTTTAAAATATATTTCACATCTCTGTGCAATTGCTTGTTCATAAGCGATGAAAACCTCATTAATTTCCAATAAATTGAAATAATTAAAAGAAATATTAAACGAATCAATCAAAATGGTATATCCACCAAACGCAATTATTCTATTATTCCACACGAATTAGTAGTTCAAAATCTTGAGATATACTTCGAAATATTGCGTTTACTAAAAGGTAATATTACGAAACGCACTACTAAATTTACTTTACTGTATTAACTGCACTTACAAATTTGCTAATCGGCAATACTAAACGGCTTAATACAAAATATTAAATTTTCAACAGAATTGTATTACATATTTTGTCAAGTTTCTTTGAATTCCTAATACACTATTTGAATTCATGTTTGACAAATACTCTTAATTCACTAATAGATGAAAAAACTCTTCCAGATTCTCATTATTCTCTTTCTTGTATAAGATGCAAAGCTTTTCTCGAAGTTCAGTACCGAGTTCTTCCCATAATGAACCCAAATCAAGATAAATGGCTTCTTCAAAGTTTGACCTTCAACTCTACCTCGGAGCATGTAAAATATTTAAGCTCCTTGTGCTGTGAGTACCGCATGTTTTAAAATTCTTAATGCACAATATATTACTTCATTACAGTTTGCAAGCCTTACCCAATTTCATAGCCAAGAACTTTTCCTAAAAAAAACTTGCCACGCATTAATACCTGAAAATAGAGAACCTCAAGGGAACATGTTTCCTCTGCTTTTCTCCTGGAAAACGAAAAGGGGGAATAGCGTAGATATCCTAACTGATGAAAATCATTTGATATTTTGTCTAAACACTTGCTTAAATGATCACAAGTGTTGTCATTGCCAACAATGTTACCAATATACTAAAACAATTCCAATATACAACCAATATACTAAACACTTGCAATGTACTTACCATTTGAGCGCTTCTGAATCGAACGCTCAAAATTTCATCACTCACCAATTAATTGTGTCACAATTATCAAAATTATAAAACTCATTTCATTATATACTAATACTAATAATGTACCGATCAAAATCTTGAAAGGCAAAAATGTCAAAAAAGTTTACAATAATAATTAAATAAATAAGGAAACAATAAAATAAACTATCAGAAAAACCAACACACAAAATATTCTACCAGAGCTTTGTTAATATCTTTAATTAAGTAACAGTTTTCATGTGTATTATCAAAAAAGTGAATCCCAAGAAAGGAAAAAATAGTTACCTAGTTCTGAAAAATATCTCCAAGTTATGTTACATTATGTTTCCTCACGTAAATAACAAAAAACAAGTATATTTGCAATTGATTTTAAATCAAACTTCACTGATCTAAAAATGCCAAAAACATTTATCCAAATTTGTAAGAATTTCCACAAAATAGGGATTTATTTTAAAAGTTAGATCATCTATCGATGACCGTTAATCACGAGGCAATCAAGTAAGGAGAGGGATTTGCCACGACGAAGACTGAAAGCATGTACAAAAAAAAGCGTATCTTTTCACAAATGCACGAGAACATTATTGTACCTGCTCTGACTACTTGTTGAGTTTAGTTAAAAAGTTATGGCCATTAGGAATGCAATTCATTGAATTTGAATTCAAACCCTGCCAACATTTCTCTATAACAATTTTACATAGTAAATATCATTAGCTATTTATAAAATATGCCAATTTACGTGTAAATTACCCTGTGTAGTGCTTCACTGGCATTTCGGGTCTTGCCTAAAGAGCAGCGCTCCAGTAATTCATTTGATACAAATCTTTGATACACTGGCATCATTTTTATAATCACATCTGAATTCAACTTAAGATAGTTTTCATCGTAGTTCTGTCATGTTGAGGTGTGTCATCACCAGCAGCAACAGCTTCCATTATAAAAACACCGGGACATTTGGCTTCCTGGACATTGAAGTTCCGTGGTTTTGGTCTGTTGACATGCAATGATATATTGTAGCGTAAGTGGCACTCTTCATCTATTGCACATTGGGAACATTCTTTTTATAATTGCATTGCGATAGTAAGCTCCCAATTTGACAATAGTATCTATTTTCAGGCTACTCCACATGGAAGCCACGTTGTTTATATCAATGCTACACGCTCTAAACTGTTCACCTGTTTTCCAGAATAGCCAACTTTACATGAAGAAATTCCAGCCAACATTTCTGTACCTCACAATCCGCCAAGTTGCACATTATTTGGAAACTTTGTCAACGAAATGTCAGTTCGGGATTTTAAAAGAGCCATGCCCACTTACGCACGACCTTTTAAATCATCGCGTCACGTCTTAAATAGTACGTGAAATCTAAAACTGATTGCAAAACCTGAAAGTAGAAGTTACAAACATAATAAAAAACATAAAAAACAAAAATCGATAGTTTTTCGATATTTTGCTAAAATTTCACCGATGCATTGCCTTAAGTAGGATTTTCACCTAAATTGATATTCTCTAATGTCGCCGCACCTTGAATTTTCAACCGATATTTTAATTTTGGGGGGTGCTTTACATAAAGCCAAAATTGTCTATTTCAAAATTGTCCATCAAAAAATAGCTCCAAATTATTACAAATACACAAAATAATCAAACATAATTTTTACAAATTACTTAATACAATTTTACAAAATTAATGATTGCGTAGGCTTCCGCGGCCGGAATTCATGTTGTCCAGGCTGTCCGGGATGAGCCGCGTCGTCGATTTGGTGGCTGACGTTTCGGCCAACATATTGTAACCTTCCTCAGAGCGTACTGCTGCAGTACGCTCTGAGGAAGGCCACAATATGTTGGCCGAAACGTCAGCTACCAAATCGACGACGCGGCTCATCCCGGATAGCTTGGACAACACTTACAAAATTAATGTTTTAACCCTATCATGTTAAAGCTGACCTACCTATGAAATAACAAATATAATACAAAAAATAATTTTAATGTCAACATATTCTAAAAACAATTGAAATTTATTTAATCTAATATTAAAGTTGTTGACATAACATTAAGCATAAAACGGCTGCAAGCTGGCTTGACACGACGCTAGCGCATACACACACACGTTGAATTCAATCTTCTAAATTTTTTTAATTAGGTACTTTTTTTCTTATTTAAGGTCACTTTTCAACTGCGAGCACCCGATGTAACATTTGGGGTAACGGTACACGGACTTATACAAACATCCCTGCTCCGGACGAAATTCGAACCCGTGAACTCTCAGGCACAAAGCAGCCACAGCTTTTAGTGACCTCAGCTATTCAATCCGGCTTAAAACAGACATGAAAAAAGGCATTTATTCTGGCTAAAATAATGGGTAAAAGCAAATAAAACATTAAAAGCCACCATTTACAAGTAAAAAATTACAAATAAAATAATTCACTTATTCTAACTGTAAAATTTACATTAGCACTCACGTGGAAGGAACTCCCTTTTCTTTGCAATCTTCGTGGCACATGAACATCCGGTATAACGACTACGAGTTTATTTTACTCGTGACGCTCATCTCTATGAAACACTATTGTGCACTTTCATTTTAATCTTGAAATGGTATCAGTGAAAATGGAATTGTAGATGTCGTTCTTTGCACTTGTGTAATCGCCAGAAGGGAAGAGAGAACTAGAAGGTACTGAGAAGGGTGTATCATTTGCAGATAGCTCTGCCCTAAAGAGTGATCCAAGGCCGTACACATAGTATGAGAACGAATTAGACAGCTGCGAACAAGTCTGTCACCAACAGTGAAAAATATGAACAGTCTTCGCTAGTATCCACTTCCTTTCCTCTTTAGACTTTCAACACAACCTAACAATGGACCCGCGGCGTCCATTGACAATCACAACCGTACCTTCATGTTATCCAGGCTTTCTAGTTTGTTTCCAGCTTGATAGAGATTAGTTCGAGGAGGGTAAAAAAGGAAAATAATGAAGAAAACGGCAGAAAAAGATAAAAATAAGGCAGAAAAAAACACAAATAAGTCAAAATATCAAACATAGGCGTTAGAACCTAAAATAAGCAAAAAACTGGAAAAATGAACATCCACTAAAACACCTCCACAAGTACAGTTAAGTTATTCCTACTGTTCAAAGTGATAAAATCGTACCAATAATACAAAGGCATTTTTCCAAACTTCTGGACTCTGGCTACGAGAAATGGCACCTATTTCGGGCTCCATCCGCACGGAAGAGCACAGCGCGTGCCGACCTACCTTATAATCCCTACATACAGAGAGTAACGCATTCCATTGTTTCACCGATCCCGCCATTATACATCCAGTCAGGAGAATAAGAAATGTGTAATATTCTCTGCGTTGAGAGCCATGAATCTACCCCAAACCAATATTAATATTCTCGAAAATTTTCATAATGTCACCAAAAGTTATATATCCCTCTAGTTCCTGACTGATGCCTGACGGGGCTGTCGGGTGAGAGGATATTAAATGGTGGTGGTTGCTTTACTCTCTGTATCTACGGACTCCAACCTGCCTGTCCGTTGGGGGCCTCAACGCAGAGGCTTGCCTCCCCGGAGCGGCGACCGAGGCGGCGTGCGGCGAAACCATCGCCGCGGGATCGATGCAGTGGCGGTGGCGGCGGCGGCGGCGTGGGCGATAGGCCTGGCGAGGCGGAGCCAGGGCGCACGGAGTGTGCAACGCCCGACCGCCCAGTGGCGGCGGCCGAAGTGGGACGCAGGGATTGGTGGCGAGGGGCGGCAGGGGAACGGCGCGAAAGCAGGTGGGATGAGCACAATGGGGGAGGTGGTTGTGAAAGGGTTCAATGGGAGAACGGAAACAGTGGGTTCCAAGAGAGGTAGAGCGGGTTGTGCTGCAAAGGGTCAGGAAATAAATTTTAGGATGGAAACAAATTTTGACGTAATAAGGTAGATCGAGGGGTAGAGGAAACGAAAAGAGGAAATTCGCATATGAAGAATTGTCATTCACCCAATAATATTGTATAATGTTATTCATCCAATAATATTTATTATTCCAATCACTTTGTGTTTATTTGAATTTGTAAATCTGAACACTTGTGAAAGGACAGCCAGCAAGGGGGAATATGGAATATCTTGTACCAGGTCTCGACGTGTCCCAGTCTCCGATTTTTTAAAAACTGAAAACTGTTTATAAATGTAGTTACTTTTCATTCAAATTAACACCTAAAAGTTACTCCTAAAGCATAGAGAAACTAATCCCACTCATGTATTGGAGGTGTGAGCAATGAACTTTGGTTTGAAGTAATAAGCCCTCTTGGATATGTAGAGAAAGACTCGTGTGCCTCTGCTGTTCTGTACCAATTATATCAGTACAGTAGATAAAATTCTACTGTTCAACACTTGCTTTCGTTCCCTGAACACGCTAAGTGACTTTCCCTCTCATAGTCACTCACACTATCTACCAATGTCTCTCATTCATATTGTGTTATTTTCTTTACTTCTCCTTCTTGTGATATCCCTTATGAACTTTGTTACTCTCTTACTTCTCTTCCTTCCAAACGTCCCTCACTTTGTCATTAGCATTATAACAATCGATAAAATATAGTAACCTTTCAAAGTGGTGAGATGACATGTGAAATGTTAATAATGACAGGGTAGTCACTCACTGAAAGTAGAAAGTTAAGGAAAAAAGAGTCTCCACCGGAATCTGGATACTGTTCAACGGAAGATATAGAACGGCGGTGCAGCAGGGGGCACAGGCCTAAGACTGCGGGATGCGCTGGTGGGAGCGAGCGTGCCTGCGCGGCTGTGGACTAGGGATGGAGACGGCGTGGGAGGGCGAGACTGGACCCTTTGGCGAGGGAAGGAGGGGTATTAGAATGGGGGAGGGGCGTTAACGGTGAGGTGGGGGAGAGGCGGAGAGGGAGGGGATGTGGCTGGGACGGGGTGGGGTAGTGTGGCGGGGCTGGGGCGGGATAGTGTGGCGGAGAGGTTCGGGTTCGGTCGGCTCGGGCGTGGCGTAGCGGGGATGAGTGGCGGGGCCAGGAAAGCGGGGAGGGGCGGGGAAGGGAGAGAAGGGTGGTAAGGAGCGGGGCGGGAATGGGATAGGGCGTGAAGGGGAGGGGCGGGAAGGGGGGAAGGGCGTGAAGGGGAGGGGCGTGAAGGGTAGAGGGTGGAAGGGGAGAGGGGCGGGGGGAGGGGAGGGGCGGGGAGATGCGGGGAGGGTTCGGGGAGATGAGGGGAGGGCGGGGAGGGAGGGGCAGTGGGATGAGGGGAGGGGCGGGGAGGGCCGGGGATGGAGGGGGAGGGGAGGGGCGGGGGAGGGGGCGGGGGAGGGGTGGGTATGGCATGGGGCGGGGTTGCGGGAGCGGGGGGGGCAGGCAGAAGAGCGCGAGAAGCACGCGCGGCGTCGCGACGCGGCTGCCGGCGCCAGACGGAATCCGAGCATCGGGGCTTGGGAGGGGGCGGTGGCGCGG